>JASJET010000309.1:4322500-4747182 GCA_034092305.1 Diaprepes abbreviatus
ACGACTCTTTCATCTTCCTGCCTCCTGATATGGCCAGCCCATCTTAGTATTTCTGGTTTAATTATTTTTACCGATTTCTGAAAATATGAGGACTGTTCGGTAAGTCCATAGCTTTTTAAAAGGATTTTTATACCTAGGCTGACTCGTCTCCTCCTTTTTCTCTCACTTGGATAGACTTACAGTCTGTTTGGGATCAGCTATGTCTCTTTTGAGGTCAAGATTCAACATTTTCTCCATCTTGTTAATGGTCATATAGTCCTTCTAGCTCCCTGTTTGTTCTACTACTGTACTGCTGTGTTGTATCATCCCTTATGGGTCCGTATATACTCCGCAGGATTTTTTCCCTGTCTATTTTTAATTGTATAAATGACTTGTACTGTGTAGAGGCTGCGCCGGCGTTTGATACTGTTCTCCAAATGGTAAGGTTAAAATGTGTCCTTTGACGAGTGAGTGTGGTTGGTGAGTACTGAGAAAGCCTATTTACTGACCATATTCTCTTGTTTCTAGGGCCCGGAGGATCGTCTAAGTAAGAACGAAAGAGCTTGGCCTATAATATAAAATATACACTGAAATACACAATCTCTCCTTGTCTTGATTTCTTCGGTGTACAACCTGTTAATAGCTTATTAATATAGATATTGATTCTTATGGGAAATACTTTAAAGGAGACAAAATAAATATTGATGAATAGATAACATTTTGTGTGGTTATATTTACTGAGAAAAAACGCACTCCAGTTGTAATTTTCTGAAAAATATGCATTTGTGTAATAAAAAAAAACGCAGTACGCGGTGTTTAATAGTAAACGAGTTGTGTCGGCCCTATTGAGTACCATTTCGTTGGTCTGCCTAGCTGTCCAAGGTATTCTTAACATTCGTCGGTGTAACCACATTTCGAGAGCCTCCAACCGATTAATCGTGGCAGCCTTAATTGTCCAGATCTCTGCCCCATATAGTAACACCGGCCAGACGTATGATCTAATCATCCTCTGTCGTAGTTTTAGGTTGAGGTTATCATTGCAGAAAAGTGGTTTCATTTTTTGAAAAGTTGTTCTAGCAGTCTCTATTCTACACCTTATCTCTTTATCTGGGTTTAGATTTTCAGTGATATAACATCCAAGATATTTAAAATGAGTCACCCTGTCTATACTTTTTCCTTCTATTTGTATTGAAGCGTTAAGATGAGGTTGTCTACTAAAGACCATAAATTTTGTCTTTTTGATATTCATGTTGAGTCCCATTTCTTGACCCTCAGTGTTAACACAGTTTAATAGATGTTGCAGGTCTTGTAGTTTGTCGCTTAGGATAACAGTGTCGTTAGCATATCGTACAGCAGTGGAGATAGTATGCAGCCCTGTCTGACGCCTCGCAGAATTTTACTTTCTTCTGTGAGTTTTCCATTTAGCCTTACTGTTGCTTTCTGCCGCCAATATAGATTTTTAATAATTCTTACGTCTCTGCTGTCTACCCCTACGTTATTTAAAATGTCTATGAGTTTTCTGTGCTGTACTCTGTCGAAGGCCTAATCGTAATCGACAAAACATACGAATACCTCCTTGTGTTGGTCCCGGCATTTTTGCAGAAGTATATTTAGAATGTGGAAAATGTAAATCCACTCGTTCTTAATCATATAATATGTAAAAGTCTGACTTAGTTCTTGTATGAGTAACGACCATTACTCACTCAAATGAATTACGAACCAAATTTCAATTTATTTCATTAATCTTACTCCTCCTTCACCTCGGTTTGACTAAGAGATGCTTATAATAAAATAAAAAATCCGGAACTTGTTATTTTTTCTTTATTTATGCTTTAAACAATGGCTTATAGATACAATCGTATTTTTTAAGATTGGATTCTCTAATGTCATCTTATTTAAAAAGCCTTGTCGCCTTTACAGTTATCCTCTTACTTCAGAGTGCTCAGCAAAAACCTTCTTGTAATCTAGATAAATTGTTTTCCTCGCGTGTTTTCGCTTACGTAGACAATTCAAAAAGTTTTCGACTTGACCTAGTTTTCATTTTGGAGGAAGCTGCGCTGTTCATCCCGTCGAACAAAATAATATACTTTTTTATTATTATTACTATTAAATAATACATTTTTAACGTAACCTCTGCAACATTTTCTTCCTCATTTCAAGGTATTTTTCTTTTTAATATTGTAGGTTGTAAATTGTCATTAAAGTTTTCCTTGCTTTTCTACTGCAATGCTTATGATTTTTCTAGGGCATTGTTTCTTCAAGCCTCAAAGTGACCAGAAACATAGGTCTCTTACAGAACAGTGTCATGTAATCTCATAACTGGTGTTTATATTGAGTCACTCGTCGACGTTGACGTACAATCACCGCAAGCACAGAAAGTGCTCATAAAAATATAACAGAAGAATAGAAAACATACAAAGAATCGTAGATGGTATAGTTTTACTCCAATAGAAAACCCCTGTGGCGGTACTCTTTTTAATTTTTAAGAATTCCTCCCAGTGTGATAGCGCGTCGCGAGGAATGCAAATTTACGAAATTTGGTTTGAATTGTATGTATTTCTGCTTTGAAGATGACACGGATTTTTCCTAAGAGTTTTACAAGCCTAAAGCTTAGATCTAACACTCCTAGTCCATTTTCTTCTTCTATCTTGGATTCATTAGTGAATCATACCAATCAATCCTTTTCTAGTCGAGGTAATCCTTTATCTTTCATTTGGTAGCATTCAGTTACTACTTCATAGTTTACGTCAAAATCATACGTTATAGTTTGGATGTTAACTCTATTGAAATCCCGAATTTTTACATGTCCATCAAAGTTTCCAAGGTTGAGGTTTTCTGTTCGGAACAACTTTAGGGTATTTGTTGTCGCCTCTTTCATCACAGTGATGTACAATGGAGGGAGGTTCAGCATGGCTTCTGTTACCACCGTGGGACATGTTGTCATATTTCCCATGATTCCAACACAGGCTAACCTCTGTATTTTTTGCATTTTTGATCACTATACAGGGTGTCCTGTAAGTAGCTCCTAATTTCTGGGGAGCATACAGGGGAGGTCAAAATAATCCTATTTTGTCATAGAGAAAAAATTCCTAAAGTGAAGAAGAATTTTTTTACGCAGAGTATCCTGATATGCATTTAATTTATAGTGAAGCGCTGTCAAATTCTTCGAAAGCAAGAATTTTATACTAAAAGATTTCCAGCTCGAACATTGAACAAAACCTTTCAAAGAGTTGATCGAAGCCTAAGGGAAATTGATAAAAGATGATTAGAAAATAATCATAAGAGTTAACGAATTAATTTTTTTACTTGTTTTATTCAGGGTCATTTTTGCTGCGACGTGACGGTGAGGGCCCTCCCAGGAGAGCACGAAACCCTCACGTAGATGGACAAATTTTGCAAGATATTGCTGACAACCTTTCAAACAGTATAAGAAAGTTTGAGGCCAGTTTTGCAAGAGATGGCGTAATAAACTCATATAATTTACATTTTTGGACTGATGAAAACCCGCACGGTAAAATTTAAAATGAACACCAACAAAGGTTTATTGTAAATGTGTGGACTGGCATCACCGGAAATAGGTCCATTTGTTTTGGAAGAAAGACTCAATGGTGAGATTTACTTACAATTTTTGCAGAAAAATTTAAATAATTTATTGGAAAACGTACCTCTTGATAATGGGGTATCTGCATGATGATGTTCCACCTCATTTTAACCATACAGTACGTCAACACTTAACACACGTTTCTGACCCTCGATGGACAGGTCGAGGTGAGTCTGTTTTATGACCACCAAGGTTTCCAGACCTAAATCCCTTAAACTTTTACTTCTCGGGACATCTAAAAGAACTAGTTTATTCAACACCAGTAAATACCAGAGAATAATTACTAGTGAGAATGGCACAGCATTCTTAACGAAATCCGTAACAATTGTTCGCGGGAAACTGTTCGAAGAATAAGAAAATATATTGAAGCAGTGAAGCCCATATGGAACATTTGCCAAAATCACATTTTAACTTTTTTCCTATTTTTACATTTTAATAACATTGTAAAATAAAAAGTTGATGCTGGTAGCCGTTACTATGTGGTAGTTACTCATCTTCGGGAAATGTTTAAAAGGAACTACTATGTTTTATACCACTAAATTTATTAAGAAAACAGTGACTGCAGTTTCAACTCACACAGTCATTTTCAAACTGAATTACACAGGTAGACTAAGTATTCAATACAGAAACATGAGAAAATTTAACAATAAATTAAAACTATCTGAAAAATTACATTATTACAAAGGGGAGGTACTAAATTTTGGGAACTAATTATTATTTGGCGACAACAAATAACGGGGGAAACCCCAAGTTCTGTCTGGTCATTAAGCAAATTTACATTTTGATTTTTACTATGTTTATATATTTCTAAAGATTCAAGAATATTTAAAACTTTTAGCCCTTTGTTGAATAATGTAATATGTCAGTGTTGCTTAAATTAGGAAATCTGTGGCTGTGTTCTAAGCAATGGTTGGCAAAGTTCGAGTCTGTTTTTTGTAGTCTATATGATCGGTGGTGTTCTGAAAAGCGAGTTTTAAAGATTCTACCACTTTGTTCAATATACAAGCTATCACACTCTGAACATTTTAACTTATAAATCTGATAAATCAGGAGTGAGAAAACTTTTCTAGTGACGCTCATGCAATTTTATTTACCTAATCAAATGGAAATTAAAGTAATGTCTACCATTTAAAGGAGTTTACGTTGTTTTTTGTAAACAGATATTCAGTGTACACTAACTTTCCGTGAGAACCTGGCCAACGTTCTATCGTGTTCCTAAATCAAAATCAAGCATTATTAATTTAAAACCGTTAATCCTTGAACGCAAACATGACTTGACAAATAAATCACCATTTTTCCAAAAATTTATTTAAATGAATTCAGAATGTATTGTAACTTTTTTAACGTTTTCATGGCCGTCCCTGTCTCTGTTGTCTCGTAAGAGTTCCAACACTTTTACTTTCTGTATGTTTTCGGTGAAATAATTTCATTTATTTTGATTTATTGCAAGGACTCATACCAGTTTTCATATTATATGATTTAGGAGGAAAAGTGATCATTAAAAAAGTTTTTTGTTACGACATACAGTAGTTACAGAGTGATAAAAATGGAATTTCTTCATACAAATATGGAGTCATAAAAGTTCAGTTTTTTCTTAGTTTACTACAAACTGTGCATACGATATTTTACTTCATACTCTAATTAATTTTTTTACTTACTTAATCCTATACCTTTCGATGTAAGGCCCGAGTAGCGTCAAGTTTATATTGTTCTGCATTCTTCTCCATCGTTTCGTATTTGGGTCTGCGGTTCTATTCCTTCCCACTCTCTTTTCTTTCCGCTGCTTTTCTAACACCGTCGTTATATTTTTTTCTTAGTTTTCCTTTTTTTTATTTTTCCTTGTCACTTGCGTCTTATACACTTTTTTGCCAGTCTTTCATTATTCAGCATGTCTCATTTCTGATTTTATCTTTATTTTCTATTCTTCTTAAAAATCTCATTGTCCATGCCTCACTGTTATACATTATTGTTAGTCCCATAACTTTTCTACTATTTTGGTCTTGATTTGTTTTGGAATTTTCTTGTTTCCCAGAAACGTTGTTTTATCACATAGAATATTCTTTCTCCTTTTTTCATTCTCTCATTTATCCCTTGATCCAATTTTTTATCGCTTTGTGTAATTGTTCTCAGATATTTATAACTGTCCACCTGTTCCAACTTCTTTCTTGTATTTTAATGTAATATTTTTTTCTTCCTCCTGCAGTTATCATTGTTTTAGTCTTTCGGATGTTTATTTTTATTCTAGATTCTTTATAAGTCTTCAGCTGTTTCGACAATTATTGAAATATCATCAGCAAACAGCATTTCACTCAAATACGATTGTTGCATTTTCCAGTATTCCATTTTTAGTGATTTAATTAATTTTTCATTTTCCTTTATGGGTTCGTCTAATACTATCGTTCTTAATTTCCAAATTAAAAACAAAAAAATACCAAAAGACAGAAAGAGTACTGTCAGATATACTACTGTAGCTTGCTATACATAGGACATACAGATCAATTTATAAAAATAAAACAGCCCGAACTTACCACATGATCCAAAAAACTTGATGATACAAATAAAAAAAATATATTAAAAACACTATAAACTCAGGAACTGACACAAGACAAATATGCAATAATTTATTTAAATAAAGACTTTCTATATATTTTAGCAAACAGCCACCCATTTATCTTCATTCAGTATATTATCTTTATCGATTAATATAGAGAAAAGATAACCTTGCAACTTCAAAAACAATTTGAAAATACAAAAATTTAACTCTGAAAATCATACTAAAAATGAGAATTCTACGAGACGATAGAAACTATATACTCAAAAACTGACACGAGGCAAGTAACATATACAATAATTTATTTAAATGAAGAGTTTTTATATATTTTAGCAAACAGCTAGCCATTTGTCATCATTAAATATAAAAAAAAATAACCATCCAACTTCAACAGCAATTTCGGTATAATTTATAATTTTAAAGTGTTTGTGGTGTCCTGTAACTCTCTATTTTATTATTTTGATGTGTAAAAGTTCACATTAAGGTAGGAATAACTTGATATTCATAACAGTATCTTATCGAAGTAAATATTATTTGCAGTGTTTATACAATGTTTGAAATAGACTAAGGATGCTAACTAAGAATATGTGCGCCCTTCCACGCAAATTTTTTAATGCTCCCTACTATTCATTTTCATCAAGGGACTTGAGGGCGTCCCTGTATTAGCTGCCCCCCCCCCCCCTGCACCGCTGGGTCTGTGGAGTCTTTATTTACGCCACTGCAGCTGAATAAACGGGACGATGCTTTACATATTCTAACTACATGGAAAATAATAATAGAAAATCAAGAAAGAAAACAACAAAAATTATCAAATACACGAGAGAAGAGCGCACAAGAATCAAATATATTGCACTTTGCAGAAAGGAGGAGCCTGCGAAGCCACTCGTCCAATCAGAAAGCGAACTACCTTAACAAAACTTGAAATACAACAGAGACCACCATCAGTTCGAAGCGAGTAACGAGACGAGCCGTAATTGAAAATGCCAAATGAGATTTTGATGAGACGTCATGAAAACGTTTTTTTAAACGAATGGATTGAAACCCGGAATAAGTTTAATAGCGATCGAACGTGCGCAGGTTAGAAGAGGTTGTAAACAATGCCGGATGAGTCAAATGAATACAAAAAAAAAACATCAAGAACAAATAGGAATGTTATATATCCATATAATTTGTACTTTTTTGGCTCTATAAATGCAAAACCGGATTGGCTACAACCAGAATACATTTTTCCAATGGAGCAACTTCCTTCGCTACGAATGATTCTTTGACAGCTTATCATGATTTATTTCGTAAAAGAGTGATAAATTGCTGATGGGACATCATCTGGTTACCGCGGAGTCCACACCTGCTCATTTTTTTCTATTGGGATAAGTAACATTATCTGCCATTTACCACCCAAATGTTCTAAAGCGAAAAATCACAGACGAAGTCCACGCGATTCCGATAGTGATGCTTCAGCGAGTAATTGGTAATTTCAATTCAAGGCTAAATGACTGTAAAGAAGCGGAAGGTGTGCATTTAGGAATGGTTGTTTTTTATTTTTCATAAATGAAAATTCAAAATTTCTCTATAATTTAACAGCAATTGAACGGGCCTGAATTAATTCTGTTGTTTAATTTTTTAAGAATCCAAAACGAAAATCATTTTTGGATATTTTTTTAACCATCATCTTTTTTACTTTATCTTAACGATATTATTTTTCTCTATGTATAGTCCCACCCTTGTACTCGTGGAAACGCTCACAGTATAAACCGAGAAAATTAGCAACGCTGCCGCTGTGCCACTCTAAAGCCAATGTCTTTAGCGACGAACGTTCCGAATTCATGATCTGAATTATTCAGAATAATCTAGAAAAATTCCGGTCGGATTATTTCGAAATGTGTGCCGTGAAGTTACAAATCGAAGCATTAGGAACTTCTCTTAATTCACATTCTCTCGATCTGAAAAATAAAATTGGATCTCAATTTCTGAAATAAATTTGATTCATTACCTTTAGGCTTTTACTCGGAACGTTTTCGGTTTTATAAAGTTTTTAGGCTAAATAACGAAAGTGAAAGCCTAAAGATAGATTCCATGTTAAACTCATTTTGGAATTTTCCTCGTTTAGGGACTTAAAGTATTAATTAAACTAAATCTCCTTAATCGTTTGTGTTCTTAAACAACATGTTAGGGCCGATTCGCCTTATTTAATCGCTCATGGTCCGATTACACTAATTGAGCCGGGATGTTATGCAGTCAAGTGTAAGTAACTTCTAAAAGTTCCTGAAATTTTTATTGCTTGTAGTCGGGTTTTATATGACATAGGGCGTATCTCTTGGTTGGCGTTGGTAACTTCCCGATGTACCTACAATTGGAACAACTAGCATTTGTGGACTACTGCAAAGTTTTTGATAGCATCGACATATGAGAAGCTTTTCTAACACATTAAATGATGCCAGAATTGATTCGAGATCCTCAAATCTTATCAAGAAAATTGTCACGGTTCAATTTTTCGCTTAAGTTAACTATGGCTAATTTCATTTAACCTTGTTTTTTTTGCAAATACTGTCGTTATGGAAAACACATTATCATTTTCCTTAAGTATTTCCCAGGGATTCTTTGAAGAAGAGCATTTCGTAAAGTACAATTTCAATTAATTATTTTTCAAGTCGATCATTATTTTGTTTTGTTTTAGTATTTCACTTCACTGTTCTTAGGTATTTTCTTATCGATGTTGAACTTACTGCTAAATTTTTTTTATTCAGATAGATCTTGTTTTATGCCCTGCCATTTATATTTACATTTAAATGGAATTGTATGTATATTGGGTTGCGGGAAATTTATATTAACTTATTAATATGTATTTCTCGAATTTGAAAATAACTACTGGGATACTTACTAGATTTATTTTTGTTTTTAATATAAAATGATAATGATTGACGAACTGGCTTAACTAACGAATACATTTCAGACGACTGTTGTTGCCCAGTCATTCTTTTTGAGCAGTCATTTCTTTCACACATGACAATTGAACGCGCCTAACGGAAGTCGATTAGTGTGCAAGCTGGGCCACTCTTATAAATGGAGGCCATTTTTCCTTGATTTTCACTTTTTCCTACTTTGATTCTGCCGAAGTAGCTACAGACCTCCATTTCAATTTTTATTTGCCAAATTTTTGGGATTCTAAGAAGGAAAGTCGTAAATTATCCTTGTAATTTTGTTGAGTTTTGGAGTGCCGTATTTTTTGCCTGTTTGGCAGTTATGATTTTTTTTTCTGGGATAAGCCTAGAGACATGAAAAAATCAGTCTAAACTCCAGAAAATCGGAGTCTGCCCTACTGGTAGTCTTCCTCATTATGTAGTCAACCATACTGGCCATCCACCCTACAGCATACAAATAGTCTCCGCCTGATGTCCAATCAACAGGCAACCACATCAACAGTTGACACTGAGGGTTTAATTTTATAATAGAAAATAATATAAGTGGCGCCCTTATTTACCCATCCCTACTCTTCCTCAAAGGGGTTAGCTTGGCACTTTGCTCGTTGATGCTGCCACTAGTCTCCGGCTATGCTCTAGCTACGTTATCATTTATCTTACACCTCTCCACGAGGTCTAGCGCCTTTTAAAACACCAGTGTAGCAAAATAAACGAACGAGCTACTTTTTATATACGAATAGAAACAAAATCTTAAGTCTGAGAAAATACTACTGGTAAACAATATTAGACAAGGCAATGTTAACCGGTGCTTCGAAGTGTCCCGAAACTTACATATAAAAACACAATTTATTGACAAAATTCGGCTTTATTCATCAACATAGTCTCCGTATCGAGTGATACAATCATTCCACCGCCCCTCCAATATTTCTATGCATTTCTTATAGAATGATTCGTCCAACTTTTCAAAATATGCTTCAACCTCGGCGTTCACCCTTTACTAAAGCCATATCTCTTTCCTGTAAGCATTTTTTTGAGGTTTGCCACCAGGTAATAGTCACTGGAGGATGTGGAAGCAATTCTAAGTGCAATTCGTGCAGTTTTGCTTTCATTCTGCTTGACTTGTGACACGGTGAAAGAACATTTTCTCTTTTTCATTTGGGGCTATTTTTTCACGACTTCTTCCTTTAAACACAGTAATAACGTCATATAATATTTGCTATTGACTTTTTTACCCTTTTTAAGATAGTCGTTGAATATTATACCATGTGCATCCCAAAATACCGATGCCATAACCTTGAAAACTGTCTGTTATGTTTTTGATCGCTTTGGTTGGTATTCACCCTTCGCTGTCCACCATTGTTACCACCTCTACAGATTTTTCGCTTTAATAACCCGATCTACCGAAATGCCATTGGTTTTTAACTTATTTTGAGCTCAGATGGGTAATTTTTGAAAAAAAAAAAACGATTCTAAGATCGATTTTTTAACAAAAATACACCAATTTTGGATGCATGGATGCAGAACGGAAATATCAAATGAAAATAAATTTAGAAAGTAGTCCACATGTAATACAAACTTGTTTTAAAGGTTACCTAGGGTGATCATAAGTCCTCTTTTGTGCTCTGTTCTGTGAGGAGAAGTGATTATCCCCACAATATAATCAAACTTTGTGTCATTCTCTTCTTGACCTTGTTCCCTTTACATTTTGTGAATCTAAACGGTTGAAATTGAGTGTGTGTAAATTTTATTGCTACATTTAAACGTATGTATAATTTTTTAATTATTTTTTTTTATACAGTTATTATTAAATATACATACATTTTCAAAAATCAACATTATTAAATTGATTTAATTTCGTCTTTAGAAATTTAGAAATATTTTCAAAATTATAAATCTGAATGGGAGAAATGCCTGAATTAAAGGGCTTACAAAAGTCATAAAGCAGAAAATTTTGTCAAATATCGTAGCTGCAATAAAGAACTAAATAGTTCCAGCGGAAAAGATGCTCTAATAAAACACGGAATTTCAAAGTTTCATTTGAAAAAAATCTAATTTCTGCAGGGTTAACAATCGATTGACAAAATTGGGGTCTACACGTCAGTGAAAACTATTCTCACACATAATATTAAGGAAGATATTTTATTGTTTATTCATTTATTTATTTCTACTGAAACTAATTGAATTACATTAACTGACTGACTGACTCCGTAGCACTACAACCCAGGGTGGGTCTTGGCTGCCTCGACTATCTGCCTCCACCTGGAACTGTCTTGTGCCAACTCCCTCCATTCTTGCTGGTCAACTTCAAGGATCTAGCTAGATTCTTGTGGATGTTATTTCTCCATCTAAGCCTAGGTCTTCCCAGTGGTCTTTTTCCTTGTGGTGCTTCCTCCCATACCCGTTTTATTAGTTGATCGTTTTGGCTCCTTTGTATATGACCTGCCCATAGTAGTCTTGAATGATGTCAGGGCTTTGATACAATTGCGTAAGCTCTATGTTGCTTCTCATTCTGTAACGGCTTGTTTCAAGGTCTCGGTATGGGCCATATGTTATGCGCAGGATTTTTCTCTTAAACCCTCTTAGCAGCTCCGTATCATGGACTGTCAGGGTCCAGGTTTCACTGGCGTAGATTGCTATTGGTCGTATTATTGTTCGATAAATTTCGGTTTTTGCCTTTCTAGTGATAAATTTTGACTTCAGCAAGGTTTGTATCGCAAATGTACATTTATTTGCTTGTGTGATGCGCTGCTTAACCTCTTCCTGCATATTATTGTTTGCCGTTATCACTGCCCCCAGGTACTTGAAAACTCGCACATGCTCAAAATTATAGCCATCCATGGTGACGTTCTGCCTGATTCTGTTTCGGGCGGGGTTGCAGGAGACGTGCATGTATTTGGTCTTCCTTTCATTTATTCGGAGCCCTATTTTTTGAGCTTCTTTTTCTATCTTTATGAAGTTTTCCTTCACACTAACTGTGCTTTCTCCTATTGCGCCCATATCATCCGCGTAGGCCAAAATAAGTTTAAGGCCACTTGGCCCAAGGACCTCCACGTCAACTGATACTGTTCTTACGGCTTTCTCCAGTGCAAGGTTAAACAGAATTGGCGACAAAGCATCTCCCTGTTTTAATCCTCTGTTGATAGAAAATGTTTGGCTACACTCTCCTTCAATTTTGACCCAGCTTTTTGCCCCCTCCAGGCACGCTCTACACAGTCTAATCAGCTTGTGCAGGATTCCAAATTCCTCCATAGCTTCCCACAACCTTATCCTAATAACACTGTCGTATGCTTGCTCGAAATCTATGAACAGGGTATATAAGTTTTTGTTAAACTCCCAACATTTCTTCAGCATCTGTCGGATAGTGAAAAGCTGGTCAACTGTTGATCTTCCGCTTCGAAAGCCACATTGGTAGTCTCCGATAATCTCCTCGGTATACGGAGAGAGACGTTAACGGAGAATGTTGGAGAATAATTTATAGGCGTGGCTTAGTAGAGCAATACCTCGGTAATTTTTACATGTTGCAACCGACAATATTAATGGATCATTTGCCTGATTTGTGTGCTTCAGCATATCCAGATTTGCAAATCGCGGAATGACTGACATCCACAAGAACTAAGACAACGGCCGTGATCAATAATATCACTGGTGATGAAAATTTCAGGAACATCTGTGAAAATTTACAAAGTAAGAAATTTTCAATAATAATTGATCACCGACCTTTGCATTGTTGATAGATATGTAATAAAAAATCATGTAAAAGATAATTCTTTCAAATTGGTAAAAGTTGAACATGATAAAGCTCAGTCTATTTATAATTTACTGAAAATTTTATTAAATATGAAATTCCCTCCAAACAAAAATTGATTGGATTTGTTTTAGGTGGGGCGAATGTGATGTTTGAAGCGCATCACTCAGTTATGAAATTTTTACAAAAAGATGTTCCAGGAGTATTTGTCATGAAATGTATCTGTCACTCATTTCGTTTGTGTGCATTTGAAATAGCTGCATTTTTTTGCAATAGGTTCTTTAATTTCAGTAGTGGATACTTTTTGGAATATGGCGGAATCAATTTCTTTTTTGTTTTTCTCGCAGATTTTTAATATTATGTCCTACTGAGAGATACACAGTCAGCAACGCAATTCTAACGCCCCTTATTTGGATTAGATGGTTGTTACGGAAATATCTGGTTATTTAAACAATGTGTTGATTAACCTCTTTTATTTTTAAGTTCTTTCATCCTCAAATTCAAAAGATGTGCCGAGAAATCATAGATTATAATTTTAGAAGTGAAAAATGAAATCATATTTTCATAGTATTTTTTTTTCTATTCCTAACTTAATTTTCTTCATAAAATAGTTATCATCAACATACGGTATAGCATATGTTGCACATAGATCATAAAGATTTGAATTATTTTTAAATCTATTCAATATATTTAAATTTTACTCGTACATTAATAACAACTTTGTAAAGCATAATAATATACATATGCGTGTAATTTAGAATGTAAATATAGTATCTTATTTTTTAAAATATAATTGGATATTTATGGATCTTGTTTAAATCCAATAACAAATAGTATTCACCATTTATAACCTAATCACTTGTTGTACAAATCGAGCAATAAATCATCAAGATTTTTAATGTATGTAAAAAACCGTTGATGCCGAATATAGACTTTCGGTTTTATGTTATTCTAAACGTTTAATTTCTGGTTAATTATTGAAATATCTATGCTTCATATTTTATTAAAATTCTTTTGGTACTACCAGTAAAGCGATTTATTCCATAATTTTACGTATAAAACTTAAAAAATGTTTCAAATGAAAATAAATGTTAGAAGTAAGCCCAAAATAGTTGGGGGGCCCAGTGAGTTTTCGTAACTGATGAAGACACATGGTTACACCAGAGTTCTTAATAAAGGGTGTTTTTTATAGAGGTATAGAACTTTAAGTTGGCAACACTTTTTTAACTGGCGGCCATTTTGTCAGCTGCCAAGTGATTTATGTTTAGTTTGGTTTGGCATTTCAACATGTATAGACTGACGCCTGAACAACGCTTCCAAATTGTGCAAATTTATTTTGAAAATCATGGTTCTGTTCGAAATACGTATCGCGCACTACATCCATTTTACGGTCAACATAATCGTCCATCAGAGCAATTAATTCGATTAACTATGGAACGTTTTCGCACCACGTTTACTCTAAATGATAATACGCATCCACAGAGACGTCGTACAGTGCGTACAGAAGAAGTCATTGCTGCTGTAGAGCGTAGCGTAGAGGAAGACCCGAATCAGTCTATCCGCCATCGTGCACAGGAATTGAATGTGTCCATTCACTTTATGGAAGATTTTGCGGAAAGATTTTGGTTTGCGTGCTTACAAAATCCAACTCGTGCAAGAATTGACGCCACACGATCACCTAGTAAGGCGTAAATTCCGTGAATGGGCCCAAAACAAGATTGCTGTTGATCCCGATTTTCATAAGCGAATTTTGTTTAGCGATGAAGCTCACTTTTGTTTGAATGGATACGTCAATAAACAAAACTGCCGTATTTGGAGTGATGATAATCCCAAGTGTATGTTGAGACACCGTTACATCCAGAAAAACTGACTGCTTGGTGTGCTTTATGGGCTGGTGGAATCATTGGTCCGTACTTCTTTAAAAACGATGCTGGTCAGAACGTTACAGTCAATGGTGACCGCTATAGGCCATGATTATTGACTTTTTCGTTCATTAATTGAACAACCATGATGTGCAGGAGCTGTGGTTTCAACAAGACGGCGCAACATGTCACACAGCTCGTGCCACAATTGATTTATTGAAGGAAACGTTTGGTAACCGCATAGTTTCACGTTTCGGACCCGTGAATTGGCCTCCAAGATCGTGCGACTTAACGTCGCTAGACTATTTTCTGTGGGGATATGTGAAGTCGCTAGTCTACGCCGATAAGCCCGAAACGATTGATCACTTCGAGGACAACATTCGCCGCGTTATTGCCGATATACGGCCACAAATGTTGGAAAAAGTCAAGTCAAATTGGACCTCCAGATTAGACTACGTCCGAGCCAGCCGTGGCGGTCATATGCCAGAAGTCATATTTAAATTATGATGCCAGAAGGTTATCTTTCGAACAAAGTAAATTTCATGTCAATTTAAAAAATTCATCTTTGTTTTATTCCATTTAAAAGTTCTATACCTCTATAAAAAAACACCCTTTATATGTTTTGGAATGGGTGGAATCCCGAAAAATGGTCAAGTGATTTGTTGTAAACAAAAAATTGTTAATAATTGAAGTAATTGTTCTTTTGTAAAATATTTTCATGTTACTCGGCCGATGGTAAGCAAGAAGTGTCAGTTATTTTTCCATCTGACGCATAGTTTTTGAGTCAAAAATCGGTAAAGGTTTGAAAAATTACATTTTTTGCCAATTAAATAAATATTTTCAAATTCTGCGTCCATCAGTTGACAGTTCAAGTCTAGAATTACGAGCTGGGATTAATCGCAAAAGGAAAATGTAATGTTTTTATTGCTTTTTAACGTTATAAACAAATAGCGTTTCATGATTTATAACGTACCTACTGCCGTGTATAAAGAGAAGTAAAAGTCTACTTACAGGCGTTCACCTAGTGCACATAATCTATTATAGTTTTCGCTGATAGTTGCATTAATACTCTAAACACATTGCAATATATATCTATTTTAATTATTAATTATAAGCATCAAATTATAAAACAAACACTACAATTACATAATGAACTTCAGGGGGTATTCTGGTCTAGAGGCCTAAATTTTAGGCGTTTTTCTGTAGGATAAAAAAGGGGATGAAAAACATTTTTTCTATCCATTTTTTTACAAGATGTTTATTGACGTTTCAAGAATACAAATAAAGTTACAGGATAGTGAAGTGGGGGCTAAAAAAAAAGGCGCGACCTGGTCAACAAGTTGTCAACCCTGGTAGTGTTCTGAAACAAAAAATCCAAAATGTTCTTAATTAGTAAAGACGTCCCTATGACTCGGACTGTGGAATTTTTTTTGTCCCTGCATTTTGATCTTTCAGAATTTGTAAAATATAGTACATTTTTTTTTCAAAATCCATGCTGTCAGATATAGAAGAATATACAAAGAAGATTTTCACCAAATTTTAAGTCAATCGTTCCAGTAGAACTCGAGATATCATGTCGACTGGGTCGAAAAAAGTAGTTTCACGAAAAAAGCGTTTAAAGTTCAGGACAAAGTTTCGACAGCGGCCTTCTTCTACTTCAAAATTAATATTTTCTGAAGTTGTTTTAGCTAAATTAGCTGTTCTAGGTTCTTTACAAGCAGCAAAAACTCCCAGCTCAGAGCGGTCATTTCAAACTTCGTTGCGTCTGACAGCAAATGAGTTGCCCATGAGTTCCATAATTTCTAAAATAGGTATTTGCCAATACCTGGATTGTCCTCTTTCGCTTTACGTAACCTTGCGCCCATATGTTTCTGCACATGTCCAACAAACTCTTTTTTTTTTCTATAACTGGATCATCATCGTACGGGTTCAAATCAAGTACAGCTTTAAATGTCTTGGAATCACCATTTCCTATATATGTGACATATTTTACCCCATGCGTTTTTACTGATCTGTTGAACATCTCAACCATAGCATCAACCTCCATTTTTCCAGCACTTCTCTTATGATTTATTGTACATGAATCTTCACGTTCTTCATACCAGTCATTGTAGTCATGAATATCTGTTTTTTTCTTATTTTTCCACTTACTGCAACTTTGGCAAAAACTTATTTACAACTCTATCGACCAGTTTCTTACTATATTTACCAATAAGTCTTGTAACGTCAAAAATTGAGGTGAATCCTCACTTTTTCCACGTACCATCTCCAGAAACAGTCAAGTGTGTTGAATCTGCGTTAGGCTCAGATTCTGATAATAATTCTTGGTCTTCTTTTACGACTTTTGATATTATTTTCTTGTATATATCTTCTGCGGAGCGATGTAAATTGTCAAGGAAACCGTAGTAGGTAATGATTGATAAACCTTAGCAAATATCCATAATACTTAAATATATATTTATTCCTTCCTTTCCTACTCCCAATAATCTCATTGCTGTTACAATCCGACGATTTATTTCAAAAGCTTTGTTTACAAACGGAGATGTTTGAATATATCGAACATCTTCACAACTGCACTGTAATGCAGTTTTGAATCCTACACCACGTGATATCGTTCGAAAAAATTTAATTTCTGAGAGTGTCGTAAAGACAGAAAAATTCAAGAATACAGCAGCCCAAATTATTTTCAATAATAACCTCTTCATTTCCTGATTTCTTCAGTTTTGCTACAGATGCACTAGTAAAACTTGCATCTTTTTCAACGATGTATTGATTTGAAGCATATATATATATATATATATATATATATATATATATATATATATATATATATATATATATATATTTCACGGATTCCTCCGTGTGAGATGCAATAGCAGTGGATATATCCACATTATGCCATTGTAGTGCTGAAATCACATTCAGCAAACGTACAACTATATGCAACTTCGCGTATAAATAAAGTAAAATGCGAACAGTAAATGCAAACTTCGTTCCATCATATCCTTTCCGTATTAAAAGTTGCACAGTTTGAATAGATTGCTACAGAACACAAAGTTTTTCAAAAAATATTTTTAATTCGTAATTAATACTAACAAAAATCCCCCAATACCGCCATCTTGGTTACGTCATATTTAATTTGTTTTAAATAATGTCAAATTCGTAATGTGCGATCCGAAAAACTCCCCCATATCAATTTTGAAAAAGATCGGACAAAATTAATTTTTCATCGCTATATTGAATTTTTTTAAAATAATTTCAAATTCGTTGTGTACGACCCTGAAAATTCCTCCATACCAATTTTGGAGAAAATCGGACAAAAATAATTTTTTTTGCCGCCATATTTTCAGCGCCATCTTGAATTTTACTGCACCAATTTCGTCCAAAAAAATATGGGACCACTGCGGCAACTTCCTGAACATAACGTAAAAAATTTCATTCAAATCGGTGCCGCCGTTCCGGAGTAATCGGTGTACATACATTAAAAAAAAACATACATACTCGACGAATTGAGAACTTCCTTCTTTTAGAAGGCGGTTAAAAAAGTATTTTTAATTGATAAATTAGGTACTTGAACTGATTGATGAAAATGAAACGCATTTTTTCAAATTATAAACGAAATGAATAACAAGATTATTAAAATCTAGCGTTATTAAATAATACTTATCATTTTTGTCATCAATCAAAGATCGGGTTTGCACTTAGATTACTTGAAGGTTTGCGCTTCCATGAATTAAAATTTTATAAATTTTTTCTTTAAAGGAAATAATAATAAGTTGAACCATTAATCTATTGATAAATAAAATTGAATAACATCGATAAGGTACATGGACTTATTAATTTTTGTTAAAAAAATTAAAATTAGTTTCCTTCCTGAGAATGAAACAAGAGACTTTTTGTTTCTAGATTCCAGTAATATACCAAAGCCTGGTATACTTAAAACATTCCAGAAGACTCCGTTTTTCTTCGGGAATCAACAATCTTGGAACCTATCTATCTGTCACGGGGTTCACAGCAAATGTGGTCGCTTTCCGGTTCCTTGCTTTTCCTATTATTCAGTTTTTTGTCATGTACATTTTTCAAGGACATTGACCTTGTTATTCTCTTTATCCACGTTTCTTGAGAGCATCTGTGAATGTGTTTTTCTTTGGCGACCTAGTGCATTAGCATTCTCGGTAGCCTTTCCTTATTCATTCTTATGTGTAAAATTTGAATATTCTCTAAATTCTGAAAAAAAAAAACAGTTTGAGTAATAAAGATTTTCAGGACAATCATTTGGATTAGATTATTTACATAATTTTGAATGCTCTCGCCAAATCTTCAGTTACATAGTTGTTCGAATGCTCAAACTACAGCGTGATTCTAGCAGAATTGAATGTCAGAAGAGCTTCGCGACTTGTACTATCGATGCTGGGAATCCAAATTGGAAACACTGCAAGTCTATAACGGCAGTCTATACAAGATGACAAAAAGTTTGACAAAAAGTTCTAAAGTGCCTTTGCCGAAAATTGTTAGCTACAACGGTACTTACTGGATAAAGTGGTTTTTACATAGGGAATAAATATTGATCGAACACTGCTTATTTATAAGTCCATACGCCTTATTAACCCGTGGGAACACCTGTAGTCGGCCTTGATGAAATCAAACGGGTCTCACTATCAAAAAGGCGCCAGGTTTGGATGATCTGTCTAACGCTTCCCTGAAGAGAGATCCGGACAAGATCCTATCAACTACCAGTGGAATAACAAATGCAGTATTACAATCCGGTCACTTTCCTTCAGACTAAAAAGTAACGAAGATAATTCTGATTAGAAAGAAAGGTGACAGAGCTACATATATTAACAGCTACAGACCTATTAGTCTACTTTTAATTCTGAAGAAACTGGTTGGAAGAGTTAGAGGGAGGCATAGTAACGTCCAGCAGACCACCAGGCTGGTGTCACTAAGCACTCAAAGCTTCAATAGGAAGTTTCATACAGGAACAATCTTTTTCGATATCATCATGAGCTTTGACAAAACATTAGGCTTACAAAGCTAGAAATCCTTAATTATTTGGTAAAACTGGTCCTAAATTTCTTTGAGGGCAGAAAATTCGTAGTTTCCTAAGACGATGCTACATCTACGGTTACGTTGATTAGAGTGGGGTCCTCAGGGGTATCGTTTGACCCCACTCTATTCAACCTCTTCATATCAGATCAGCTGAACCCTGCCGAAACTCAGGCAGTGATATTCACAAGACCCAGATTTGGGATCTCAGGCGATCGGCTGTCCATTTCTAACAGGGAATCAAACTCTCTGTAAGGATCACGCAAAATACTTAGGACTAGTCTTTGACAGGAGGCTCAATTGGCTTCTAAACACCAATTAATATTAAATAAAGCCAAAACTGGACTAATAACTGTCTATTAACGGCTGAATAGAAACAGCCCGCTCAATTTAAAGTTCAAAGTAATGATCTACAGATTCAGTTTCAGAGCTTCCAAAACAAAATTCTTCGTCTGATCTGTGGAGCGCATTTTATGTTAGGAATATTGTTATCTACAGAGACCTAGGATGCGAAACTCTCGCCACATTTATAGAACTTACATTAGCCAGCTACCTAGGAAGAGTGCAGCACTTCACTAATGGCTTGATCACAAGATCACACAACATCATCGCCACGCTACAACAGCGATATAAATTTACCAGTAATTGGGTAATTACCGTTAATTGGGGTCCCGTTTTTCAAATCAACTGGCTTAAACACTGAAAATCATCATTCTTATAACCTTAAACAGAACGCCAAACCCTATAGAACTCAATGGACCCTGACCGACTTGGGAACCAAAGAAGATCAATAATTACTTACGAGTATATAAAATACTTCAAAAGAAGATAAAGAAAATAAAAATTAGCATGTGTATGTTTTAATTGTCGTTTGTTTGACTTCAAACGAATTATTTACGTTTGAATGTTAAAAAAGTTCAATAAAATGAGATAAATATAAGACCAACACTTCTCGCTGCTAAAGTATATAGATAATTAAACTCACTTGAATCTACTATAGTTTTAAAATAAACATCTTAAATTTATTTGGCAAACAAGCCAAAATATTGACCATACCGCAACATTTTCGCAAATTTTATTTTGTTATTTTTAAGTGCCGGTTATAAAGTAACCTTAAATTGTTTTTATTGATCTTGTACGAAAAAAAAGGCGATATTAACGTATACAATTTATTTTTGATAATAATAAAATTTTATGCTCATAAAATACTAAATTAATCTTATGGCAGTTTCATAAGTCAGAGATTTTGAATGAGAAAAATGTTTTTTTTTATCAAATTGAATTAATTTTTCTACTTCTTTAAGCCTCCAAAAAACACGATTTCTCTATGTTTGTAAGAGAAATAAGTCGTAGGGGATCAACGCTGGCTAGTAAGATCTTCGGTCATACCATTATATTTAAACAACAATAAATTTGTTTAAACGTCAGTGGTGAAGGGATTTTTTTGATGTTCGACAGATACACATATCTTTCTTTAATTTTGATTTCGAAATTATTACTAAATATTTTTTTATGTTTCTGTTTTAAATGAGTCATTTCAGACAAACAACATGGCTTTATGAAACATAGATCTATTACAACAAATCTTCTTATTTTTGAACAAAAGATTTCTTCTGCATTAGAAAGTGGATGTGCTGTTGATTCAATATATATAAATCTAGAAAAGGCTTTCAATTATGTTCATATTGAGACTTTGGTTCAGGAACTATCCCATTATGGTATAAACGGATTGTTTTTGAAGTGGTTGCTGATATATCTCTCTGACCATAGACAGAAAGTAAAGTTAGATTCAATGAATATGATGTATCATCTGGTGTTCCTCAAAGAGGCTATTTTGCTTCACTACTTTTAAATATTTTTTTCAACGACATAATTGAGTGTTTCTATCATTGTGAGGTTCTCCTATATGCGGACGATCTTAAAGTATTTAAAATCACTGACAGTCTATATGCATCAGATTTGTTACAGGATGATTTTCTTTTTGAAAAGTAGTGTGAGGATAATAGGATGAAACTCAATATAAACAAATACATTCAATTCAGCAGAAAAATTAATCCTAAAATTAGTTCACATTTAATCTTTAATAAAACAATTGTGAATACTACATCAATATGAGATCTAGGTATAATATCTGGCAATAAAACGCTCTTAAAAGTCTCTATGCAATACTTGTTTGATCTCAACATTTTATTATCAATGGCATAACGACAGAATTTTTTTAGAGCTGGACGATCGTGCGTAGATCATATATTTAGTTTAACCCAACTTAGTGAAAAGAAGGTGGCAAGAAATAGAGAGGTTCATCTGCTTTTTGTTGACCTCACAAAAGCATATGATACGGTCCCAATCCAAAAATTGTGGCACGTGATGGAGAAGTCTCCAATTAACAATACAGCGATCCAAGCCATCAAACAGCTATACGACCAAGCATTCTCCAGAATTAAGATCGGCAATAACTTGTCAGAAAGCTTTCATGTGACCAAAGGCCTTCGCCAGGGATGTTGTCTATCACCAACTCTCTTTAAAATCTACCTCAATGAAGCTTTAAAGAATTGGAGAAGATCATGCGGTAGAATGGGAATGGAATTAAATAATGAGACCTATTTATATACGCTTCATTTTGCAGATGACCAAGTGGTAGTGACCCAAGATAAAGAAGACCTCGAATTTATGACGAAGAAACTATTTAAAGAATACGCAAAGTGGGGATTAACTATCAACTGCAGTAAAACTAAATATATGTGTATCGGTGGAGAAGAAACAGATTTGGAAGTGGATGACAATATCATAGTAAAATCTTATTCTGATTATACTTACCTTGGAACAAAGATCAGTCAAAGGGGACGAACTGAAGAAGAAATAATGGAGCGAATAACTAAAGGGAAAAAAGCTGTCGGATGCCTAAACTCACTATTATGGTCAACAAACATCTCCAAGGGAAGAAAATATCTTTTATACAATGCAATATTTAAAAGCGTTGTATTGTACGGATGTGAAACATGGCAGATAAATAAAACTTTAGAACGTAAATTGCTGGCTCTTGAAATGGACTTTTGGCGAAGATTTGCTGGAAAGTCAAGGATCGAACGGATAACCAACGAGAGAGTTAGAGAGATTATGGGCGTAAAGAAAACTATTCTCGATGAAATCGAACAACGTCAGCTGGACATGTGGAGAGAATGACGGACGAACGACTACCAAAGCAAATCCAAAACACCAAATGAAAAAATAAAAAGAGGAAGACCAAAAGTTACCTGGATTAAGGGCATTAACCGAGCCGAAAGAAACTTATTTCCAGGGGATTGGGAAGACAGATATATATATATATATATATATATATATATATATATATATATATATATATATATATATATATATATATATATATATATGAGGTTGCACAGTTGAATAAATTGTTATAAAACGCAATTTATCCTATTCCACCACCATCGAGATGATGGGCTACCTGTACCACCATACCGAGAAGAAAGTCAAAACTTACCCTCCCCGCCACAGTGATACGGCAGAGGCACATGTTTCGTCTCTACTAGACTCATCAGGGTACCGACATGCACTTGGCTGTGCAAAGGACAGATCGGAAGGAAGCATGCAAATACTGAACGCGACCTCCCGCCGGATGGCGTATATATGTTTATGCGGCCTTCACGGGTTCCTCTAACACAGAAAGGATATGATGGAGAGAAGTTTGCATTTCCTGTTCGCATTTTACTTTCATTCATACCCGGAGCTACATATAGTTGTACGTTTGCCGAATGTGATTTCAGCACTACAACGGCATAATGTGGATATATCCACTGCTTTTGCATCTCACACGGAGGAACCCGTGAAGGCCGCATAAACATATATATATATATATATATATATATATATATATATATATATATATATATATATATATATATATATAACGACAGAATTGAAAAGATACACATAAATTTTAAATTTTATTGTGTATAAAAGTGGATTAAACGGAGAACATTTTTATTATCACTATCTGCAGGATATTCTAAGTTTGCAAGGGCTGAAAAGGAGATGTATTCCAGCTTCAACATCACCGCACCAATTACGGGTAATTTTTTGTATAGTCTTGTGATTGTTGTTATTTGTAGGTCTTAAAAATGATGTTGTAAAATCGAGTTGTACCGGTTGATAAATAAATAAATAAGTAATTTTTATCGGTAAATTGATATTGTTCAGCTATTAAAAATAACATAATATAGTTAAACCCGCTTAATTCGATTACGTATAATACGATTTCTTAATATGCCAGTTTATAGTCCCTTGAACTTGAGGCATGTTTTTACACATTTTGTTATGCTTAATACGATACGACTTCTCGCTTAATATGTAACCAACTATGCGTTACCTCACGCGGTAGCGGCCAGCGACTAATTAAAAGCTTGATCATCTAGATCACGTCCACAATATAAACGCATAATACTGGTCATTGATAACGGCCCTGTTGATGCCAAAGATGTTGGGCTAAGGAATATCAAGCCTGTTTTCCTACTTACGAACAACTTACAACCAATGAATATTATAAGAATCCTCAAATAAGGTTATGGAACACGACTGAGACATCGCTATCTGAAGGAAATGGGCGACCATGTTTACAACTGTAACCTGTAACGAAGATAATATCGTGTTGGAAGAAGCAGAACTTGCGATACTGCAGGATTTCTCTGGATATTCTTCCATCGATGACCATGTTGCAACCTACGAAATCCGTTTAATTGAAGATCTTATTAAAGATGTGAATACCACTCAAAAAGCGACCCTAAGTGATGATGACGAAGATGATTCAACTCCAATTTGGTCAAATGCTAAGCCTTTGTCAGCAGTTGACGAAATAATGCGTTATGTATCTTGTTTGGGTGACAACGAAGACGCACTTCAAAAGTAAATTTATACCGACGGTTTTATAGTTACTAATGTACTAGAATCTTTTTGTCAAACCATAATAAATGATTAATTAATTTAGGAATACTACTTCAAAAATATAATCTTTATAATATAACTTTACACATACACAATATAGTTACAAATTTAGTATTAGTATTTCATTTTTTTCCTTTCCTGCTTAACACGCTTTCTCGCGTAAGACGTCTTTTTTGGTAAGTTCCTTCAGAATCGTAATAAGAGGGTTTACTGTATTTTAGGCAACCAGAAAATCATAGTTGTAATTTATTGTCGGTTATTTTATTCTCGAATCGACGAACCGATTAGCATGTTATACTTGTTTAAATAATCAGATTGGAAAAGGATAGCATGGAATCGATGTGGATATCAAGAAATAAAAGAATTCACACACATTTTTCCAAATATAAATAAAAATATTATCCAAAATTCACATAACGGACCATAGTTCTGACGATATGCTAATTTTACGAGGAAATTTGTCGATTAGAACAGATTCGAAAGAAGTTTAAAATTCATTTTTTTATGTAGCAAATGAGAATTAGTTTACCAGTGCATTGTCTTGGAGAAGGAGAACTTTTTTCTTCAATGTAATGACCTTTCCGGCCAAGACAACAACTTTTGCCTTTTTGGGAGTACTTTTACCAGGAGAAGATCATTGTTATTTCGACTGTTGTTTGTTTTTTTTATAGAGTTTCGAAACGTTACATTAACTTACTTGAATGCCGTTATACAAATGAACTAACACGACATCCATTTTGATAATAGCTTCTAGAATTTCAAATTTTAACATTTTGAAAACACATTCTACACTTCTCGTTTACTTTTGCTCGATACATTTTCACCACGATATAGCGGTATCTTTTAATTATTTCTTTCTTCGTGTTACAGTTTTGTTATTTCATGAACAAAACTATAAATAATTTTACCAAAATACCAACAATCAAGCCAATATTCACCATAAATTAAACTCTTATTTTCATCAAGTAGTCTCTTTAATACATATAAAATAAAAGCTAAAAGTTTTTGTCACTGTCACACCAAAAACCGGTTTTGTAAAAAAAAAATCAAGTGTGCCTAGAAATGTATCAAAAACTCCACTTTTGCCACTTTCATCAAGGGTGTAGTTAGTTAATCTTTTGTTTTTTTTCTTGACGCTCTTGAGTGTCAGTAGAGAGAGTCTGGGCCAAGCCTTGGTTGTGAAAACTGGCAGAAACCCAGAAAGCAGAGATTTTTTTTGCTGATTTTCTCAGAGTATAATACTACTTTTATTCCTATTTGCTGCTAAAATCATAGTTTAGTGCGTTAAGGCATCATTTGCCAGATATTGAAGATAAACAAAGTTTTATTGTATTCGTTTTTCATTAAGTACAGTTTAGTGAAAGTGATCTCACCTAAGAAGTTAAAACACCATCTTTGTGACTTTAAATACTTGGTGCACCCTTAAAGACAATCAGGTACATGCCACAAACAGTTCTTATTATACCGGGACTTTGCCATCCTCTCTAAAATTAGATTTGCCTACCAGAGCCAACATATTATACACCATTGCTCCATAGAGGCCATCGGTAATCCAGTTTGCCGAAAGTGTTTGGATTTAATGACAAAACAGGTATTAGAACTTCGTAATAAATAGTGAAATTACCGGTTTTAATGTATACTTTCCTTTTTCTCCTGTGATTGGGAACTAGTAAGACTTTATGCGAGCAATTACAGGACACTTTATTTTTAAATTTCATTTAAAATACCATGTAAACCGAAGGTATACGTATACACTAGGTAATTTAAAACATCACTTCACATATTAATAGTCCAACACTTTTAATTAGGCTTAAGTAAACATAATTTTAGACTAAATCGGCATACTAGATAATTTGTTAGTGTGAAATACAACCGTACATAAAAAGTAAGGTTATTCAGTTTAGCCGATCTAAACCAACTTGGTGTATGGCGCAGATGACGTCATAGTTGCAGTAGTGTTCATTGTTTCTTTGTTTTTTTTTGCTCTAATCTAGGTAGAAAATAGTCACATATTGCTTTAGTTTAAGATAGAATTCACATAGTTGTAAAACAGAATCCTTTTTTTTATTGTTAAATACAGTTTTTAATTGCTTTTGGAATCGGTGTGTTTTATTTTGGGATCTAGTTGTTTCCTGTTTTCAATAACATCATCGCTTCTTCTTACCGACGGGCCTAAAACAGGTGGCGCTTTAAATTTATATAACCCCCCCTAATCTCCGGCATGCTAGCCTAGGCACTGCCCTAAAAGAAGGAGCGATCACCACTAAAAAAAAAATAACCAACTGTACAGAAGCATTAAATATTTAATTTTCATTCATTCATTTTCATTTTAATTCTCCTTTTCTCTCCCGTGACGTAGCATTCGTTTCTTCAAGTGGACATTTTTGTTATTCATTATTATTCATGTCTACATGACTGGAATGAAATTCAGGAGATCACTTGAGAATCATTCCATGGGAAGGAGCAGAGTCCCCTCAATAATTTTTCACTTTTTCCTGTTTACTGGTTTTAAATAAAAAAGTATTTGAAGTTTTCCTCAGAAAAAATAAAACAGATTTGCCCATAGGTCAGGAGATCTTGGTCTTCCTGTACCCACACAACGATTACCAAAAGTACCTGTTATATGGCCACGCACTACAAAAAATTGATGAAAAGTCACTAATTATATCATCTTCCTGAATATTTTTGGTACCTATTTTTAATAGGATAATATTATTATTTATTATTTTCCGTACGTTTCGCTACGTCTCTTATCCATTACCCTTGCAATAATCTATTAAGGTTTTATGGTATCTGGAGATCCTTTAATTAGTTTATTTAAAAAATTTCTTTATTTAGTACAGGTTTGCTTTAGCTGAATATTACTAGGATATAGGTAGTTGGTAATATTAATTTTCCAGGAAATACATCAAATATATAAGTAAATATTTTAGGTTCTTTTGTATTGTCCTTTCCTGAATTTATCAGGTAATAATTACTCCATGGAAAATAGACAAACATATCTCGATGGTAACTCTGAAGGACCTGTGCAAAAAAAAATGGCGGACCAAAAATGGTCACGATTTTCGGTTTTTTGAGTTTATCGCGAAAAGTAAAAGATGTATCGAAAAATGTTTCAAAAAAAAGTTGTAGAGAATTGAAAAACCTATCGATGCATATAATAAAAGTTATAGGTGGCGCAACTAGTTTTCGAGATATATATTTTTTTTCGACAAAATTTACGGTTAATGTTTTTTTTTTTTTTAAAAAGACATTTATTAACAAATTACCGATTTAAAATTTAACGTAAATATAGGTATTATCATTATAAAAAGGTATGTCAAATCCGGAATCTGTGAGTTTTTTATTTTCCGAGAAATTCGATGTTAAAGTTGAAAATTCAACCTCAATTTTCCGCTTTCCTAATTAAGATAGAATGCTCAATTTTAATGGAAATTGTTTATATTGTTTTATATTTTGAAGATTTATAATTTTTTTTTTTCAATCGTGGGCCGAGAAATTTTGCAAAAACCAATTTTTGCACTAAAAAAATTGCGATAACTTGACACCGGATAGACATAAAATTTTTTTAATGCGTGCATTGGATTTAGATGTATCATTTCCGATCTCAAAAAGATTTTAATTTGGAATGAAAAAAACGTTTTTTTCTTCAAAAATTCATAATGGCGTGGCAAATGAATATTAAGGGCTCAAATTTGCAGAAGATGCTTTTTAATACTTGTACTTTACTTGTGAATTTTTTGGATCCAAGAAATACACTTCCATATGATCTGTGAACCTTCGAAAATTGTGCCGAATCTAATCAAAAATAGCTGCTGCAGGCCGCTTTCGGCAGGTTGCCATAGTTCAGGCGCATTATTCATCGGCGCTTCAAGGAAACTTACGCATCACAAGTAATATTTATAATATTTATTAATTTATATGATAGTAACAATTTGTTTAGTCATATTAATTATTAATTTGTTTATTAACAAAATTTTTACAAAAAAATATAGAGAAAATCATACAAATATTCAGTTATGTATTACATATAAAGTAATAAAACAACGTCAATATTATAAATATTACTTGTGATGCATAAGTTTCCTTGAAGCGCTAATAAATAATGCGCCTGAAATATGGCAACCCGCCGACAGCGGCCTGCAGCAGCTATTTTCGATTAGATTCGGCCCAATTTTCGAAGGTTCACAGATCGTATGAAAGTGTATTTCTTGGATCCAAAAAATTCACAGATAAAGTACAAGAATTAAAAAGCATCTTCTGCAAATTTGAGCCTTTAATATTTATTTGCCACGCCGTTATGAATTTTTGAAAAAAAAAAACGTTTTTTTCATCCAAAATATTTTTTTTAGATCGGATATGATACATCTAAATACAATGCACGCATTAAAAAATTTTTCTGTCTATCCGATGAAAAGGTATCGCAATTTTTTTGGTGCAAAAATAGGTTTTTGCAAAATTTCTCGGCCCACGATTGAAAATAAATTTTTTAAATAGATCTTCAAAATATAAAACAATACAAACAATTTCCATCAAAATTGAGCATTGTACCTTAATTAAGAAGGCGGAAAATTGAGGTTGAATTTTCAACTTTGACATCGAATCTCTCGGAAAATAAAAAACTCACAGATTCCGGATTTGACCTATTCTTTTATAATGATAATACCTATATTTATGTTAAATTTTAAATCGGTAATTTGTTAATAAATGTCTTTTTTGTAATTATATCTCAAAAATTAAGCATTTAAAAAATTCTATTTTTACATTTTTCAGTACCCTGTATATTATGAAATAAAATTAAATATATTAATTTATTGATACCAGATTTACTCGATCATGAAATTATTCTAAAAATAAAACTATACAAAGTGAATTAAGACCTTAAAGTTTAACATATCGAAATAACTATTTTTAAATTAGGTGAATGTTTCGGTAAAAGTTGGCCATTGTGCCAACAAAAATACGTTTTTCAAAAAGTTCGACTTTTATTCGAATCTGGTGGTGAAACCTTTGAAAGTTGGCAACTGATCGGGATGCGCTCCCACAGGTCTAAATATTGCAATTTGGAAAATCAAAATATCTATGAAAAATGGAAACTAACTTATCATCGAAATATTTTAATGCATATTATAAATTTGTTCGAGAGTTAACCTGTGTCGTGGTTTCGTCCGAAAAACGCAATTCTACAGAATTTACACTGATTTTATAAAAGCATTTTACTCTGATATAAACCTTTAGGTCCTAGGTAACTTAAGGACGTTTACATGTAGGAAATAACTTGAAGGAAGAAGGAGAAGCAGAAAAATCTAGTTAAGTGCTTTTGATGAACAGGGAAGGCAAGAAATCAATAACCTGTATTGTTATTTGGTAAAAATTTAAATCCTTCGCCATCTAGTCAGGAATATAAAAAGTAAAAACCATTGTTATTTATCTGCAATCTTCACAAAAATAATTAAGAATTGGGTATCAGACTCTGCGTTTATACAGGGTGTTTATTAAACATATGGCAAACGTTCAAGGGGTTATTCCCTGGACTATTCTAAGGATATTTTGTCCTTTGATGATTTGTGAAAAAGCACTTTGTTTCGAAGATATAGGGCGAAGCAAATTTTTGACAATTTAATTTTGGTATTTTTCAAATTATCAGTGTAGTCAAAATAAAAATATGGCGTACTATATTGGATTTACCAAGTAATAAAAAATTTATAAAAATGCGTTGTTATTTTTTAACAAGATTCCGATTACTGGGAACGGCAGCAGACATTGAATTTAAATACGTGATTGATGATTTTCTGTGTGTTGAATATGTTGAGACTGAATGAAGTTTGGCTATTTGACGTGTATTTTCTGTCTTTAGTTCCGAAACTGTTTTTAGTGAAGTGCTCTGTCTTGAATCGTTGTACGAATGCCGAGATGGCTAATATGCGTTTCGTTTATGGACCTTACTAATGGCAATTCACTAGAAGCTGGGAGGCTGTACATTGAATGTTCCTGATAGAAAAACCTTTCAAATTATTCACCAACGTCTTCGTGGAACATTAAAGCGAACTGGAGGACCAGGAAAGCCAATGACAATCAGAACAGTAGAAGTAGAAGAGAATGTGCTGGACATGATAGAAGAAGATTCAGGTTGCAAATATTTTGAATGTAAGTAATGGACTGTTTGGAATATTTTTTGGGACTATTTATTGTTCCTATATATACAACGCCTTCAAGCACTTATTCCAGCTGATTTTCCTCCACGTATTGCATTTTGTCAATGGCTTCTGCACACATTGGTTCAAGTCCCTCAACTACGGACACTGATTCTTTTTACCCATGAAGCCAGTTTGTCAAGAAATGCAATAAGGAACTTCCACTATAAACCTGTGTGGGTTGAAGAAAATCCAGATGAGATACTTGAAGATTGTTTTCAACATCAGTTCTCGATGAACGTTTGGATTGGAATTGTGTTTGACTCGTTAATTGGACCGGTATTTCTACCAGGAAGACTTTTTGGAACAAACGCTACCTTAAATTCTAGAGGAGGTACTATTGGCTAAAAGAAATGCAATGTGGTTTATGCGTGATGGTACATCAGTGCGTCTTAGTGTGGCCTGTTCGATCCCCGGACTTAAATCCCTTGGATTATTTCGTGTGGGGCCATCTAAAGTCATTAATTTATACTACTCCAGTGAAAGATGTGGAAGTTTTAAGAAATCGGATAATTGTTGTGTGTTGTTGGGTGTAAGTTAATAAAAAACGATCCTGTTGTTTTTGAAAGAGTTCGGCAGTCATTTAGAAGAAGATTGAATTCATGGATCAGAGCTGGAGGTAGTCATTTTGAACAGTTCTTGTAGATTAAGAAACGTTACATGTAATTTTTGGTAATAAATTGTTTCTATTGTAGAAAATTTGTTCCGTCCTGTATTTTTGAAACAAAGCGCCTTTTCCCAAATCATCGAAGGATAAATATCCTTAGATTAGTCCAGGGAATAACTCCTTGAATTTTTGCCGTATGTTTAATAAACACCCTGTATATTTATGATATTCAAGATAATAATAAAGTACATTTCAAGAAAAAATCCACACATTAAAAGATTTTGCGTTCTGTCTGTTTGCAAGAGGTTGTCACAAAAACTGCTGGTTCCATTTTAACAAAACTCACGTACGGTATTGTATCTAACGCTACGAGAAACCTGCCTTTTATTTCGTCTCAACATCTTAGAGGGTTCTGGACGGTTCAGAAATCTGTGCGAATATATAACAGTACAACTAAATTAATATTTTTTATTATTTATAGATTGTGCACAGTTAGTATTTTTCCTTTTTTCGTTTGATATAGGATCATTGATTGAGAACTGTATAGAATACCGCTTATATTTTTTATTCGTTAAATGATGATAAGCAAAATTTCTCAGATAGTTTGCATCTTATTGCATCAGTATTAAAGATGTTGGCTGCTAGACAATTGATAGAGTAAAAAACTACCAACTGGGATTAATCTCAATGCGAACATGTAATGTTTTATTGCTTGTTAACGCAGTAAAAAAAACGGCGTTTTATCAGTTATAACGTAATCATCGCCATGTATGAAAGGAAGTAGAAGTCTACTTATAGTTTGGGAAGCAATGTCACGGAAAGAGTTGGGACTATTTTTCGAATTGAGGGTATAATGGATTAATTTCTGTGCACAAACATGCTTCAGAATATGATGGAATCGTATGCTGAAGAATTCCTTCCAGTTACTTGCAGGTTTATGCACGATAGCGACCTAAAATAAGCATCAAAACTTGTTAAAAAAATACTAAAAGATATTAGGGCCCAAAACCCAGATCTGAACGCACTGAGAGACTTTGGGAACGTCTAAAATGGGATCTGCAAAATTCACGAAATTTAGAAAATTTGTTGCTACATATTCAAGAAGCTTATTTCTCAGTTTCAGTAGTTGTGTGAAACACTTATGGAGTTTCTAAGCAAAGGACTTACAAGACTTACCCAACAAAATATTAGTTGTTTGTTAGATTTATACATACATATATATATATATATATATATATATATATATATATATATATATATATATATATATATATATTAATTTTGTTAAAGTGTGTTATTCGTTAGTCCAATCGATTTTTTAAGTTATTACATTTTGTCATAATTGCATGTTGTAATTTTTTATATCTAATTAAATTAAATTAATTAATTTAAAAATGAACATAAAAAGAATAATTTATTAATTTATTTTCTAATATGTTCTGTTCAAAAAAAAACATGTACTATTTATAAAACCCTATATTCAATGAGGACATAAAGTCTGGAATAAATTCATTATTTGAAAAACTCTGGGTTTTTGAAAAATCATTTTTTGATTGTCGATTTGTTGATTTTTCCATACTTCAGTTTAAAGAGCGCCATCTTACTGGCGCCTCATTGCTTCTTCAATTCCATCGATTGGGTTATTGGTCGTGTAAATATTGCGGAACAGCAACGGAAAAATGGGGTGGAGAAGAATCATGCATATACTATAGTTCTCGCAGAAGTAAAATAGGCAAATTTTCCAGAAGAACTGGTAATGTGATTTGCAAAAAATTTAGATAAATATTTCCATTTATCCTGTCTGGAATCACAACAGGATCAGTAAGGTACCAAAGACTTATTTTAAAGTACTGAGGGTGTGTAACTTTAATAGCATGTAGATTTTAATCCCCATAAACATATTCGTTGTGTGTATGTGCGTAAAGTTGGGGGTCTGTACACTATTATCTGATAGATCTATTGTGCTCCCCTAATCTTGCCCAGTCGTAAAAGTTACATTATCGACTAGAGCAGGTCCTCCAGTCCTAGTTTCTTCAGGAATCTCAGGATGTTGGACGGCTTCAAGATAGGTAGCTCCCCTTCTTTGATTTGGTGTGCTCTCAAGAACCGCATACTAGAGTTTTCTAGAGTGCTGCACTCTACAAGGGTATGAATAGAGGTTTCGTCCTCCTTCTTACAGAATCTGCACTTTTCTCTTTCTACCTGTCCGAGTTTCTTGAGGTGTCTCTTCAGGTGACAATGCCCTGTCAGAACCACTGTCAGAACTCTGAGTTGATTTTTACTCATTATGCATTCTTTGAATCTCTTCTGGTCGTAGTTCCCCAGACGTATCTTCGCTTGTCTCAATCTTTGCAGCATCATCTAATAATTGGATCTCCTGCTTTCTTCTTCTATCTTTAGTTCTTCCAGGATTAAACTGCTACTGATTCCACAGAAAGGATCTGGTCCCAGAAAAGATATCTCAGCCCCTTTCCTCGCGAACTTGTATACTGTTTCATTCCCCTCCCGGTATGTCCCGATACCCACATAAGGGTGACTTTATTATTTTCACTCAAATCATTCAGTTCTTCTAGGTATTCCCAGACCATCGTGGAACTGATTACTTGAGAGCTCAGCGCACTGATGGCTGCTTGACTATCCGCCATGATGATAAACTCTTGGCCGTGATAGTTTTTCTACTTGTTAAATTGAATACAGATCCTAATGGCATATATTTCTGCCTGGAAAATGCTTGGTGACTTACCCAAGCTTTCGTAGTGCCTGGTGCCGGGTCCATACACTCCTACTCCAGTTCTTTCTGAGTTTTTTAATGATGTTTCTGTCCCATTCGCTCTTGCGATTTAACTTTGTGCTGAAGTTTTTCGCAAAATTGAATTTCTTTCTCATTTTGGAGCATGTCCCAGATTTGTTGATTTCTGGATGAGAGATTAGGCCTTTGTTTTATAACTTCATTTCTCATCATCCTATAAATCGTCCTCTTGGCCATATTCTCTAGAAATATATTTAGAGGTGTAAGGTTTAGGATTACTTCCATGGTGGTCGTTGGGCAGGTTTTTATCGCCCCAGTTATACATGCACAAGCCATTCTTTGAACTTTCGAGACGTTAGATCTCGTATTAGCCAGATTGTTTTTTTTTTGCTCCAGATCACTGCTTCATATGTTATGATTGGTCTCAATATTGCAGTGTACATCCACTGCAGGATTTTTGAGTTTGTACCCCATCTTTTCCTGCAAAGTTTCTACAGACCATCAAGGCTTTTGTTGATTACTTCTTTTTCATGCTTATTCTAGAGGAGTTTGTTATCTAGGGTCAGTACCAGATATTTGACCTCTGACTTCCACTCAATACCATTACTATCCATTTGATGATCTTCAGAAGGAGGTTTTTTTTTCCTTGTAAAGACCACTAGGGTGGTTTTGGTAAGGTTGATATTTAGTCCCAACATCTGGCACCATTCTCTAATGTATTCAAGCTCTCTTTGAACTATGTCATAGAGGGTATTCTCGAATTTGCCTTTTGCGATCAGGACCATATATTCGGCATAGCCCTGACAAGATATGCTGAGGTCAGTCAGATCACAGAGGAGCTCGTCTACAATTAAGCTTCACATAAGTGGAGAGGATAATTTCCCCTGAGGGCATCCTCTGGTGGTACAGAGGGCGATAGTGTCCTGTCCTATCTCTTTCTCTGCTAGTCTAGTGGAGAGAAGTCGTGCTATCCATTTGGATGTCGTTTCGTCCACTCCCCTGTCGTCGAGTGCTCTTTTGAATGCCTCAGGTGGAGTATTGTCAAAAGCCCCTTCTATATCAAGGAAGGCACATATTACTGTTTCCTTCCTGTTCAGTGCTTCTTGACTCTCATCTGTTAATTGTATCGCTGCAGTTTCCTATCCGCTTGACACGCATGTTGATGAGGATGCATGTTCGTTGTACCAGTTCGTGAGTCCAGATCTTGTAAAGCACGCCTCGCCAGTAAACAAAATTTTTGTATCAAAATTTGGATCACGAATTTTTTTGTTTCGAACAAATTCACCAAATATAAAGTTCATGGGAGGATCAATCGCGAAAAGTTCCGGAACGTTTTGGACATGATATGGATTTAACAACTGTTCTTTTAAAGTGTCATTTAAAATAGTTTTAGGAATATCCAACTCACGTTCTAAGCGACGGTTACTAACTCTATATATCCTCTAATCCGTGTTGTTCGAATACGACCCCCTACCTTTAAATTTTTTCTCAAAGCAAATGTTAGATGGTTTATTATTCAGCGGTCAGGGAATCTATCCATGTAAACCTTAACACTTCGAAGCCCATTTCCTTTACAAAATCACACCAGGAGATGTTAACCTTCTTGTAGTGCGTGTAGTTCTCCATTTTTAATAGTAAAATAGGTTTGAAAATTTAGAATATTGATCTTACTTTAGTCGACTTCTTAGGCAGATGATGGTAATTTGTCAGTAGTCAAATTATTAAATGTTATAGCAACAAAAAAATTATTGTTACAGGTATTTTTTATTATTATAGTTACTCACTTAAAAATTATTGTTACAGGTATTTTTTATTATTACAGTTATTTGGTGTATGCATGTAATTGAAAATATTTTTTTTAGGCGAAACCGCTCATCCAACGAAAATTTATCAAGAGATAAAAGCTTTTAAATACATGAAGTTATTTGATACAGAAATCTAGGTTGTCATAAAAAATCTGAAGCTATGTTTACAAGTGACGTCACTTTTACAACAATTACACTACTTTATAGTCGTTCGCTATACTACTAAAAAACGTCATATTCTAGCGTTAGACCACACACCAAAAATTATTAAATTCGGTTAGCTAGTTTTCAAGAAATTTGGGAAAAATTAATATTTTCTTAAAACTTTAACGCCTAAACGAAGCAGAATCGGATATAACTAAGTTGGTTTAATTCGAACTATTTTAACGTCTATCATCCAACGCTGTACACGTATTCTCCGGACATCTTGTATATATACAATACATATATAAACAAATAAATTTACAATTATTAACGGCCGGTTTAAATTAGACATAAAATAACTTATTACGAATAAAATTTAAATTTTCCCACTTTTACATTAAACGATATAACACCACAAATGACAAACCTGGGACTAGCTTGTCATGTAGATTTTATTTCCTCGCCTTGTATTCGTTTTATTAGAATCTAATGTTTAATTTTTAATAAGCTCGAATAGGCAAGCAAATAACATTCTGATTACCTAGAGATTATAAGGCTCATAATTACGGGGCTGAGGTAAGATAGAAGTAAGTTATAACCAAATTAAATTTGATATAGTATTATTTGCGTTTGCCTTCAATTAACCTAGTGAGATAAGCCACACAATTAAATTAAATTTCGGTTAATTATTATATCAAATTCAATTAACCTTGCTTCCTTAATTAAATTGTTTTAATGAGATCCGCTCTAGCAACATATGATGCGGGAAATGTGACAACCTGGCTTGAATTGATCAAACAGCTGATCTGAAAGTGAACCTGTTTTAGTGTGGATTTTAAAATTCACAAATCAGAAATTTGATTATTTGTTTGGTATAAAAAGATAATACCAACAAAGACGCTATTTGAGGTGTACGGGATGTCCCATTTTTGACATTTTTAGGGGGTATTGGAGTTATTATCGAAGATATAGTGTTGCGATTTCCACTTTAGTATCCTACTTTTTAACGAAATGAAAGATTCCGGTGTCAAATTTGTCATGGCTCTCTTAGTTTTTAATCTACAGAGTGATTCTGAAAATATTTGTTTTCTAAACACGTCTCGTATTTCCGTTATGCCTTATTTATTGTATCCAAGAAGATAGATAGGTCTGTGAGAAATGTCTTAGCATACATAGACAATATACTTCTGCAAATAAGTGTCAGACCGATTAACATCAATGTAATACAGCGGACAAGTCAGAAACCGAAGCTGAATAATTTTATGAGCAAGTTTGGGAAGTTTTGCACTCATTAAAGCCTCAAGATATCAATATAGTGATGGGTGATTTCAATGCAAAGGTCGGTAGCAGGACTGTGGAATGTGCAACAGGGGCATTTGGGTTAGGTGACAGAAACAAGCGAGGTGAAATGCTAATCCAATTTTGTCGTGATGAAAATTTGAAGAATACTTTCTATAAATTACATCCTAGAAGACTCTACACCTGGAAGTCTCCTCAAAATGGACAGGAAAATATTGTACGCAACCAAATTGATTTTATTCTGATCAACAAAAGATATCAGAATAGCATTACATGTGTAGCCACCTACCCAGGCTCAGATCATAACCCTCTACTATCAAAACGACGTAGACCCCGAAAATACGATATTCAGGCATTAAAACAACCCACAGTGTAGAGGAGCATGAAGACTACATTGGATAGGCTTTGCCAAGAAAATAACCCTAGTCAAGAAGTAGCAGCTGATAAGATCTGGATTACGCTAAAAACAAATATCCAATCAGCTGCTTAAACTGTTCTTGGTCGACCGAAACAAGAAAAAATCAAACCATGGATGACCGACCAAATATTAAACTTGATAGCTGAACGTGGGCTTGTTAACAACCAGCATGATAAATATAAGGAACTGAATCGCACTATCAAAAGAAAAATGGGGAAGCTAGGGAGAAATGGACTCAAAAGCAATGTGACGAGGCTGAAAGACTTTATCAGCTGCATGACTCCTTTAAGTTCCATAGAAAGGTCAAGGAAGTAACTGGAACAAATAGAACACCAGCATTGCCGTCAATAAGAAATAGGTAAGGAAGATCGATATTGGATACCGACGAACTAAAGAAACCTTGGAAGAATTATACGGAGACTTTGTTCAGTAATCAACGAACAGATGCTTCGACGAATATCACTGGAAACATGAGTGATCCAAAAATTCTTGAATCTGAATTCAGGTACGCAATGAACTTTATGAAGAATAGTAAAAGTGCAGATCACGATGATATATATGCAGAAGTTTTAAAGCAAGTTAATATTAAGCAACTTTCAGATGCTTCGACGAATATCACTGGAAACCTAAGTGATCCAAAAATTCTTAAATCTGAATTCAGGTACGCAATGAACTTTATGCAGAATAGTAAAAGTGCAGATCACGATGATATATATATATATATATATATATATATATATATATATATATATGCAGAAGTTTTAAAGCAAGTTAATATTAAGCAACTTTCATATCTCTTTAACATGATATATGACTCTGGGCAAAGCTCAGTGGATTGATTAAAGTTTACGTTTATTGTTATCCCAAAGGAAACAAACTCCAAAGATTGCGAAGACTACAAACTCATAAGCTTGATGAGCCACGCTATTCAAACGTTCCTTCGAATAGTAATTCATTCAAAAATATACAGAAAGTGTGAGGATATGAGTGACGACACATAGTTTGGTTTTATCAAGGGACTTGACACTAGAGAAGCTCTCTTCTCAATGAAATTACTTGTGCAAAAGTGCAATGACCAAAGGCAAGATTTTTTTAGCTGCTTTATTGACTATCGGAAAGCTTTTGACAATGTAAAGCACGAACCACTGTTGGAAATATTACAGGACATTGGTATAGGTGGTAAAGATATTAGAAATAATAAGACAACTTTATTGGCAACAGTTAGCTGAGATCCGTATTGATGGCGATCTGTCAATAGGGTCCTTTAATAGACTGAAGGGAGTCCGGCAGTGATGTGTACTGTCGCCTGTTCTGTTTAATATTTACGTTAAGAAAATATTTCAGTTAGCATCAAAAAATGAAATGCAAGGTATCAAAGTCAATGGGATCCCAATAAACAATATTCGCTATGCAGATCATACTGCACTCTTAGCTTACAACTATGAAGATCTCCAGTCAATGTTAAAAAAACTCAACGACTGCGTTGAACAGTTCGGGCTGCATATTAATACCGTCAAAATAAAAGTGATGGTGGTTAGTAGGTATCGGTACATCATTCCTCTTAACATCAACGGGGACGGTATTTTCACATCATTCTGCTTCTATTTTGGCAACATTTTGAAATTTAAATATTCACATTGATTTTTGCAGTTATTATTGTTTTGTAAGAATAGTAATTTATTATAATTTCTAGGATTTAGGTCGAGTTGTGCGTAAAAGATAATATGACGTATATTTGAAAGAAAGCAGTATAACTTATTTTTTAAGGTCGTATAACTTTTTATATAATACCTCAAATGATACAAAGTACGTCACTAGAACACTAGAAAACTAATTAAAATATTTAATTATAATACCAACTGTTCATATAAAACGTAACAGACAAACAAACATTGTCAGAATGTCTATAAATCCATTTCGTATAAATTAATGAATATATATTATTAAACTATTTTATTAATATTCAGGGCGTTTCCAAATAAATGCGAGAAAACAAAAAGAGTTATTCTTGAGCTAATTTTGAGCATAAAAGTTCATATAAACATATGTCTTATAACGCTTAGTTTTTAAGATACAGGGTGTTAAAATTATTATTATTTTTAGTTTTTTACATTTACATATCATTTATTGTTTTTAGAACGCATATCACCTTTTACAGTTCTCAGAAAAAAATTGTTATATGCGAAATAATATACACAGTGGTACTTTTTTCTGGGTCTGTAAAATTTTACCCTCTAGAACTTTTTTTTTCGGGCGCCACTGACTCGATTTGATTACTCATTTAGCTTTTCCATCTTATTGTAAAACTTTTTTGTCTCTTAAGTTTTCCGCTAAAAGTCAATAGTTTTTCCACAAAAAAAGAAAATACATAAGTAAAAAATCATAATGTATTCGTTTTAATCAATTTTCATTCATTTGTTTTAACCAACAGGGACTAAGAAAAAAATGCAACATAATAATAACAGAATTTGAACAACAGTAACAAAATATTAATAACAGAAATTACAATAAATGTTTAAAATGACCATCCGCAGCTATAATGCAAGAATCCGATCTTCGTCTCATTGAAGAGGGTATTCGTTGAAATAATCCTGGAGTATTTCTTATTCCTTCGCAAGACGCAACAATGCCACTTCTCAAATCTTCAATATCTTCAACAGGACATGCATAAACCAAAGACTTAATAAAACCCCAGATGCAAAAATCCAAAGGATTTAGATCCGGAGATGGGGCAGGCTAGCGTTGGGTGCCTCCTCGACCTCTTCAACGATTTGGATACACTGCCTCTAAGTGACGGCATAGATTGATACTGAAATGTGCTGGACCTAGAACTTGAAGAGGAACCTCTTCCAGAAGGGCAGGTAACTCTTCCTCGAGAAAGTGGCAGGATTAGTCGCCATTTAATCTTAATAGAAAGAAACCTGGACCAATTAAATAATGGCCTATGACACCAATCTATATATTTAATAAAAACTGATGTTGATAATCGGCTTCAAGAAATGCATGCGGATTTTATTCAGCCCAAGTGATATTATTGTGAAAATTTGTTACGGATTCCCTTGCAAAGCCGAAAACCCCATTATACTTTGCAGGATTCAAATCGCATTATTTCCCGAGATATTCTAATGGACGGTCATCGTGTAACACCCTGTATATTGGTAATAATAAATTAGGTAGTTGATTAGACTGGCTTTCGTAAAGATCACAGCACCATAAAGATGGCATCAAGGAAATAGCAGGAAGAAACTGACAACAACAGAAGCGATTAGAATGGAAGAAACAAGAGCAGATCTAAATCCAGGAGCTTTCATTTCTAAATTCTTCTCGTTTAACACATATAAAAATTACAAATTTCTTTTTCTGAAAGCCATAACATTATCATATTTTACATTAAGCAGTTGATTTTGCGGACACCTGATTCTATTTTAACTATTTCGCGTATTTCCACTCGACGACGGTCTTCCAGAACGATCTCATAGATTTTGTTAATTATATTTTCATTTCTGCCTACTTCTGAATTAATCAGAACCCCCAAAATACTTTTTAGACCTTTTTTGGTTTCTTTAGTAGTTTTTCTCCGCAAAAGTTGGGTTTTATTAACACACCAAATCCTTTTTTTCCATTTTAAAAATATTAACTTTGTGACAGCATTTGATCGTAGACTCCGGCAAATAGTATACTTTGGGTAGCGTTGGCCGTACTGTCTACAATCATACTGCTGACTCATATTAATAGCTGTTCTAAAAATCTATAAATAAAAATCACAGTGTAAAAGCAATTTTGGGAGTCTGATTGTTCCTCTTGGCACTTGCAGTTTTAATACTAAACAACTACAGGTTATTTAAGATTAACACTACTATAACTCAGGTCTTCAGAACTCGAGAAGGCTGTTTTCTAGATGGTCAGATCTTGTCTTTTATTTTGAAGCTCTCACAACAGTGCGTCCGCGAGTTTAATCGCGTGAAAGTTTTTAATAAATTAAACAAAACAAATTTCTCAAAACACTTAAGTCTATTAACAAAAATGAATAGGAAACGAAATTATTTACAATGAGAAACTTAAAATTAGTAATGAATAACAATATCAAGATGCTAAAATAATTACTCCCTTTGGCCGTTCTATTAAAAAAAGTAACAATCCCAATTTACATGATAAAACGTATAAATAGCTTTTTAAACAAATGGTACTATAGTGGGCATTTTACTAAGTGAAATAAAAACAAGATATTCCCTTAATTTAGAAATTAAATTAAAAAACAAAACAAAAACAAAGAAAACCTTCATTCCCGCCGAATATACTAAGACTAAGACCTTTTTCCAATCTCGTACCGCACTAAACGAATTTCAGATCGTAACTAAAGTCTATCATTTCTTAAAAGGCCAAACTTGCATTCTCTCGGCACCCCGCGGGTTCCCTCAGTCGTACACCCTATAGGGGTGAATTTTATTCCCGGAAGTTCGTATGGTTTGTCCTAGAGTTAGACATTCTATACTGAATACATAATTCCCGAATTGGCCTCTGAGCGTCTTAATCTTATTTTTTTTTTATATAAAAATAGTTAATCAAACTAATCTACGTCTTCCTATAATTAATAAAAAAATCGATAACCTCCGGAGAAAAAAACCTGGACGCCATTTTATTCATTTTGCCGATATTTAAATCGTTCCCTCTTGCTATCAGGAAAAACGGTGGCTATATAAATTTCTTTGTACATGTTGTCAAACAATATATTATATTATAGTGAGTTTATATGACCATTCTTTTTTTTCCTAGTAATGGGAAAATCATTAGATATTTTAATACATTTTAACGGTATTTGCATATACCACATATTAAGACCTCTCTCGAAACTTATCTTTTCGGTTTTACATAACCACAGACAGATTTATTTTAAAATATTAAAAGAGAGTAACTTTCTAGTTTATATCGTCATAAATTGTCTGAGTTTCGTATATTTTTAAGATTAGGTTTAAGTATGATAATTGATTTATTTTTTCTTAGACTTTCTTGGGTGGTAATAAAAAAATATATACTATCTCGTTCCCACGGATAAAATCTATCCACAGAATGATTATTTAATTACTTATTTTAGTAGAATATACTTCTCGTTAATCAGTATAAAATGACTAGTGTTCCATTACAACTTTTTAAAAATAGACCTGACAACTCCATCATTTTTAAAGTCACGTACTTATCGAACAGTTTTCGTATGTAAAACGACCCATGAATGATTTTTTCCCTTCATAATTGTGGAACAAACTTGTAAATATCAATGTTTAATTAAGTATATTAATCTCTTAGTCACATATGTAAAAATAAAATCGAAACTTTACACTACTTACCTTTATATGGATACAAATATAACTGATGAAAAACAGTATAGGTGTGATATTTTACATTGATATTATTCCTTTTAAGTAAATATAACAAATTAGTGTTAACCATATATACGCAAATATTAGAAATCGTGCTAAGTAGGACACATGAGTATAGTAGGATCAGTAATTCATCTTTGTAAAAGAATATATGATATGCTAATTACAAAAATCCTTTTATAGACCGGGGCTGATCTGTTTTTAGTTGGCTATTAAGATGGAGTGCTCTAAACCCTACAGAATAATGCCCATTACAATAATTTCAAAAAATGCCGCTACATTTATTTATTTAAGGAAAAATAAAAAAAAAACGAAAGAAAACTTTAAACGTCTTCAATTTAAGGAAAAGTTGAAGAGAGAAAAAACTTTCGTAAAAAATTTCCACTAATATTTTAGTGGACAGTGTGGGATAAACCGTTATTGATGAACGATAAATTCTTGAAATATGGAGTAAATACATAACCGAATTGTTTGAAAACGACAGGCCAAACATACAGGGTAATGAACATCAAGACGAAGGCTTAGAAATTTTAAAGTCTGAAGTTCTTTGAGCTATCAAATCAGCCAAAACAAAGAAAGCAACTGGACCAGACAACATCCTAACAGAACTCCATCAAATTATCCACGAATACCACATCAGTACTCTAGTTGAGCTTTTTAAGAATGAGTGTACTACTGGTGAAACACCCGAGGAATGGCTGAAGTCTGTTATTATAGCGCTCCCGAAGAAACAGCGGGAAAAGAGGTGCACATTAATTAGGCTGATGAGCCACACACTAAAAGTTTTTCTTCGTATACTACATGGAAGAATAATAAGTCAATGCAAAAGGGACCTAGATAAAACCGAGTTTGGCTTTAGGAATGCATTTTGCATCCGTGAGGCACTTTTTGCTTTAAATATACTTCTCCAAGCGTAAAGATATTTATGTAGCTTTTCTGGATTACGAAAAAGCTTTTGATAGGGTCCAGAATGGAATGCTTTTGAACATATTAAGAACCTCGGGAATCGATGGTAGAGATCTGCGTATCATAGAAAACTTGTATTGGCAGCAGAAAACAGTGATTTGAATCAATGAAAGACTAGCCGACGAATGCTGCATTCAACGAGGCGTCAGACAGGGATGCATTCTGTTCCCGCTATTATTCAACATCTATTCGGACATAATTTTCAAACAGGGGCAAAATAAAGACCTTGGAGTGAAGATCAACGGTGAACTGATTAATACCATTCGATATGCCGACGACACGGTCATCTTGTGCAATAGTATTCAGGGCCTTCGGGTTGTTCGATTGCGTAAACACGACAGGATGGGACATGGGTGTAAAAATGAATGTCATTAAGACAAAATTTATGATATTGAGCCGCCAAGCGCACGACGATGCTTCCCTACAGATAGATCAGGACTTGATATGTCACCGTAAGAAGAAGAAGAAGATAAAAAATTCAATCAGAACTGTTTATAACATTAATTTCTAGTGGATTCAACGGCATCGGGTAGGTTCGATCGGATCGAAACGCTGCGTTAGAAACAAAGTCATTAATAACTTTACTTAATTGAAGTCGGTTAAAAATATGCAATTGATTTAATTTTTTTTTAATGTATTGACTTTAGCGATATAATAACCATTTTTTTGAGCAGCTTTCATTTGTAAAATCATATTTTTTGAAATGTAGCTTTTTTGGGACTCCATTTAACTAATATTTTCAATTTATATAAAATATTTTGTTTTTTCAGTATAGGTGAACGACCTCGTTCTATAAGTAATCATCAGGAGTATAACTTTGAATATGAGCTGTAAAAAATTATATGAGTAAAATTAAGAGAACAGCGACTGTCTAAAAATAGATTTGCTAAATTCAGTCCACAATTAATATCAATATTTGATCAGAAATTTTTACGGTGGATAAGCAATAAAAAATTAATTAATTAATACTCAGTTAATTTGTTTTATAGCGTCTCGGTAAACTTAAGATAAAAATGTAACAGACGTTTAAGTAGCGTTTTATTTTGGCAACTATAGGTTTTTACTATTTTTTACCGATCATTTTATGGGTAACATTATTCCATAGAGAACATAAATATGTAATTGAAAAACAAGTATTTTAGAGTCAGTAAACAGTTGTTGTAATTCAGGAGTGACTGGGACCTACTGTGTAATATAAAGGACGATCGAAGAAGAACAAACACAGTTTAACAAATCTAGAAGCCAAGGTCATAATTTTAGACCAATATTTCGGAACAAATCTATAAATAATTGAAAGATAGTTAATTGGAGCTGTCAGAGATTAAATTCCATTCATTACTTATTGCAAAAAATCTCCAAACTTCAAAAACCGTTCTTTTTTGTATATCAGAGAATTATTGAAAAAATAACTTTTTCTTAAATTTGTTGCATAGAAAGAAATCCCTGGAAATTTTCAATAAAACCTTTTTTTTTTGATCTTCTCAAATCTAAACTAGAAGATCTAACCCATGGGAAGTTGTGCATATTCAGTGGTAATACATTTGCATAAAGAATTCTATGAAATTCAGAAATATGTTTATTTAGTATGTGAGAAACAACCTTGAATTTTTTATTGGGGATTCTTGCGAAGAAGACAACTCCAAAAGTAGCCCCCAAATAACATTGCTGTGACAGAAAGTACAAACATCGGTCGCTTTAAACTTGATTTTTTAATAATATATACCTGATACCTTATTTTGTTCTAATAATAGTAAATTTTTTATTAACTTTGTTTTTTAACAAAGATTTGGTCTCATCTATCCTTTTGGACTTGAATGTTTGTATAATGGTTTCGTAGGTGATTGCATTGCTAGCTCATCTAATTTGTAGGTTAGAAGTAAATCGTGATTTATTGGTTTGTATGAAGGTAATAATGTCTTTAAATTTTCAATAAGGTATTTGCTATTAACGTCATAATATCTATCAATTCATTTCCATAAAAATGCGTCGCACAAAGTTTCTCATCAAAAAGTGCATCATGTTTTCCATCACAAGGAATTTGACGTTACTCTATTGCTACAATATTATTTTTATACTAGTTACGAACAATATTGTATGATTATAATAATAAGATAAGACCGCTAAGATACTCCACCAAGAGTTAGCAGAAAAGTTAAACCTATTCCAGGTAGAAAAAGTGCCTTATTACAAGTACAATCCGGAGCTTATTCTTGAGAACAACCAGTTCAAGTTATATTGGGACCGAACGGTTCTGACGGATCAAACAGTAGCTCATAATAGACCAGACATTATACTAATAGATAAAATTTCTAGGCGAACTACACTATTCGACATTGCTGTACCTAACAACAACAACGTAAAGCCAAAATGCAACGAGAAGATCGCCAAATACAGAGATCTGGAGGTGCAAATCCGAAGACAATGGGCAATGAACAGCGTCCAAACGATTCCAATAATACTGTCAACAACTGGAGTGATACCAAAGAGCCTCCCGCAGAACATTAAGGAACTGGGCCTTAGTGAGCATCTGTATAAGCCGATGCAGAAAGCAATTCTCCTAGCAACCGCGCGAACCGTCCGAAAGTTCGTAGGAAATACAGCAGAAAACGTCACCTAGGACCCGATAACATGGAAAGGGTTTCCACAGAGCTTCATACTTTTGGTGTCTTTGTATGAGTAAATAATCCCTGGAGGGAGTGCGAAGCCGTTTGGCTTGTAAATCATGAATAATAATAATAATAATAATAATGTATATAGCTGCAATGGAAGCAGACCAAACATACAAATATCTAGGTATGAAACAGGCTAAAAGAATTGACCATGGCACTATGAAGGCCGAATTGACAGCCGAATTTGTCAGGAGGGTAAGGCGGGTATTACGAACTAATTTAAATAGCAGAAATTTGTTTAAGGCGCTCAACACGTATGCTTGCTCTGCGCTGAGCTACTCTTTTGGAATTGTAAAGTGGAGCAGGACGGACATCCAAAGCCTGCAAAGAAAAATAAGGACACTACTAACAAAAGCACAAAAACATCACCCTCGGAGTGCTATTGAACGTACAATGCTTCCAAGACATCAAGGAGGAAGAGGATTGGTGGATATTGGTAAGCAGCTCGACCAACAAATAATAAACTTACGTTCATATTTCCACAGGTTAGCGGACTCTTCCACACTACATCGAGCAATATGCGAGGCAGACGTTTCAACGCCGCTACAGTTGAGAGAACAAGATATTACTTCTCACCACCAAACAGACCAAGAGAAGTTACAAACCTGGCTTCAGAAGCCCCTTCATGGACGGCATCCAAATGAGGTCAATCAGGACAATGTCGACAACTCAGCGTCGAACTACTGGTTGATTTCAGGACAGATGTTTCCGGAAACGGAGGGCTTCTTGTTAGCTATTCAAGACCAGGTTATTCCGACGAAGAACTATCGGAAGTTCATTATTAGAGATCCCTCAATAGAGAATGACCAGTGCAGATATGGCTGTCGAACATCGGAGACAATTCAGCATATAACTGGAGGATGCCAAGCGTTTGCCGCAACCGAGTATAAGGAAAGACACGACTCAGCCGCTAAGATACTCCATCAAGAGTTAGCAGAAAAGTTCAACCTATTACAGGTGGGAAAAGTGCCTTATTACAAATACAATCCAGAGCCTATTCTTGAGAACAACCAGTTCAAGTTATATTGGGACCGAACGGTTCTGACGGATCAAACAGTTGCTCATAATAGACCAGATATTATACTAATAGATAAAATTTCTAGGCGAACTACACTAATCGACATCGCTGTACCTAACAACAGCAACCTAAGACCAAAATACAACGAGAAGATCGCCAAATACAGAGATCTGGAGGTGCAAATCCAAAGACAATGGGCAATGAACAGCGTCCAAACGATTCCCATAATACTGTCAACAACTGGAGTGATACCAAAGAACCTCCTGCAGAACATCAAGGGACTGGGTCTTAGTGAGCACCTGTATAAACCGATGCAGAAATCAACTCTCCTAGCAACCGCGCGAACCGTCCGAAAGTTCATGGGAAATACAGCAGACCACGTCACCTAGGACCCGATAACATGGAAAGGGTTCCCACAGAGCTTCATACTTTTGGTATCTTTGGGTACCTGGTATGAGTGAATATTCCCTGGAGGGAGTGCGAAGCCGTCTGGCTTGTAAATCATAATAATGTATATTAACGGACCAGCTATTTTACAAATAATTAATATTATATAAAACACAGTAAAATTACTTAAAACAAATTATCGCACACCCCAACCTCGCCAATCAGTATTGGTGAGATTATTACAAAATTAAATAATTGAAAGTAAAACAATATAAAATTACTTAAGCCTTAACATAATTTTATAAATGTTGATGAGAATGCTAAAATAGATATTCTTAGACCTTTTCCCATCATAAACCACCGCAACCCATTAAAAAAGAAATCGATATCAGTCTCTCTAGCCACCGTATTAGCGTTAATATAACATCTAATGACAGCAGACGAGACACCATAATTTGTTCTGTGGAACGGAACATGAAACAGATTACCACCACGCAGAACTCTTGGCTACATTTAAAGAGATTACATTAAGTAACTCAGAACAATCAATATGGCAATTTATTACCTTAAACAATGTACAAGTATCAATAAAAATTCTTCTATTTTGTAAAGAGGGCAGTCTTAGGAGTTGCAATATCATCATAAACAATATCTGCACTTACAGTACCCAACCTATAGCCTACAAACCTCAAAAACTTTTTCTGAACTCTTTCAACTTGATTATTATAAGTTTTGTATTATGGGAACCAAACAAAGCAAGCATATTCAAGAATTAGCCCTATATATGCACAATACAACACCCTAAAACAATGATCTCTTAATAAAGCCTAACAAAACTTGGTTAGTTACGTAATTAACATGATAATTAAAATTCAAATCCTTTTTAAAAACCACTTCAAGATCCTTTATGAAATTAATATGTTAGAAAAAACTGTCACTGTAAAAAAATTTTCTTCCTGTAGGACTTCGTTACTTTATGCTTGCCCATATTTAACTCCATCCTATTCATTCTGCACCATTCATTCAATCTCTTTAGATCTTCTTGCAATTCCTAGCAGTCACTCAATTCATTAATCACTCTATAAATTTTAAGATCATCGCCATATAATAAAAATCTAGAATCATTAACAAAATTACCTATATTATTAATATACAAATTAAAGGGGAGTGTAGTCAGATGGGAATCCTGTGGCACGCCTGAACTGACCACAACCTCCTCAAAAATGTAACCCTTATTCTTAACTACTTGTCTTCGATTTGACAGACAACTTTTGAACCAACTTAGTATACTTTCAGAAATACCAGTAGACTCTGGTTCACACGATCAAATGCCTTTGAAAAATCTATATATATGGCATCCATTTGACACAATCCCTCCAAAAATAAAAGTTTCGAGATTATTAAAGAAAGGTTTTATTCAGAGTTTCAAAGGCTTTCTTTCCAAATAACAAACAGTTATTCTTGCCATATTTGTTTGGTATGCAATAAAAAGGCAAGTTTCAAGACATTTAGCTTTTTTAAAATAAGTAGTAAATCAAATTTAATCTCAGATTGAGGATTTTTCAATTATTTATGGTTTTGTACTCCAATATTTTTATCTGAAATTATTACCTTGGCTTCTAGATTCATGAAAATATGTTTTAGCACCCTTGTATTCAAATTGCTTCGGCAAACATATGGCGAATCTTTTTTTTATCTTCCTTGATATCACTGATGAGGTTCCATCCATTCCTCATTAATGTCATGAAAGAACAATTTCTGGATCCATTGATCAAACAATAAATCTGTTTAGGGAATCTGGCCAGTAAAATTTCTAGTTTTTAATTGAAAAGTATTCAGAATAATTTCTAGTAACTTTTCATATTATAAGAGGTATGTTTTTTAAATATAATTATTGTTGTTTTTTTCATGACCTACTAAGATTTTGCGCGATGTTAACGTGAAAGAATATCCGGGCAAACATTCTTGTAAACTTCACGAAAGTTTTAAAATTCCTGAAATACCCTGAGGCCTCAAGCAGCAATGTCATCGAGGCGAGAAGTTATGCGGTTCAAGAGAGCTTTTCTTTTATTTGGGACGAAAATATTTTTCGTCATTTCAATTTCGAAGTTAACACAAGTATTCCATGCCGTGTTTATTTGTATATTCGAAATTTTTTCCCATTAGTTGCGATGTGTAGTTCAATATTTTGTATTTTGTTTCCACTCAATGTGCTTTTCAGTTATATCAAAAAATTTTAAGTATTTTTTACCTATACAGTGTGTTAATCAACGATTCTGTTCATTGTTCTGAAAAAGATTCTTTCAAACATGTATGCCCAATGCACCATTGCTGTGAAACACAAAATAAAATATTTGAAATTTTCTGGCAACATCACAATTAGGTCTGTTAAAGTATTTTTTGAAAATGAAGTAGGTATTTATTCCATTCAACATAAATTTGATTCGTTATGTTAGAAAAAATTAGGAAAACTTACTCTTCATTGTTGTTTATTATCAATATCAAAATTACCTAACACTAATTTTTCATTCTTTAATAAACTCATCATAAATATTCTGCAAGTGTACGGCAGCAGAAAAATGTATTGTCGCAATGATTTTTTCCCGTATTTCAAAGACCCAAACTACATTTTTCTTCTAGCCCCGAAAGAAAAAGTTACCAAGAATTAAAGAATACATTTTAAATACACTCACTGAACGATTTTTTAAATTATCTATAGCAATTTAATACTTCAATTTTCTAAAAACACATAATACTACTCTGGAAGCAAACAAATAAGAAACTGAATTCATATTCGAATAATTTATTTTTAAAATTTTAGAGAAAATAACCGTATATCTTTACAAAACCGAATAATTAATTAATTTGCTTTCATTTTTAGTATTAAGAACAGAGTAGTGTGTTAAGTGCTTCGAATATATTGGAAATGAGACGTCGTAGGTCTTACTGACGTTTATTGTCAAAAGGTTGCTGTTAAAATAATAAATAATTTTTGCCATTTCTTCTTCAACTTTCATTTTTAGCTTATTCCAATTCGCGCCTTAAAAAAATATTGCTGTATCGTCAGCACAACTCACCACTCTATAGCTATATCATAAAGACCATGCTAATATAAATTAAACAGCAAAGGTCCCATCCTGTACAGTGGGATACTCCATTTCTTGTGGCAGTGGAAATATCTTAAATATTAACTTTTTGGGTTCTATTGAAAAAGTACGATTTCAATAGATCATATGGCACTACCCCTAACATCCACGTTCTAGAGAATATGTAGCAACTGTCCATGATCGACCATGTCAAACGCTTTGGCAATGTTGACAAAAACCGCCTTAGCTGGTTGGCCATTACCCATAGATTTATACACATTAGTTATTAAACAAACCATGGTATCTTCCTCTTTCTGAAAAAAATTGCATTACCAAGAAAATATTATATTTTTGTAGGAAATTGTTTATTCTTGCCTTCAATATTCTCTCGAAAATTTTGGCTAATCCAGTTAGCAGGGATACCTCCAATCTACTTATACCCTTAAATAATGATTTAATTATTGTTCTGTTGAATGATTCTGGATATTATCCAATTTTGAAGTGCTTTAATTATTATAAGAACTAAAGGTTCAGATAAACAGACTACGTTTTCTTTAATAATTTCTGATGTAAAACTACCATATCGAGGAACCTTATTATGTTTAATAAAGTTATTTAATGTTTTTTGAAGATGGAGTTTAAATTGTAGTTTCTTTCAGTTAGTTAAATACTCTGTGTTAGCCCTATCAAATTTGTGGCTCAGTGTACGTATTTACAAATTGGCGTTACTATACCAGTATCAAAATTTTCGGGACGTTATCTCATCCCTTTTGGAAGATGTAGGAATTTTTTTTTATTTAAAAAACTCTCTTTCAAAATATTAATTATTTTATTTGTAGCTCAGTCATCAAATAACAACTAATTAATAGTTTGGAAATAGCATTATTGCTTAAAATCATTGTTTTTCAATTGCTTATTTAATGTTTTTGTATTTTTTCTTGCCAGAATCGTTTAGTTTTCGACCCGTGTTGTAAGTAATTTCTTTCCTTTAAAATCATGTGTAAAATCTCCTATCGAATATCTTTAATAACTTATAAGTGGTTGAAAATTATTCTAAATTTCTTTTTGTCAATTTTTTACGAGCAGTTTATTTATTACAGAAAAAAAACTCTTATTTACGGAACCCGTTTTATGTTTAAGATTTGTTTTTGCCCGTCCCCTTCACTTTCAAGAATTTTGTTATTGTACATATGAAACACGAACCAATCTTTTATTTAGTAAAGCATGTTAATTAAATCCTAAAATTTTGCTCACGTTTCCGGAAATTTTATATATAGTATTTATTTCCCTTTTAACCTTCCTAGTTTTTGATATATTTTTAACCGAAATGTCTACCAATTAACTGAAGTAATTAAGCATAAATAGAAAATAATTTCAAACAAATGCTATCTATTATTGTCAATACTTAAGTTTGTAATGTAAATGTATCATTATTTAATTAAATGTCTAAAACTTTACTGTAACGTATTAATTAGCAATGTTGTTTCTTTTCTCAATTATACACAAGCTAGCGTCATTCTTTTAAGATAACTATGAAATTGATTTATAAGGAACTAGTATTTTTTTTAAATATCACTACATACTTTAAAAGAAACTTCCTAGCGTTTCTGTCTGTATGTTCTGTCTAATCTCAAAAATTACTAAATGCAACCATTAAACCCTGGCAGCAAAATAAAAAACTGATTAAGTTACATACTTAAAAAAAAAATCTCTTGATGTAAAGTGTGTTTCAACTTCTATCGTTTTCTTTTTTGACGCCAGTTAATAGTTTTATACCTGTCGGAGTCGTAGCTCAATTCAAGCCTTTTTTATAGCAATTATATAGTATATTGATATATTTCGATTATTAAATGATAACTAACGCTTCATCTTCTTTTGATTAAGCAGGTAAAAATAATTTAAAAATAAAATAGTATTTAAGCGGGTAAAATAAATACAAGAAAATTTGAAAGTTATCAAATACATATTTAATGCAAAAAAAAACTTACTCCAAAACAAATACACTACGAAAACTTACTCTAAAAATGATTGCTAGATCACAAGGCAAATCAAAACGACCTGTACTCTAAGCACAACAAAATCGAGATAACACTAAACAAGACTTAGCCAGAAAAAAAAGACCTATTAGACCAGTAGTGTTAAACTCAACTAAGCACAATCTAATACAACACAATACAAGACTGGCTCAAAGAATGCTGGTAAATAACCAAGGAATCAGAGCAGTTATAAGAAGAACAATAAATAAGAGAATATAGAACTGAAGCTGGGAGATGATACTAAATTAAATGACAGAAAACAGTTGATATAAAATGAAGACTTTTATACCAATTGGTACCAAATCAACACCTAGAATGATGGGACCGAAGATGAGATACCCCCGATAAGCAAAAATGAAATCAGATAAGCACATAAACAGCTATTCAACAAAAGTTAAAAACAATAACCATCTTAAATTATAAAAAAGGAGATCCCGAAAAAAAATTTGACTTTTTCCAACTCATACAATAAGTGGGATTTCAAGTACTTAATAGTAGTAAGAATCCTAATTGAATAATGCATTAAATAAAACAACTAAATTTATTTAGCTTTTATTGACCCCAAGGAGACTTTTGATAAAGTAGTACGAGCTTTAAAGAATAAGCGAATCGCTAGCAGATGTATAAATGCGACTAAAAGCATAGACAAATATTCAGGCTGTCATCTTAACTATTTCGCTGACTCATGACTACTAGATGAGACATTTAGATTGGTATAATGGAGATTTTTAATATTAACGCAGAGCAACTCACTTATTTATGCTTCATCAACGACATATTGTTATTGGGGAAACAAAGAGCAAACTCTAGAAAGTCTGTTAATAACATCCACAAAACAATAAAGAATGTAGAGCTAGATATGAATTTTAATCAAATCAAGTATGACTAGTAACGATAAGTTAGAACAGATAATTACTTTGAAGATCAACAAATAGAAATGGAAAAAACGTATCAATAACTTGAAGAAACCTTAAAAAAGGACAATAGAAACAACGGATTGAAAATATGCTAAAATGAAAAAAAAAAAGATGCTTGTAGTTCTCAGATTTCTCGTTACCTAGGAAGTTGCTACATGCAATTTTGAAGGCAGTCGACGCTCTGCTTTTCTTTCCCGAAAATGTAGCTTCACAATTTTCGCCGGTAAAAAATTCTCGTATTTGCATCCCAATGAACATTTTTTCTTTAAGCTTTGCCTCACTTATACGTGTGAAATTCCCTCTCAAATAACGAAAAGCATTTCCTTCTTTATTTAGGACTTTAACAACATAACAGCCTCAGTTTTATGTGCGGAGGAGGTAAACAAATTTTCTGCTATTCTCCTAAGGGCCATTCTTTAAAGACGTTATTTTGGTTTCTGGCTTTGCTGTCCCATTCGCATAAAAAACAATAATATTTGCAATCTGCAAGAAGTGCATTAACTCTTAGATCGGCACACATATTCCTTTTATGATCTTTGTATTTTGTGCTTTGAAGTAATATACGTATGTTTTCGTACGTTTCTTTCATATTTACAGCATGACCTACGGGAACAGATGGTAGTTCATTTCGATTCCTACTTTCTGAAGGCTTAGGGACAGGTATGCTAGGAGCGTCATGAGGTATAGCTGGGTTCATTTGTCACCGATTGTCCTAAAGCCGGAGGAGGCTCATATTCAAAGAAAGAGAATGGCTGAAGTAAGAAGAAAAAGGATAAACAAAATAAGTCAAAATAATAATTTTTATACCAGTGCTATATCGCTTATTAGTGACTCACTTAAAAGAATCATTGTCATGTCGTTGCTTCTGTGCAACATAGATGTGAGCATGTATTGAATGAGTAAAGTCAGTAAAAATAATTGTATAATTCGATTCTGTTTGTACACTTTATAATTGAAAAAATATTACATTAAAGTTAAATAATGCAAAAGTAATTTTAATATTATTTACTCTAAAATATAAAAGATATTTATTGATAACCGATTAAATCTCACATGATTAAACTTTTATAACTTTTGGTTACGAACTTCCTTTAAAAAAGTTCTAAAAAGTTCGAGCAACTTTTAAAATCATTAATAATCTTTTTGAACTTTCTAAACATGATAGAAGTAAAAAACTTTGGCTTGCGTTTGCTTAGTCAGTCAAAAATAAGTTTTGTCAAGTCTTTTATGATTTCTTTTCCGCTTAAAAAATCTATACTAAGTATGCAAGTTAAATTGTTGTTGTAAGAATAAGGCACAGCCTTAGGTTTTTGGTTTGGGATAAGCACAAAAGATATATAAATTTGGATAATCAATTTTGTAATAAACAAGAAAAATATTTTAGGTAAAATAATAATCGCGAATAAGATGTGGTGAATCAAACGTTCCTTCTAACTTCGGTGTTCATAACAGACGTAGATTTGTACATCTCTTTCATATGTATGATTTTTTAAAGTTAAAATTGATTTTTATAAAGGTATTTTTTCGTTTTTATAGCCGTGCCCTTTCCGCCGAGCCATAAGTTGACCGTGGCCGAGGTATTTGATCCGAAGACTGCCAAGCCCAAGCCTGAAGTTCTTAAACAACACTTCGTCCTCGAAGGGCGCATCGATGAGGCAGCGGCGTTGCGCATCATCAACGAAGGTGCGCAGCTGTTGCGCGCCGAGAAGACGATGATTGACATCGAGGCTCCTGTCACAGGTAGGATAGTTATTATTGTACTCTTTTCGATTGGTGTTAAAGTTGTTTTATTTTTTGATTTTGCAACATTCTATAAAATCAAGATGGTTATAAATCTGAAATTTTTGTTTCATTTCCTAAGTTTGTATATTGAAACGAAAATAACAAGGTTTTTGTTAGATTGGTGTAAGTATAAAGATTTTTTACTTAAACTTTTACTGCATTTTTTGACTGTATAATATGTTTCACTGTATGTAGCTTCTTCAGATACTGTACAAAGTTTTATACGGTTAGGTTGTATAAATTATCAATATAACATTGTTAAATATTATTTTTTATATTATACGGGGTGTCCGGGAAAATGTGGGAAATCTCCCGAATATGAGAAAAACTCGTGAAAGGAATACTACAAGTTCATCGTCGGAGATATGGGCTCCCAAAGAGCTACAATGGAATCCAGTTTTTTACACATAATTATTGAACCACCAGGTATATTTCAATTTTTTTTAATATGATGTATGTATACTAGGTCCCTTTTTTTTTATAAAAAAATACCGAGTTCGCCGAAACAACTCAGCTCGCAAAATCGACTTTCTTTCTATGTTCTAGAACTCCCAATAGATTGATATGAATTTAGACAGTGACTAACAATACAAAAAAACATTTGGAGTGACAAAATTTCGATGAAACTAATAAACTCAAAATCTCGCCCTTTTTTTATGAAAAATGCTGAATTCGCCAAAACAACTCATCTCGCAAAATCGACTTTCATTCTACGTTCTGGTACTCCAAATGGATTCATATGAATTTTGGCAATGACTGATAATAAAAACAACTATCTAGACTGATAAAATTTTAACGAAACTAATAGACGCAAAATCCCTGCCTTTTTTATAAAAAAAATACCGAGTTCGCCGAAACAACGCATCTTGCAAAGTCGACTCTGTTTCTATGTTCCAGGACTCCAAATCAATTGATATGAATTTTGATAACAATTCAAACAACTCTTTAGAGCGTTAAAATTTCGACGAAATATACTGTCCAAGAAAGTGTTGTGAATTAACTTTTAATTATTACCTAAAAATTAAGTACTCTTCATTCATGTCGCTAATCCTAACCGTTTTCGAAAAAATGTTATTTTATTTACATCATGTATTTGGCGTATTTCGATAAATATATATCTTTGTTCCTATCAAATGTTCAGCCTTCAACCTTATAACAAAAAGATTCGATCCAAAACTAGAGTTTACGTCTTTAGTTAAAAACATCTAATTCTGTGAATTACAGTTCCGACCTAGCTTCACAAAAATGTGCGTTTTATTTTATCGGCACTAAAACCAAGCTACTGTTGTTACAAACGTTGCTAGGTACATCACTGATACATTGGTTCTCTTCTTGGATATTAATTTACTCATTTTTGGATTTCCTGGTGAAATTAATTGTGAAATAATTCGAAATATGGAATACACGTTCATTGAGTTTACAGATATGTATGTGATGTATGGTCTTGCATCTTGCAATGCTTTGGAAGCCAGGAGGTTATGTCAAGACAGATATCCTAATTGTACTTTTCCAGATCAGAAAACATTTCAACGAGTTGACCAACGTCTAAGGGCAAATGGTAGGCGATTCCATTTAATAAGGTAATATTATTAAATTTTTTCATAATTTTAGGAAAATTTGGGGGAAAAGAAGTACTGATGCTGATGGGAAGAAAAGTACGTACGCCGCAATTAGAGGAAAATATTTTAAATGCTATTGATGACACTCCTTCAACGACCACTCGAAAATTATCAGCGCAGTTGAGTACGTCGAAAACAATAGTACATGACGTTCTTCAAGAACATATTTGAAAAACGTGCATGAACTGATTCCTGAAGATTTTCCCCTTAGAATGCAGTTTGCAAACTGGCTATTGCATCAGCAACGAAATAATGTAACTTCATTAGCATTATTCTCTTCATAGATGAAGCAGGGTTTACCGAAAATGGTATCATAAATTCACACAACTCACATATATGGGCTGATGAAAATCCTTATGCAACAAATTATTTCGCATTATCAACATCAGTTCCAATCGATCAAATAATGTCTGGGCAGGAATTATTGGCAATTTTTTGATTGGACCATTCGTATTGCCGGCACGACTGGACTTCAAACCCACCGAAATATGTGCTACGTACACGATGGGATACCATCTCATTTCAGCGTTGGTGTGCGGGAGCACCTGAATAACGTATATCCAAACCGCTGGATAGGTAGACGAGGACCTATGGCCTGACCTCCTCGATCTCCTAACCTAACGCCGTTGGATTTTTACCTGTGTGGACACCTCAAAACCTTGGTGTATTCCACTCTGGTCGATAGTAGGGAGGAACTTTTTTTGGAGAATCACGTTTCATCTTGATCAAATAAGGAATAATGCTGAGTTAATGAAGCGGGTACAGGAATCCTCAATCGCAGACTTCATGGAGCCCATGTTAAATCCTCTTACGAAGTTTTTAGCTAAGCAATTAGTTTAACTTTTTATTGAAACTATGGTGACAGGGGAAAAATTCCTCTTTTTCATATTCAATCCGACAGAAGTTAGGAGATTAACAGTGTAAATAAAATGACATTTTTTCCGAAAACGGTTAGGATTAACCACATGAATGGAGATACTTAATTCTTAGTCAATAGTTAAAGGTATGTAAAAAACGTTGTCCAAAGTTCTTATCATACAGGGTGTAGTAAAAATAGGGTCATGAGTATCACAGCTAGTCCATCCCCGTAGCTGTGAATAATTCACAACACTTTCTTGGATAGTAATTTGAAGGGTCTTATCTGGTATACATCATATTAAAAAAGAATTGAAATATACCTGGTGGTTCAATAACTATGTGTAAAAAACTTGATTTCTTGTAGCTTTTTGTTAGCCCATATCTCCGATTAGGAGGCTTATACGAAAAAAAGTTTATATAAACTTATAGTATTTTTTTCACGTGTTTTTTTTCTTATCCAGAAGATTTTTCACATTTTCCCGGACACCCTGTATACTCAAATAAGAAAGCAATAAAAAATGTCGAATTTGTCTCAATTACCTTCTTGTAAGTGCAAAGAAATAAAGTCACTTAGATGTACGTATATACAATATAATAAATAATCCAACACATTTTATTTCAAAATTAATATATATTTTTTTTAAAATTTATTACATGTCATAAAACAATCAACTTTTTTAATTTAAAAAATTCGATAAGATGTACACCAAATCATGCATTGATGTAGGTCGTTAATTCCGTTTTTGTTTAGAAAATATTTATAATATCAGAAGATAAGATATCAAATTCTAGATATATTACATAACAAGCCCTGATTTATGGAGGGCATGTGGAGCAATACCCTGGAGTTTTCACAGAAAGAGGGTCTCCATGCAGTATCGTAATGAACAAGGCAGGGCAAAATTAAAAATTCTTTTTTTTTTATTTTCAGACTTAATTTTGTTAAAATTAGAAGAAAATTTTCATATTAAATCGTATATTTGTTAGAAATAGTCTTCTAGAATACTTTTATCCAAAATTTCTTTAAAAAAAAAATGGATATCAAGATTTTTTTTCCATCATCAATTTTTTTCCTTGATCTATCCATAAACAGGTTGTTTAAAAAAATATGAGTCAACGCTTTCTTGGAGATCTTCCATCTAAAAATAGAAGCAAAAGTTTATATGAACATGGGCCGCCGAGGTTTCTGTACCAAGATACAGAATATTAAAGATTTTAAATTATTTAAATTTTTTTTAAATACATTAGGTACATAACTATTATTATTTATTATTGGGTAAAAATATGTACGCCACTGGCTTTTTCGCTTTTTGACACCATTTTTATAAAACATGTTAAATATCTTTAAAAATTTATCTCTTAGTGTTTCCTCGATTTTGACTTCGTTTAGGAGATAAATCCAATTGTGTTAATCCATGCATAAATCATAATAATTAGTTTTAATTAAGAATTACTCTTAACTTAGCCTCATGATCATTGCTATGGCTTTTTTTTATCTAAATTATTATAAAATAAATCATTGACCCCATACATTGTTTACATAGGCCAATAAGGGTCAGATAACAAAAACTCTAGTATACTTTTCCGAAGGATTTTGGTGCGCTGAGTACGGATCTGGGAATTGCTCTATCACGTCAGGTTTTTGAGATGTCCTAACCTAAAAGTGCAAAAACACTGTTTTGAAAGAAAAACCGAAAAAATGTCGTTTTAAAGTATACCAAAAGAACACTTTATAATAATAAAATCGTAGATACCATTTTTTTTTTCAAAATCGAGTACATGTGTGTCTAATTTTCATGGGCCATAAACTTTTTTAAATTGTCAAACTAATTATTTATGATGAAAAGTAAAAGTTTTCATAACTTGAAAAATTCATACAGTTTGAAATTTTCAAAATTGAATGTCTCGAAGAAAAGGCAAGATTTTTTGCAAATTGCAAACTGCAAACTTAACGGCATTTGAAAGAGTATAGTTTTTTTGAGAAAACAAACGCCGCGATGATATATAACCACAAATATAGGGCATAATCACTTTTTGTGCACTTTTAGGTTAGAATATTTTAAAAACTTGATGTGATGTAGCAATTCAGAGACCCAAAATCTACAAGAAATCATTATTCTTATTCAATGTACAAGTTTATGGTCGTGCTGTGGTATCAGACTTCCATGGTCTTTATTATTTTTAAATTATTATATCATTTCTAGGACATGTAGGTATTTCTTTTGCAGTTTGAAATTTTCAAAATTGAATGTCTCGAAGAAAAGGCAAGATTTTTTACAAATTGCAAACTGCAAACTTAACGTCATTTGAAAGAGTAACACTTATTAAGATGCTACGTATAGTTTTTTTGAGAAAACAAACGCCGCGATGATACATAACCACAAATATAGGGCATAATCACTTTTTGTGCACTTTTAGGTTAGAATATTTTAAAAACTTGATGTGATGGAGCAATTCAGCGACCCAAAATCGACAAGAAATCATTATTCTTATTCAATGTACAAGTTTATGGTCGTGCTGTGTTATCAGACTTCCATTGTCTTTATTATTTTTAAATTATTATATCATTTCTAGGACGTGGGTATTTCTTTTGCAGTTTGAATTTTTCAAAATTGAATGTCTCGAAGAAAAGGCAAGATTTTTTAAAATTGCAAACTGCAAACTTAACGTCATTTGAAAGAGTAACCCTTATTAAGATGCTACGTATAGTTTTTTTGAGAAAACAAACGCCGCGATGATACATAACCACAAATATAGGGCATAATCACTTTTTGTGCACTTTTAGGTTAGAATATTTTAAAAACTTGATGTGATGGAGCAATTCAGCGACCCAAAATCGACAAGAAATCATTATTCTTATTCAATGTACAAGTTTATGGTCGTGCTGTGTTATCAGACTTCCATTGTCTTTATTATTTTTAAATTATTATATCATTTCTAGGACATGTAGGTATTTCTTTTGCAGTTTGAAATTTTCAAAATTGAATGTCTCGAAGAAAAGGCAAGATTTTTTACAAATTGCAAACTGCAAACTTAACGTCATTTGAAAGAGTAACACTTATTAAGATGCTACGTATAGTTTTTTTGAGAAAACAAACGCCGCGATGATACATAACCACAAATATAGGGCATAATCACTTTTTGTGCACTTTTAGGTTAGAATATTTTAAAAACTTGATGTGATGGAGCAATTCAGCGACCCAAAATCGACAAGAAATCATTATTCTTATTCAATGTACAAGTTTATGGTCGTGCTGTGTTATCAGACTTCCATTGTCTTTATTATTTTTAAATTATTATATCATTTCTAGGACATGTAGGTATTTCTTTTGCAGTTTGAAATTTTCGAAATTGAATGTCTCGAAGAAAAGGCAAGATTTTTTACAAATTGCAAACTGCAAACTTAACGTCATTTGAAAGAGTAACACTTATTAAGATGCTACGTATAGTTTTTTTGAGAAAACAAACGCCGCGATAATACATAACCACAAATATAGGGCATAATCACTTTTTGTGCACTTTTAGGTTAGAATATTTTAAAAACTTGATGTGATGGAGCAATTCAGCGACCCAAAATCTACAAGAAATCATTATTCTTATTCAATGTTCAAGTTTATGGTCGTGCTGTGGTATCAGACTTCCATTGTCTTTATTATTTTTAAATTATTATATCATTTCTAGGACATGTAGGTATTTCTTTTGCCGTATGTAGCGTAATAACAATTACAGAATACATACTCTAACATTATAATTTTCGTTGTTTATTCTTACATATGAACTGAACTTTTACATTATAAAATAGTTTTACCTGGCAAATTTTAATAACATGTTATTAAATGTTTTTTGTCTCAATAAATTATCCAACTAATTACGAAATAACACAAAAATCATTATTTATTTCGAATAGTTCAGTGATATATATCGGCGGAAAAATTCCAATTTTATAGTAATATTTTCCTTACAAACCTCACTTGGTGACATCCGCAAAATACCTGTAATGTAACAAAATGTAAGCTAAATTTAGATAATCGTAAGTGATGCCGGTTCGAAATAGAGAAAAAATTTACATAACAGCTTTCAAGAGGAACGTGTCTAAAAAAACTGTTTTAAATTTTGGTTTTATCTTTAGCAATAAAAGTGGCTATATCGGGATACGAAAAAAGATCTTTTTATGTTAAATGTGCCATTTGAGCTACCAGAATGGGGTGGACTTAAACATTTGATATATTTGTATGAAAAAAAAACTCTTGTCAATGTCAACTTAGTTCTGGTAATGCTTTTTTTTTTAGATAAACGTTTTTCTGTACAAGATACTAACTCTTTTGTTACTTCAAGAATTTCATAGGTTTCAAGAAGTGATAATATAGTGAAATGAAATATTTTTTTAACCCTGAGACAGTATTTATATACCAGTATTGTACCAAGTCTACTATGAGGCCCATTGTTTCCGAGTAATAGGCCTCACACTAGCAAATTCTTGATTAGTTCTAACTATAATTAAATAGTACATTATATAATACACAAAAAAAAACACTTCTGATTATCAAAATACTCTTAAATGCTCTAAAAGCTTTGTAATATTGAGTAATTTAGGACAATTCGTTTAGTTAGTGCAAATCAAGTAGTTAATTAGTACAAATCAAGATTTTCTTGCCGGTCTTGTATTAATTTATTATTACAAAGGAAAAGTAAATCTTATGGTTAAATATTTTTCTCGAAATATTAACTTCTTTTCCAAAATTTAACTTTCAGTTTCAATAAAAACTTTTTCAGAACACTCAAATATACATACAAGATTTTGATTCATGGAAGTGACATCATTGAAACATTCAAAGTCTTGCCTATCAGAAAAACCACAAAAAGCGAACAATAAAAATTATAGGATAGTTTGGAAAGAACCAGATATATTTATATTAATAAATACGCAATGAATCATCTGTTTCTTAAATTCTAAGTAGTTTTCAGTTGTTTATGAGAAGAATTACTAGAAATCTTTTTTGCTATTTAGGATGCTGAATCCAATGATTTTTATATAAGTTAATTGGTCAATTTGGTTACTTTGTTTACAAAATGTCGAATAGAATTTCTACATTTGTTAATAAGGTTTTCGAATATGTTCAAAGTGAAATCTGTTCTTGAATACTTCTACTTACTAGTGGTTACCAAAACTCGTCGAAAAGTTGACGAATAATACTTTTTTTTTTGCTTTTAATAAAGGGGTACCTTTTCATAACAAATAGAGCTGCAACACCGCCCGTCGATCACATGGATTTCCAATTTAGATATAGGGAAAGCTGGTTTCATTACGCAGATTTTCCAAAGAAAAAAAATGACTTCTCCACGACTAATGGGAGCCGAGTTCGATTTTTTATATCACTGTCATTTTATTTATAACAATGAAGGAACAATCCTTTAGATTATCCGAAGATAATTGAGCTGGAGTTGTAGATGATTTCGATGCGTGCAAAGTGACATTTTATTTGGGAAATAAAACGCGATTGTAGCAAATTTTCTATCAAAATTCATTATCTGCTTTGGAGTTTTATAACAATTAATTATTAGTTTTATAAATTTGTTAAGATTACTGCTGAGCCATTAAAAATTGTTGTGGAATAATCACAAACGACCACAAACAAGGCGTCATTCTTTGTCTAAAGCCTTCGTAATTAATCGACTCGCGCCAGTCGTGGTAAACCCATGCCCACGTGAGAAAACTCGACATTCGTATTGATTCTATAACCGAATTAGTGTACTAGAATTATTTTTGGTTCGTACTGTTGTGACTTATTTCGGTTTGTTTTCTTCGGGTGCATATACTGATATTATATTAAATTTTTGGTCACCAATACGCACTTCCACAATTAGTATAAGTGAATATATATCTAGGCATTCCTCTAAACCGTCTTTATATTTCTTATGTAGTGCTAATGCCACACCTTCCTTCCCACGTTCATCCTTGTTTACTCCACTATATATCAATATGTAATTTGTCTTTTTCCCTCCTTTTTTATTTACTGCAATGCACTAGTGTCTATCTTGTTGCCTTACAGTTCCTTTATAGTTTCTTATTCTTTATTGTGTTTTAAGGTTTTCTTTTTTCAATTCGTTATTCTTTTTCGAGTGTGGGTCGTCATCTTTATATCCCTTCAGGTCCGAAGCAAGGTTTTGTTTCTGTGTGCTAAATTTGCTTTTACCATGAGTAGGGAGTTGACCTGGCCCTACAACCCCGGGCTTGGGACCAGCAACACAATCGCTGAGCTATTTAATTCATTCAGTGATGATGCAGGCGGTGTTAACCACAATCTATGACTTTGAACACTAGTAAATGCCAATTATGGTATATAGTAAAATATTTGATAGATCCAACATTTTGAACTTGTACAACCGATTAGTCGATAAATATCACTTTCAATATAATAACTATTATAATTATCCCATTTTGAACTTTTAAAACATAATCATCGATTAATAATTAATGAGACCAAAAAACTTCAAATACCAATTTACTCGAAATCGAAACTTTGTGTTAGTTATTTTGGATCTGCCCTTTTCAAGTACGATGAGCGGTTTGAAAGACATTGATATGGAGATGAAGATACCTACACCACATTAAAAATTATTTATTTTGCTGAAAATCTATGTTTGATACGGGTTGAATTAATAAGTTCCTCCTTGTTAGGAGTTAGTTGAAGGTGATGTTTTGATTATAATTACAAGGAAAAACGTAGTTTTATTGATTAATTAGTGCAAATCAAGATTTTTTGCTGGCCTTGTGTTAATTTATTATTACAAAGCAACAGCACATTTTATGCTTAAATACTTTTCTCGAAATATTAACTTTTTTTTTCAAAATTTAACTTTTACTCTCAATAAAAACTTGTTCTGAACATGAAAATGCACATACAAGATTTTGATTTATGGAAATGACATCATTAAAACATTCATACTCAGATTTACTAAGAAGATTTAAGACTTAGACACGATCTAGTTGCCTTGGAAATAAGATTTTCTAGATGACGTTTTTCTTATGATATTGTTTTAATTGGATTTTAAAGGTTCAAAATTTGCTTGACGTACCTTGTTAATTTAAATTTTCTACTGTCAAACTAGACCGGTTAGTTAATTGGTCAGTTTGTTTCAGAGATATCCTAATTTGTTCACAAAATGGCGAATAGAATTTCTACATTTGTTAATAAGATTTTCTAATATATTCAAAGTGAAATCTGTTCTTGAATACCTTTACTTACTAGTGGTTATCAAAACTCATCAAAAAGTTGAAGAAAAATACTTTATTTTTTGCTTTTACCAATGGAGTACCTGTTGTTCATAAACAAATAGAGCTACAACATCGCGCGTTGATCACACGGGTTTCCAACTTAGATATATAGAAAGCTGGTTTCTTCACGCAGATTTTCCAAAGAAAAAAAATGACTTCTCCACGACCAATGGGAGCCGAGTTCGAATTTTTTATATCACTACCGTTTTGTTTATATCAATGAAGGAACAAATCCAGCAGCTTTAGATTGTTAAACGCCGATTGTAGCACATTTTTCCTTCATTATATTATCTGCTTTGGAGTTTTATAACAATTGATTTTTAATTTTTTAAATTTGTTAGAATTACTGCCGAGTTATTAAACATTGTCTTGAAATAATCACAAGCGACCACAAACGAGGCATCATTCCTTGTCTAAAGCCCTCGTAATCGTAATCAACTCCCCATAGTCGTGTTAAACGCATGCCTACGTGATAAAACTCTACATTCTGATTGATTAGAGCACAAATCTGTCAGAGAAACAAGCACGAAAATTACAATATGATCTATAGACAAATTGGTGTACCAGTCCATGAAACAGAGTCTGCACTGACTTTTTTTTTATCAGCGCCGTAAGCACGATGTCTACTACAGTTTACAGTACGCAATCCAGCAGAGAAACAAGCTCCTTGAGAGCTAAGCTTAAATTCTACTAATCATAAATTTTAACCATGGTCACGTCTTGATCATCGCTTACTCGCAACATAAAATTGCCCTTTGTTTCTACAGAATATGCAGTTCGACAAATTTGGACGCATTTCTAAAACCAGAAACCAGACAGAGTATACTTTCCTGAAGGCTTTTGTCGCTTTGAATTCGAATCTGACTACTGTGTTTCGTCATCGCGTCAGGATTTTGAGATATTTTAACCTGAAAGTGCAAAAAACATTGTTTGTCGTGTGGTTTTGAGGTTATATATAACATCACTAGTTAATTTTTTTTCTTGAAACTCATAGTGACACCTTCTTCTTCTTCATGTACCTTCTCCATTTCGGAGGTTGGCTATCATCATTGCTATTCTGACCTTGGAAGCCGCGGCCTTGAATAGATCAGATGACTTGACGTTGAACCATTCTCGCAAATTCCTAAGCCAGGATATTCTTCTTCTTCCAACAGATCTTTTTCCCACAATCTTTCCCTGGATTATGAGTTGCAGAATCTTATACCTTGGACCTCTCATGATGTGGCCGAGATATTGCAATTTTTTCTTTTTTACTTCATATAGGATCTCCACGTCCTTCTTCATTCTTCTCAGAACCTCCAAGTTGGTCACATGTTCTGTCCATGATATTCGCAGCATCCTACGGTAGGTCCACATCTCGAAGGCTTCTAGTTTCTGCTCGCAATGTAAGTTGAGGGTCCAAGCTTCTACACCATACAATAGGACTGGGAATACATAACATTTAAGCATCCGAATTCTTAGGTCCAGGCTCAGATCGCGACTACAGAGCAGCTTCTTGATCTTCACAAAGGATGCACGGGCCTTCTCAATGCGAATCTTTATTTCTGAACAATAGTCCACGGAACAGTTGACACTTGTACCCAAATAGTCATATCTCTCGACTCTTTCCAACCTTTCGCCTTCGACATACAGATGTTTATTGGGTACTTCAGTTTTGGTGACAATCATGTATTTGGTCTTCTTAACATTAAGTGTCAGACCATATTCTCGACTAGTTGTGGTGACATTATTCAACATATTCTGAAGGTCTTGCATGTTTTCGGCGAGAAGTACTGTGTCGTCTGCATAGCGCAAATTGTTCAGTGGAATGCCGTTAACTCGTATTCCACCGGTGTCATTTTCGAGGGCTTTGGCGAAGATTTCCTCTGAGTAGAGGTTAAAAAGGAGTGGCGAGAGAACACAACCTTGTCTCACCCCTCGCTTGATCTCCACTGCATTCGTTAGTTCAGATTGGACACGGACAGACGCACTTTGGTTTAGGTACAGTTTTACAATAGTGACATGTTAGAGTACTATTCTTTCTCTTCAAAATGCATTTTGAATCGTTCAGATATCTGTATTTGTCTCTGAGAAAACCGTTGACTAAAATTTAATAGTTTGGAGTTAGACTGTTTGTCAAGGCTTCAATTTTTAGCTGCTGAGTCAGTTCATAGGCCTCCAATGCTTTTTGTGAGTGATAAGTGGAAATCGTTGCTCCTCGTGTATGTTGGTCATTTAGACTGGGTTGATATTTATTCTGTATCTTTGCTTATTGGGTATTAATAATTTGTTTCCCATTAACATAGTTTAGAAAGCTTCTATTCATTCATACGGCCCTATAAAAATATCTGAAATGAAGTTTATGAGGGAATAGTAGTACTTTGAGTGGCTACATGAATTTTGCGGGAAGAACTGACACAGTTATGTTAGAGAAGTTTTAAAAATGCGATAAACTGTGTTTTTAAACTTTTAGGTTAACATATCTCGAAATGCTGAGGTGGTGGAGAAATTTGGTGGTCACATTCGAATTTAGTGTGCTAAGAGCCTTCGAAAAAGTCTATTCTGGTTTCTGCTTCGGAATTTTGTCAGCCTGTCAACCGAAAGATGGTAGAAACAACCAGAAACAAAAATGCTTTTGATTTAAAAAGTTCTAAAACACATAACAAAAATGATCAATTCGGGAAGTTTTGCAGAACTCTAAATTATATAAAATTTGCCTTTACTTTTCGCACTATGAATATTTTTATATTGACTCTAAACGGATGTATCTGTTAGAGAATTCTGGAACAGTTTTATCAAAATTGAAAGTTCCTGATTTATAATAACACTGTTCTGCATGAAACTCATTCCCGCTAAACTAATGTGTTATTTCGATAATTTCTACGTATGTAACCCTTACACTGACCTGTAAATTGTCGTATCACGTAGCAAAATCTAGAGAATATCAACAACATGTTTTGATTGATCGCAACACGATATATAAGTTGTTATAGCATACTGGGGTACGAGATTGCCAAATGTACGTTTTATCTAAGTTTAAGGAAATTGTCACAATCTAGCAACACCACATGAGGGTGTCTGGGAATGATCCTCCATCTACGAAGTCTCAACCCCCTAGAGCTTAAAACAACAAACACCAGATGTACGAAACATGTATATAAGCAGTCGGCCGGTCATCGGAGGATCAGTATTAGATGTACGAGCGAAGTGCAAAGAACTAGCGAATAGTGATTGCCTTGTAGTAGTGTTATTATTTTCTCCGCATGTAAACGATGTCATCGCGGTCCTATGTGAACAAAGCGAGCAGTTTCTATTATATATGTGGTGACGTGACACTGAAAGCCCAACAATAGAGAGAAAAATCTACGAATTATATCTTGGGTCCATATTTGGCGATCAAGACAAAACTTGGGTCCCCAAAATATGCTGCCACACCACTTGCTCAGGAATCTTCAGGATGGCTTCTGAGTACTTATAAGTCTATGAAGTTTGGAGTGCCAATTATTTGACGAGAACCTCAGAATCATGTTGATGATTGCTGCTTTGCCTAACAAACATCCTATGGTTTTCTGTTGAAAGCAAACATAAAATTGAATATCCTAAAAACCCTTCAGCAATGAGACCTGTACTTCATAATGCTTCTAGCATGCCGCTCCCTAAGTCTCCGTAAAAATACGAAATCGACTCAGAATTGGATGAAATGACAACTGTTTATCGACTCTTTGAAGACAAAATCTAAAGGCAATGTTATTGTTTAATGGAAATGAACAACAACCTGTTTCCATTGATCATGCTGTAAATATAAAAGAAACGTACGAGAACATGCGTATATTACTTCAAAACAGAAAATACGATCATAAATGGAATATATGTGTCTATCTAAAAGTTATTACACTCCTTACAGGATTTCAGCGTGACTACACCAAAAATTGCTTTTTATGTCAATGGGACAGCAGAGCCAGAAACCAACATTATGTCGTTAAAGAATGGCCGTTACGTAAAAACACTATGCCCAGTCTGAAAAACGTCCATAATGAATTTTTAGTAGAACGGCAGAAAATTTTTTTACCTTCTCTGCACAGAAAACTAGGGCTTACAAAAAATTTTGTTAGTTCCTTAAACTTTTTAAAGACGAAAACCAAACTAATACTTCATTTTAGCACATTACAGTAGACTCAAAAAACCTAAAAAATATCAGGGAGCGACAAGAAATTTCAAAATACAGAACGGTGTAATTAGAGATCGGACAAATTATTTTCACTCTCAATATAGAGCCTCCTAAATAAAGCACTGTAGTGTTTGTTATAGTTCAGTAGTGTAATATTTCTTCTCTTTGTATATTCTCACAAATAGCATTCAAATTGCTTAATCAAAACTTGCATTTCCTTCAATTTTTATATTTATACATGCGGCATTCATTCGCGTTGGAACCTGAATCCGCCCCTGTATTTGCCTTCATTTATTATTGAAATCTGATCTCAGGTAACATGAGGGTAGCCTTTTATATTTAGGAAATAAAAAACAAAACAAATATTTGTTATTGAAAATGGGTTTATTGTTTTTCAAAATATTTTCCACAATGATCAATATGCTTTTGCATACGTTTGAGCGAATATTTTTGTCACTGTGACTACTGTATCCCCAAAATATGGTTTTTGAACTCACGAACCGTCTCCTCTGGCGTAGAAAATCGTTACCACATAGTTTATTCTTCACGCGCAGGAACAAAAATAAATTATTCGGTGCCAAATCAGATCTGTACGGCGGATGGCCAATCAATTTCACGTTTTGAGTGCTCAAAAAGTCATTTGTTTGAGCCGATGTGTGAGTGAGAGAGCTCGCATTATCGTATTCCGTTTATTTCCTCAATTCACCGAAGATTTCCGGCAAACAAAACACAAATAACATCCGTATATCAAAATGTTGTGAGTGCGTATACCGTCTAAAATGTCAAACTTTGTTATGGTTCAGATTTCGGCTAATTCAGTTAATTTTTGCAAATTCTCACGTTATGAGCAAACACAATATTATATTCTTTACATATTTCTAAAGGATTTTTTGAATAAAAGCATACCATTCGTTACATTTTTGGTTTTACTATATTACGAAACCTTATAGTTTTATTTTCATACTAATTTCTTTCCCAGCTCGGTTATTTGTATCTTCCTGAATTTTGTCTACATTCTTACACCGTTTTAAATTACATCTGACCATCAGATCTACAAGCCAAACGGTTTCGCACTCCCTCCAGAGATTATTGGCTCATACCAGGTATACAAAGACACCAAAAGTATGAAGCTCTGTGGGGACCCTTTTCATGTTAACGGGTCTTAGGTGGAGTGGTTTTCTGTACTTCCTACAAAGTTTCGGATGGTCCGCGCGGTTGCAAGGTGAGCTGCTTTCTGAATCGGTTTATACAGATGCCTACTAAGGCCCAGTACCTTGATGTTCTGCAGGAGGTTCTTTTGTATAACTTCAGTTGTTGATAGTATTATTGCCTACTGTCTGCGGATTTACACCTCCAGATCTGTGTATTTGGTGATCTTCTCATTGTATTTTGGTCTTAGATTGTTGCTCTTAAATATAGATATAGCAATGTCAGTCAGTGTAGTTCATCTAGGAATTTTATCTGTTAGTATAATGTCTGGCCTCTTATCAACAACTTTTTGATCTGTTTGAACCTTTCGGTCCCAATATAACTTGAACTCGTTGTTTTCAAGAATAGGCTCCTGATTGTATTTGTAGTAAGGCATTTTTCCTTCCTGCAATAGTTTTAACTTATCTGATAACTCTTGGTGGAGTATCTTAGCGGCTGAGTCGTATCTTTCCTTGTACTCGGTTGCGCCAAACGCTTGGCATTCTCCAGACAATCCAGCGTCTTTGATGTTCGACAGCCATATCTACATTGGTCATTTTCTATTGAGGGATCTCTGATGACGAACTTCCGATAGTTCTTCGTCGGAGTAACCTGGTCTTGGTTAGCTAACAAGAAGGTCTCCGTTTCCGGAAACATCTGTCCTGAAATCAACCAGTAGCGCGACGCTGAATTGTCGACATTTTCCTGGATGACCTCATTTGGATGCCGTCCATGAAGTAGTTTCTGTAGTCAGGCTTGCAACTTCCCAATGGTCTGTTTTGACCATTATTATTTATGTTTTACTACACTATGCTTGGTTGTTTTTATTGATGCTGAATTTACTATTACCTTTTTTTCAGATAGATCTCCTACCTACTTACTACTATTCGAGTGCAATTCTTCCTTTTATCCTTTTTTATGGCAATTTTCTTGAAATTATTTTGAGTAATTCCGTAGATTTTATTTATATTATTCCTAGGTTAAGGTCATGTTACTTTCGAATTTGAATGTCAGGTAGTTTTACACCATTTTAATGTATTTTGGGATACATAAATTTCTGTGGTTTGTCTTAATGACATCCTAAATCTACGAGGTTCCCGAACTTTCAGGAAATTTATCCCTTTACTTCAATTTCTTCAATTTAAAGAAATAATTAATACGTTACTTATTTAATTTTGACCCATAATATTAATGACTAATGAATTGATCATTTTTCAGCTGTCATTTCTCAAAATTTCTTTCTTGACGTTTGAAAGAAGAAGCGTGGTGAGCAAGTGTGGAACGTTTATATAAACTGGAGGCCATTTTTACATTATCTTCATATTTTCCTGTTTGAAACTAAGGAAGAAGGTGTAGTTTTACATTTCGATTTATATTGACCATCCTTTGAGTTATTAAACATGCTGAATTATCTTTGTAATTGTATTAAGTTTATTATTTAACCCAATAACAACATCGGGTAAGATCCATTAATTACAATTTATTTGAACAATGGTGCTTAGATTTTTGTTTATTAAGATTTAACTCAAAATTGATTTTTACCGAGTAAATTTAATTTCTAAATTGAATCTGGTTATTACCTAAATTATCTGCATTAGTCTATTTATTGTTAAGTTCGTATCGTGTTTTAAGGCCGTTTGTTGTTTTTTTTTTATGAGTATTGATTATTTTTTCTTGATTTTTTTTTTAGTTTTCGATAGCCGTACTTTGTAAATGCCTGTTAATTATTTCTTTTATATTAATTTTGAGAGTAGCTTTGCTGTTTATTGTAGATTTACTATATTTCGTCACTTATTTGCTTTCTGGGAGTATCACGATGGTCCCAATTTATAGGAAAACTAGTTTATTACACATATTATTAAGTATTTCTAAGTTGTATTCAATCTTTTTGTTCTGGGTTTTAAAATTGGTGAAAATAAAATAAAATAAAATAGCATCGTGATATGTCTGTTCGCTCGTTTACAATGTTTAGGTACTTGGAACTGGTCAAATTAAGTTAAAACTTTACAATATATATATATATATATATATATATATATATATATATATATATATATATATATATATATTGTAAAGTTGTAAAGGAGGGGGGGGGGCGGTGATATCATAAAAGTACAGTATGGCAAGCGAAAGCAAGTTGTCGACGGGGGGAGGGGAAGACACCAGCAACATTCTCATTTCTAATGTAAAAGGCAGGATCGGGCCTATTTTTCTGAATTTGAAGCTCTTGGAGAGAGGCGATTACAAGAAAAAACAAGTTGCCGTCGGGGGAGGGGGAGTGCCAGGAGCATACGCATTCCTAATATAAAAGGCAGAATCGGTTCTATTTTCCTGAACTTAGAGCTCTTGAGAGGGGGGAGGAGGCGATCGCAAGCATACATATTCCTATATTCTATTCAAGAACTAGAGAGAGTATTAAAGCTGTTACCGAGACGTCCAATGTACACGCTCCAGTGCCGCGGGTAGCTGAGGACGTAAATTTAATTATATTTAAATATTATAAGCTTTTATAAATTTACTGCAACAATTAAATTTCTGAGAGTCCAATTTAATTTCTGTCAGTGAGCAAAGTACACCTTACAGTGTGTCCTTAGTTATTTATCTTGTTTCCGTTTTTTTTATATATTATTTGAGATTAGTGAGATATCCAAAAGATATGACTTCCACCTCTATATTTATTCCAAAATCGTTAAACCAGGACATTTTTTCCTCAACGAAAAACTACAACGTGTCTACTACGTACCGAATACTGAAGGAGAAAAAAACTACTGGAATTGTTTGTCCTCCCAATCCACATTCGATCACAGCCAGACGAAAACCTCGTTGGAAGAAGAGATGAAAACTGCAATAAAAGGAGTTGTACATACATTTTATTATGAGAAGCAGATCCCAACCGTCGACAAAATTCCAAATTAATGAAGAGGGGGATTTACCTGAAATTAAAAGAACTGAGCTCTGAAAACTGCTCAGAAAACTTAATTTTCGCTGGGAAAAACCAGATAGGAAATCTGTTCTTACAGATTGTCCGGAAACTGTCTGTTAGAGAAGGAAAGATCTTTCTCAAGTAAAAGGTAGAGTTGCTAGAAATAAGACAACTTACAAAATTAGTAATTTAACTGAACTTTTGAAAGATTTTTTTGAATGAAGCTATTGCGGCAAAATGGGAAAATCCATATAATAAAAGAATAAAACAAAATGTGGAAATTCGATCTCATGATCGGTGAGATAGAGGAACTAATTATAATTAATTTGAGCAAAGATGGCTTCACTAACTTTGATTACGAATTAGATACGTAATATTTACCAGTATAACCACAATTTATTATTTAAATTTCTGTTTTTGTTGTATTTTATTCTTTAATGTTGTTTATATATTTTTTATATATATTTTAATTTTAGTGTGTCCCACTCTTTAATTTTATATATATTTAATTCCAATTAGCCCTAATTTTTTTATTATTTTATTATTGTATTTGTGTCTTTTTCTTCAGCGTGTAGAATTAGCATGTTTATTTTATTTTTTGGGGCTATCGAGTTCCATATAATAAAGTAAATTAAATTAAGATGTCAGGGCAATAGAAATAAAAATAAGTAGGTCTAATTTGAACTGTACCATATAAAAATTAATTACATTTGAATCCCTTTTTAGGGCTTAATTATAATTCTGCAGATGGTTTAAGAAATAAATAAACTGAGACATCAAATGTCCTAAAATGTTTTTAATTAATAATAAAATGACCGATAGCTCCAAAAAAATTTTAATATTATATGGACCAATTTATTTTTTTTTACTTGTTTAACTTCTTGTATTTTTAACAATGGGTATTTTGTAAGTATTTAAATTATAACTTCGAATTTTTTGAGAGAATAAGGCTACGTTTTAGTGTGAATGTGGCTAGAAAAATAATAAAAATACAGTTGTGTTTTGTCTTAAATATGGCAAAATTATCTATATTTTGTAATGTATGTCTAACAGATTTTGCCAAAGACACCGGACTACAGAACACAGGTAGTTTGCGAAGAAAAAAAAAGGGTAAAAAATGATTTATTACTCTCTCTAGTTCTTGAATAAACTATAATAGGCAAAATCGGGTCTATTTTTCCGAACTCAAAGCTCTTGGGGGGGATCGCCCCCACCGCCCCCCCTCCTTGGATCCGCGTCTGTATATATGTCAGATGACACCCAGCAGTTTGTATATCTTACTGGATAGCTCTTTTTAGATTAGGAAAAACAGATTTATTTTCTGTAAAATTCGATGACATATCTATTACCGAACATTTAAAAAAATACATTAAAATTCACGAACAATTAAGTTTTCGGCAAACAAGTGAGTAACGGAATACTTCAGGAAAGAACTAATCAAAAAATAAAAAAAAAACTCTGAAAAGTAGATCGTTCTGGCCGCAATGGGAATAAAAGTCTTCAACTCTAATTTACCACAATTACCTCGGTAAATAATGAATCTCTTTGGTATCTCAAATTACAATTTGCTTTAATTATTTTGAATTGGCGAGTACGTGATACGTGATGCAATTTAAACTTTAATTATGTTTCTGAGAGGCTATTCTGCGAATAGTTAATAAAGACATTAAGGCACTTTAATGCGTACGTTTTATTTTACACTTATTTATTCATTATGTAACCCATATTATCCTTAATTATAAGCAACTAGCAGTTACCCATCGCGGCTTCGTTCGCGGGGGTAGTAAGGAACGGTTTTGGAGGGCTTTTATATTACCCAACAGTAACACAGCACGACGTGAATTTTGTACATTGAGTAAGAATAGTCATTGCTTGTAGATTTTGGGTCATCACAATCGCTCCACCATATCAGATTTTTTAAAATATCCTTACCTAAAAGTGCAAAAATCGTAATTTTTGCCTATATTTGAGGTTATGTATCATCGCAACATTTTTTTTCTCAAAAAAGTATACATAGCATCTTAAAGAATAAGTCTTACTCTTTCAAATGTTACAGATTTGTATAAATATCTTTCTTTTTCTTGGAGATACTCAATTTTGAAAGTTTCAAATTACATGAATTTTTCAAATTTTGGAAACTTTCACCTTTCGTGACCGATAAGCTTTAGAGTAATGATTCTGATAAACCGTGGATGTCTTGGGGTATCAAAGTATCGCTCAATCCAAATTTATCATTAGTTGCACTTATCATTATTGTGCATTGTGACGGGTTTTCGAAGGCGGGGAGCAGTGCTCTTCGGCTCTACTTCATTCACGGCAGCGGAACATCGGTCAGTGGATATTTCTCGTGCAGACAGTCATCGGTCAAATGCTCAGCGCAGGGGTACCGGGTCGGCGGTATCTACGTATATTCGGGATATCCCTGCTCTCTCAACTGATCAACGGTTTGACTGCCTGAAGGTCAAAACATCCACTCGGTGGTCGGTTTTCGGGCGCCACCCTCGGGATTCATGTGGTCGAGGGACCCCTTATGCACCGGGCAGCTTGTTACAGTGCAGAAACGGTAAGCCAGGGGTCAATTGCATGTATTAGTGCTGGCTGCCGGCTGCCAATTGTTATATGTAATGTTAAAAAATGGGACTAGGTAATAAAACAAACGGTTCTAAAACATCCTGTATCCTGTATTCCATTCTTTTATACAAGACATGGCCTAAAACTAACTTACAATCTAAAGTGGACAATAATATAAACAAATAAACGGTCTGGAGGGCAAGAGTATGTTTTGAGAGCTGATCACTGTAGCTCGTACTGGTCGATTGCGCTGAAGACGGTAACCCGGCGGTATCATTCACGACGCTATTCACGTACCTCGTACTATACCGTTGCGACGCCATTCACAATGGCTTGTACGCAAATTATCACGCCTCGTATCTAAAATCCGCGTTCACAGTTCACGGCGCTTCGTATTAAACATCGACTGACGGCGGTATACACGGTATGTAACAATAACTCGGCATCGCGGCGGCGGCGATAAGCGTCGGGGCGGCAGTTGTTTAGCGCCCTTGTCAACGGATATCGGAGGGCACCTGGCGGTTAAACACATTCCTGGTCAATACAGAAACAAAGATAATATTGACGGCATTTAGTGCGTGTGTGTATCGGTGACGGTAGGAAGGAAAAAAAGGAACTAACGCTCCCCGTTCTTATAAGGGTCCTCGACAGCGTCAGCAGGATGGAACGATATTGCCCGTTCTTATAAGGGTCCTCGACAATGCCGACCAATAGCGGTAGGAAATTAGGAAAGCAACCGACACTGCTCGTTCTTATAAGGGTCCTCGGCAGTGACGGTAGGATGACACAACATTGCCCGTTCTTATAAGGATCCTCGGCAATGCTGACCATTAGAGGGGTAGGACGTAAGGAAGGAAGTGTATGGTAAAACAGCATATACACACAAGCCTAGCTTCACCTACATTGTTAGACCAGGAAGGCGCGGCCCGGCAGGTGACCCAGTCCAGTTCGTTTGGACTGTTGACCCGGGTGGAGAACATGTAATTCTCAGCGAAATACTGGTCTGCTCGAGTTTAAGTAGACGGCCCGAGCTCCCACTATGCTGACGTGTGATGGCGTGCGGTGATCGCGCATACAATACTGCTGTATGCAGCGCGCGATTACTATGGTCGGACGCTCTGAAAATCTCAGAAAATGATATTTCCCGGCATAGCGCGATGAATCTAATTATATTCCGGTAATATTAAAACTTTAAGCAATCTTTTCCCGCGAGAATCAGATTTTTCGGATGTTAAATAAATAAATTAAATCCCGGTGAACATACACTTGCCCAAAAATTAGTAACTTCGTTACAGCATAATAAATTTGTTTAAACAAATTATTGTAAAATTCATTATTTTTTAAATAAATATTTCCATTGCATTTTACAAAAATAAATACATTTAAAGGAGTCGTTGTCGTTATTAAGATATATTTTGTTATAAATAAGGTATTAAATAACAAATTTTGCAATTTAAATATAAAACCTTTTAACGATATGCATTTGTAGGCTTTGTATTTCTAGAATATGATTTTGTGAATTCTGGATATACAGGGTTATTCACCTTATACGGCACGGAATATTGCGGTCAAAATAAGTGACTTTCAAAAAGTTTTACTTTTGGGATATATGGGAGTCTAATATAGTTACTTTTTAAAATTATTTTCATATTATACAGGGTGTCCCAAAAGCTCTGAAAGCATCAAAGTTGTGTTTTTTTAACGGAACCCCCGGTATATTATGGCATTTTTGGATTCTCCAATCAAATTAAGTGTTTATTTTAATAAGGTTTATAGTTCCTAAACCTTAACAACCAGATTCACTAAAAAGATTTAAGAGTTAAACCCGATCTAGTTGACATAAATTTTAAATCTTCTAATCTGCCAGTTTTGTTTTGCTTATGATAGTGTCATCATTTATATTACATATATCAACAAACAAACGCTTTTATAGTGATATTAAGAATAAGGACCTTGCAATAAAGCCCTGAAATATGTAAGAGGAGTAGTTGTATACTAAGAATAAATATAATACTCCATTTTTGTCGGTTCAGTATTTAAACGAAGTAATTTTTTGTGCTCGAATTTTTAAGGTTTAAAACCTGCTTGACTTATTGTTGCTTTTGTCAGTTTAAACCCTTTGCTGCCAATTTAGGATGGTTTTAAAATTAAACCATGTTAGTGAATTCGGCTGTAAGAGTTTTTAAATAATTTTATTTTTGACAAAATCTAACCTAATTTTCATGTTTCTAATACTTAAGAAGTATTTCAGTTATGTACTCGAAATTAAGTTGAAGTGTAACAATAGATCACATTTTATATTCCAATTGTAATAAACTTGCTATATTATACAGGGTGTTCAAAAATTAAAACTATTCAAATAAAAACTTTAAGTGGCTATATCTTAATTTAAATAGAACACTATACTTTTTAACTTTCCAGAAAATGTACCTTTTAAATACCTATCGAATGGTGTAAGGGTGTTCTGTAACTAAGTTTTCGCGTTTTCACAAAATACACCAAATAATCGTTTTCTGCACCATTTTGTGTTTTTTTGAATAGAATGATCTAAAGTATCTAGTTGCCTATGACATTTAAAAACGTCAGATAATTAATTTAATCTGTCAGTTTAGTCTGCATTGCCTGTTGCTATAATAACGGTATTATTTTTTGTAATTGTGAAACTTCATATATTGAATTGAATTATTTGAATTTTGTTGTGTTATTGCTTTGTCAAAATGAAGATTTACTCAAAGGAAGAGCATATAGATATGATTTTTATCCTTGGAGAATGTCATGAAAATTGTTTGTTGGCTTCTCGAGTTTATGCTCAAAGGTTTCCTGAAATAAACCATTCTAAACCAGCCGTTTTTGTGAGACTATTAAACCAGTTTCGGGAAAGTGGAAGTGTCAGTTACAAAAAACCTGTTATCCTGTCACTGAGGATGAAGAAAATGTTCTTACTGTACTTGGTTCAGTGATCGAAAATCCCAATATTAGTCAGAATCATATATCCGAAAATACTAACCTTAGCCAAGTAAGTGTTTCAAGGATTCTTAACAAATACAAATATCATCCTTATAAAATCCAGCTTTGTCAAGATGAAATGATTTTGACAACCGAATTGAACTCTGCTTGTGGGTGTTAGATAAAATGGCAGAAAATGTACACTTTTTTGATAATATGTTGTTTAGCGATAAATGTACTTTTCATAGCAATGAGAAACCAGAATAGGTGGTCGATTAATGTGTGGGGGAAGAATACTGGTCCATACTTAATTGGACCCTAATTTTTTGAAGGACCTTTAAATGGTTTGATGTTTTGCGATTTTCTTTTACAGCAACTTCCAGTGTTATTAGAAGATCTCTTTTTAAATATTAGAACACCTATGTGGCTTCAACTGGATGGAGCTCCGCCTCATTATCATCGCGAGGTGCGGCATTTTTTAAATGTCAACTTTCGGAACAGGTGGATTGGGAGAGACGGATTTCAAAATTGGCTCCCGAGATCTCCGGACTTAACTCCGCCAGATTTCTTTTTATGGGGATACATAAAAGGAATTGTCTACAATGCGCCCCCGACAACACCACAAGATATGAAAATACGCATAAGAGGCGCTTTTCAAATTGTAACTCCGCAATTGTTGTCCAGAGTTAGCAGTGGCTTCGAAAAAAGAATATGTAAGTGTTTGGAAATGAATGGTCGATATTTCAAACATCTACTATAAATATTTTGCTTCTGTTTTATGCTATCATCAATATGTTATTACCATTATTGCTGTTATAGCCTGTTGAACGACTATAAATCACGTTCCGAGTTTCTGAACATTTGTAAAGATATTCTTGATTATTATTCTTATAGTTGTAAATTACCTGTCATTTCCAAATGCCATAGTCAACTAGATGCATTAGAACATCTATTCAAAAAACACAAAATGGTGCAGAAAACGGTTATTTGGCGTATTCTGTGAAAACACGAAGACTTAGCTATAAAATACTCTTAAACCATTCGATAGGTATTGAGAAGGTATATTTACTGGTAAGTTAAAAAGTATAGCGTTTTATTTAAATTAATCAAGTTATAGCCACTTGAATTTCTTATTTGATTAGTTTTAATTTTTGAACACCCTGTATAACATATCAAGTTTATTATAATTGGGATATAAAATATGATTTATTGTTACACTTCACTGTAAATTTCGAGGACATAACTGAAATACTTCTTAAGTATTTGAAACATGAAAATTAGGTTAGATTTTGTCAAAATACAAATTATTTAAAAACCCTTAAGGTTTAGGTACCATAAACCTTATTAAAATAGGCGCTTATTTTGATCGGAAAATCGAAAAATGCAATAATATACAAGGGGTTCTATTTAAAAAAACAACTTTGATACTTTCAGAGCTTTTGGGATACCCCATATAATATGAATATAATTTTAAAAAGTAACTATATTAGACCCTCATATATCTGAAAAGTAAAACTTTTGGGATATATTCCGTGCCGTATACGGTGAAAAATCCTGTATATTCTTAATTATTTTCTAATGATTATTTAAAGGTTTTTTAAATTGCAAAATTAATTGTTTATAATTTTATTTACTACATAAAACAGCCATGGAGTGGTATTTTGACAGGCTTTCGAAAAATCACTTTGTGGATAGGATACATGAATGGGATAATCGCTGGGCAAAATGTATTGAACTCAAGGGAGATTATACTGAAGAATAATAAACGTATTTCGAATCATCAACATAAACATTAATAAAGATATAGGCGGATTTTGTATTTCAGTGTATTTTTTTTTAATTATTATTATCGGCCAAATGCTTTCGGTCTAACTTAGACCATCCTCAGGGCTCAGACCTCGTCCAAGGGCACACCTTAACCCTGCCGTTTTGGGAACAGTCTCCAACAACGCCAACGTAGCCTCCACACAGAACAAGTCACATATACAATAAAAAAAATATGTCCCAAATTACAATTAAAAACATTCAAAACACTGTATACATTAACATTATTAAAATAGTTAACCTTTACAATAACAACTCCAAAAGACAGTGAGGTTATGCACAAGGTCATAGACAACGATGTTTCTTGCGAAGAAAATAGATATCTGTTGGACTTCCATTGTCTTTATTTTTTGTTGAATCTCACAATGTTTCGGCTAGTAGTTATCTCTAGCCCTTTTCAAGTAAAACTAAATAAATCCTTTAGCTATATGACTACTCATACCAAAAGTATGCAGTGGAGTGTGACTGAGATGGGTGCAGTCAAGCTTGCTATGGCAAAATCCCATTTTTTTATGCTGCATCTAGTTTTAGTTTACAATTATTAAGAAGTGGTTTCCACGCTTCTCTTATATCTAAAGATGGTTTACTAAAACAACTCGGGTTCTTATGTATAACCGCGGCTTCTTTGAATTTCCGTTTTCTCCAATGTTGTTCTCGGTGTAGTATTTTAGCTTCAGACCATTTTATGTGGTGTCCATGAGTCCAGGCATGGTTGACGGCATCAGATTTTTCTGTTTCTCCTCGAGATGTGCATTTTTGGTGTTCTTTGATCCTTACGTCAAGAGGTCTCTTTGTTTCGCCAACGTAGGAATTTCCACATTCACATGGTATCTGATATACACAGTTCTTCAAGTCCCTTTGAGTTGTTGGTTTGACCCTAGTGAACCGACTTCTCAGAGAGTTATTCGAATTGAAAACAACGTTGATTTTATATCGTTTTCCTATCCTTTTTTCTGAAATGCTTTTAACATAGGGGATGTTCAAAACTTGTTTTCGTTCTTCATTCGTTGTCGATATTGTCCTATTTCTGCGTTGTTCTAGAAATTTATCCACTAAATATACTAGGTATCCGTTGGCTGTCAGATCATTTTTAATATAATCTGTCTCTTTCATCAAATTCTCGTTGGAGTTGCAGAGAGTTAAGGCTCTATCTACGAGATTTCATATAATTCCTTGTTTGGTGTTGTTGGAGTGATTAGATGAATAATTAAGGTATTGTCCTGTGTGCGTGGCTTTTCTGTAAACCGAAGTTCGAATTTGTCTGCCATTTCTTTCAACCAAGACATCTAAGAATGGTAATTTATTTTCTACTTCTTTCTCCATGGCGAGTTTAATAGTTTTGGCTGATATTGTTGAGATGAAAAAGGAAGTTTCGAAGTTCTTCGTCGTTTCCACTCCAAATAATAAAATTGTCGTCTACGTATCTGAGCCATAACTTTGGTTTCTTAGTTGTGGATTCAATTGCAAACGTCTCGAACCATTCCATGAAAATATTTGCGACCACCAGTGATAGTGAAGATCCCATCGGTAGTCCATCATCCTGGATGTAGAATTTTTCGTTTTCTTGAAAATGGAAATTAGTCAAACAACTTTCCAACAAGTCCATAATGGCGTGCGGTGGTAAAGATGTTCTTTCTGCTAAGGTCTGGCCTTCTTCAAGTTTCTTTCTTATAATTTTTAGTGACTCCTTAACTGGAACGTTGGTGGCTTTCCACGTCAAAACTAATAAAATGGTCTTCCGGTTGTACTTCTATTTTACATATAATTTCTACGAAATGTTGCGAGTTCTTAACCCAGGACGATGTATTTCCTTGTAATGTTCTCAAAATTAGGAGGAGAAAGTTGGCAAGTTCAGAAGTCGGAGAGTTCCGGGAACTCGTGATAGGTCGTAAGGGCATGTCTTGCTTATGTATTTTCGGGAGTCCACAAAGTTGTGAGGTTTTGCTATGGTGTGGCGTCAACCGAGGCCGGATCATATCAGGAATATACCGTTCATGTTTCTTAAGAACGCGATAAATTCTTTCTTCAAATGCAGATGTGGGATCTTTAGCAAGAAATGTATAATTTCCTTTCCTTAAAACTTCGTCAATTTTTTGATTGTATGTCTCAGCATTCATTACGACTGTAGCATTTCCTTTATCCACTGGTAGAATTTTAATACTAGAGTCCTTCTGTAGGTTAGCTAGGGCAATTTTCTCGTCTTTGCTGATATTTGGTTCGGTTTTTCTAGATTTTTGTAGAGTTTCTCTTATTTTCCACTTGAAACGTCGTGATATTCAACAAAAAATAAAGACAATGGAAGTCCAACAGATATCTACTACTTCGCAACATTAATGTTGTTTTATGTATAGTTTCGAAAATTTTCATATCATTTTTGAGGTATTTTACGTTTGATACAAAGATTCATTACTCTTTACGTCAGCCACTCAGCAAATCAATACGGACTCTATTATATGCTACTGTATTGTCCATACATCATTGGTTTTTATTGAAAAAAAAATTAAGGATCATATTTAAGACATCAAAAGCAGATAAGCATAAAACTAAGCACACTTTGGTTTTGTTAAAACTTACCCGAAATAACTTTCTATCCGACCGTGTGGAAACCTCCCTTTGAAATTATGGTTTTATCGTCAACAATAAAGTTTGATCGTCACGCTCGGTTTTGTCGGCGCACAAAAGATATCGTGTTGGCAATGTGCGGCCGTTTAATTAACCTTTTATGCCGTCACTTTTAGGCATTTTGGTGGTGAACGCCGCAAACCGAGACATCTATTTAATGATTTTAGCTAGACACGAAACCCTTGGTTTCTACTTTGCAGCTAATTTTTGGCAAGTACAATTTATGTGTTTATGACTTAGTGTGAACTTTTTTTTCTCAATTCGGAGGAGTTCGGAAAAACTACCCAGCTTAAATATTTACTTTATATATATATATATATATATATATATATATATATATATATATATATATATATATATATATTGTCGTAATCTGCTAAGGTCCCTGTACCCAGCGAGAATTACGAACGAATTGTAAAGTAAAAATTAGGGGTGTTTCGTCCCGGTGCCAGCCTTAGGACTCCTCAGTGGGTTTCGACTGACACCTTCCCAGACACCCGTTGTCGTACTATTTAATTTTTGGTTCTCATATTTGATCTTAAACTGTGGCGGGAATTATCGGTGAGATGTAGTTTACACAACAATATATATATATATATATATATATATATATATATATATATATATATATATTTCTAATATTTTCTTGGGTATAGGTTTTTCCATTAGAGAAAAAAAAAGACAACAATTTCTCTGACGTTTCGCTCTACATAGTGAGCTTCTTCAAAAGAGCTGGTATATTTATTCTACATCTACAAAATTACAAAGTTTTTTCATAATATACATATATCACAGTAATACAACATTTATATTTTTAATTTATTTAAAATTAATAAAAATGAAACAGATTTTAAAATAGTCTTGAACTTTAAAATTTGAAACAATACAACAGGTTAAAATAGGTTAAAAATAGTGAAAATTATAAAATAGTACATACTTTGAAAGTAGTTTTGTGTGTTTGTTAAAAATAAAATTCAATTATGATACTTGGTATGCAATTGATATGTATAGATTTCTTTTTATAAAAAGCAAAAAATAGGAAAAAAGATTATTATTTATTTTTTAATAACATTCTTTTATTTGCATGAGTGTATATGAAATCGTTCCAAGCATCATTTATTATAGAGTCGCCTCCAGTATGTTTTATTTAAATATCAAATTATGATATATTTGACTTAAGTTTTTGACATCTTGCTCGTTGTTGTGTTGTAAATGACAAGAAAGATGTCAAAAACTTAAGTCAAATATATCATAATTTGATATTTAAATAAAACATACTTGAAGCGACTCTATAATAAATATGAGTAATGATGCTTGGAACGATTTCATATACACTCATGCAAATAAAAGAATGTTATTAAAAAATAAATAATAATCTTTTTTCCTATTTTTTGCTTTTTATAAAAAGAAATATATCCATATCAATTGCATACCAAGTATTATAATTGAATTTTGTTTTTAACAAACACACAAAACTACTTTCAAGGTATGCACTATTTTATAATTTTCACTATTTTTAACCTATTTTAACCTGTTGTATTGTTTTAAATTTTAAATTTCAAGACTATTTTAAAATCTGTTTCATTTTTATTAATTTTAAATAAATTAAAAATATAAATGTTGTATTACTGTGATATATGTTTATTATGAAAAAACTTTGTAATTTTGTAGATGTAGAATAACTATACCAGCTCTTTTGAAGAAGCTCACTATGTAGAGCGAAACGTCAGAGAAATTGTTGTCTTTTGTTTTTTCTAATGGAAAAACCTATACCCAAGAAAATATTAGAAAAAAATATTTAACAAAAGGTTTAAGAATACAAAAATAAATTATATATATATATATATATATATATATATATATATATATATATATATATATATATATATATATACAGGCGCGAATCCAAGGAGGGACGGTGGGGGCGATCGCTCCTCCCCCCCAAGAGCTTTGAGTTCAGAAAAATAGACCCGATTTTGCCTCTTATACTATAGTTTATTCAAGAACTAGAGAGAGAGAGTCATAAATCATTTTTTACCCTTTTTTTTCTTCGCTAAATACCTGTATTCTTTAGTACGATGTCTTTGGCAAAATCTGTTAGACATATATATTTTTCATAGAAATGGGTTAGAAATTTTATTATCAAAAATACCGGTCTATAAAAATGGACCATTTCGGTTGGAAATGGAACAATAGATATTTGGATGTGTTAAGTGTTAAAAAGGATTTTAATCCTTGTCACAGGCGTCGGAAAGAGGTTTATTTTATCACCAAGTATTTATGGCATAGAATATTATTTCGGTAATAAACTTGAAATAAAAAGTTTTATAATATTATTTTATTTCTTATGATTTTTTAATGAATCACATACATTAGAAAATATAGATAATTTTCACATATTTAACACAAATCACAACTGTATTTTTATTATTTTGGCATAGAAACCGTTTTAAGCACATTCACAATAAATCGTAGCCTTTTTCTCTCAAAAAATTCTGTTATAATTTAAATACTTACAAAATACCATTTTCAAAAATACAAGAAGTTATATATATATATATATATATATATATATATATATATATATATATATATATATATATATATAAATTCGTCCATATAATGTGAAATTTTTTTGGGCTATCGGCCATTTTATTATTAATTAAAAACCTTTTTAGGGCATTTGACGTTTTAGTTTATTTATTTCTTAAACCATCTGTAGAATTACAATTAAACACTAAGAAGGGATTCAAATATAATTAATTTTTATATGTTATATTTAAATAATAAATTGTGTTTACGCTGGTAAACATTACGAATTAGATAATTCATAATCCAAGTCAGTGAAGCTATCTTCGCCCAAATTAATTATAATTGGTTCCTCTTTCTCACGGATCATGAGATCGAGTTTCCACATTTTCTTTTATTCTTTTATAATATGGATTTTTCCAATTTTTCTGCAGTAACTTTATTCCAAAAAATCTTTTAAAAGTTCTGTTAAATTACTAATTTTGTAGGTTGTGTTATTTCTAGCAACTACTATCTTTTACTTGAGAGAGATATTTCCTTCGCCAACGGACATTTTCCGGACGATCCAGAAGAACAGATTTCCTATCTGGTTTTTCCCAGTAAAAATTAAGTTCTCTCAGCAATTTCCAGAGCTCAGTTCTTTTAATTTCAGGTAAATCCCAATCTTCATTGATTTTAGTTAGAATTTTGTCGACGGTTGGGATCTGCTTCTCATAATTAGATGTATATACAACTTCTTTTATTGCAGTTTACATTTATTCTTCCAACGAGGTTTTTCGTCTGCCTGTGATCGAATGTGACTTGGGAGTACTAACAATTCCAGTCATTTTTTTCTCCTTCAGTATTCGGTACATAGTAGATTTTCCAACTCCTGTCATGTTGGAACACATCTCAACAGAACTTTTAACATTATTATCTAGATATTAATATTTTAAGGCATCATAAACATTCATTATAATAAGCTTTTCGTTGTGGAAAAAATGTCCTGGTTTAACGATTTTGAAATAAATATAGATGTGGAAGCCATATCTCACTAATCTCATATAATATATAAAAACAAGCACAAACAAGATAAATCACTAAGGACACACTATAAGGTGTACTTTGCTCACTGACAGAAATTAAATTAAACTATCAGAAACTCTATTGTTTCAGTAAATTTATAAAACCTTATAATGTTTAAATATAATAAAATATAATTAGATTCATGTCAGTTCTCAGTTACCTGCGGCACTGGAGCAGGTAAGTTGAAGGTCTCGGTAACAGTTTTATTACTCTCTCTTTTTCTTGAATAGAGTATAGGAATGTGTATGCTTGCGATCGCACCTCCCCTTCCCAAGAGCTTTGAGTTCAGGAAAATAGACACGATTGCGATAGCCACTCCCCCCAAGAGCTTTGAGTTCAGGAAAATAGACACGATTCTGCCTCTTACACTAGGAATGTGTATGCTGCCCGCATCCTCCCTCCCTGTCGAGAACTTGTATTTTCTTGTGATCGCCCTCCTCTCTAAGAACTTCAAATTGAGAAAAATAGGCCCGACTCTGCCTTTTACACTAGAAATGGGAATGTTTCCGGTGTCCCCCCCCCCCCCCCCCCGTTGACAACTTGCTTTCGCTTGCCATACTGTACTTTTGTGATATCACCGCGCGCCCCCCCCCCCCCCCCCCCAAAGAGAGTGGCTGGATCCGCCCCTATGTATATATATATATATATATATATATATATATATATATATATATATATATATATATTCTTCTTCTTGCGGTGCCTATTCGTTCCGAATGTTGGCGACTATCATGGCTATTCTTACTTTGTTGGCAGCTGCGCGGAACAGTCCAGTCGTGCTCATGTTGAACCATTTTCTTAAGTTTTGGAGCCAAGAGATTCGTCTTCGTCCTAGCCCCCTCTTGCCGTACACCTTCCCTTGCAGAATTAATTGGAGGAGGTTATATCGCTGTTCATTTCTCATAATATGTCCTAAGTATTCCAATTATATATATATATATATATATATATATATATATATATATATATATATATATATATATATATAAATAAGAAAAAGCCAACTAAACCGAGAGGTTAGAAATGATCGAAAATAACGTAAAATCTTGCATTCATGAGAGCTCCATAAGAACGTATGGTGTTTAAAAGCTATAAATAGCAGTTTTTCATAGTTTTTAAGCATATTTCATCATACTGAGATAACCATCGAACATCATTAAATCATGATTTTTATTGAAAAAATCAAACGATTTAAATTGTGATTTTAATCATTTTATTAAAATCAACACAACCCTGCTTGTTATACTTAAGTTTTAGCTTGTTTACTACTAATTCCAACAAAAATGAAAATAATTTAGCTTAAACTCGAGTTGTTAGAAACAAACAACATTACCTGACCCTTTGTATTTCATTTCGGCCCTAAATATTGTATGTAACCCAAAACGTATTTTAACTCTCCAGCGCGCTTTTGTTGAAAATTTCCAGGCAAACTTATATGTAGGTATACAATTTTATTTATATGGATCTGATAGCAGACGTTAAAAAAGGGCAAAAACTCTCTGTTAAAGTCATCTCACGAACGAGGGTATTTATTTCCCAATGCGAGCGGGACGCACGCATAACTTTTTTCTGTTAATTCTCTATTTCTCGTTTTTTCTTCCCGGATAGCAATCAAGGTCTTTATGTGTCCGGACTTCAAAACACCGTTGAATGGGCCGACAGGTCAATAAGGGTCATCTTTTTCCTTTAATAGAGCAGAAAAAAAAGTTTCAAGATACTCTTTAGGCTCAAAAGGTTTGTTTAAGAGCTCTAATTTGGAATTATTTTCGATGCGTAAAAAACCTTTCTAGACTTGCCTATTGTTTCATACGTGACGTAGTAACTATTCTTTCGAATGTGGGTTTCGAATTAGTTTTTATTTGTTCGATGTTTATTGTAGAACACTGACTATAATGGAAGTCCCATGTTCTTACTTTATTACGTATAACTAAATTGAAACAAAACTAATATTTTTAAAAAATAAAAGTGTAATATTAAATAAGGAAATTTTATGAATTTAATAACTGATAAACGTCCAATATTACTTAATTTCAGTTAGAAATTTGTGTCTTTTATTCATGTATATATATATATATATATATATATATATATATATATATATATATATATATTTATATATATAAATAGATAAGTTCTTGTCCGTGTAATTTAAAATAAAATAAAATCAAATATTGGCGAAGCGGACGTGAAAATTTGTCAATCTACATGATTCTCGTGTTATAAAGTGCGGAGCACTCCAAAATATGGAAAAACCCCGGGTCCGACAGATGGCGACAGCGCTGTTTCGTCCTAATATGGGACTCGTCAGGCCACCGCATTCGGTACAAACCATCATCTCGCCTTTGCATCCTATAAAGCTGAGTTTAAGATCAAAAAACAGCAAACAAGACGACAAAGGCGACATCTCGATGGTCCACTTGATAACACAAGAACCACACAGATTTGGGCAGCGCGTTTCGTGTACTCGATTTTACATATTTCTGTTTTAATTCACCGTCGCGCCACCATATGGCGGTTTTTTACAAACTTTGTTAAATCTGTGTGGTTCTTGTGTTATCAAGTGGACCATCGAGATGTCGCCTTTGTTGTCTTGTTTGCTGTTTTTTGATTTTAAACTCAGCTTTATAGGATGCAAAGGCGAGATGACGGTTTGTACCGAATGCGGTGGCCTGACGAGTCCCATATTATGACGAAACAGCGCTGTCGCCATCTGTCGGACGCAGAGTTTTTCCATATTTTGGAGTGCTCCGCACTTTTTAACACGAGAATCATGTAGATTGACACATTTTCACGTCCGCTTCGCCAATATTTGATTCTATTTTATTTTATATATATATAGATATATATATATATATATATATATATATATATATATATATATATATATATATATATATATAACGTTTAAAGATTCATCTTGAAATGAACTTTCCAAAAAATGGTAACCTTTTGAAGACATTCAATAAGGCGGAAGAAATATGGTAGCTGAAAGTGAGAGAAAAATTGGATTAAAATAGTAATAAAAAAAATTGGCGTATTTAAGCGGATATAGACTCAACATTTTTGTGATTGACGTATTTAAAAGAAGACAAAGTAGGATTGCTAAAATCAAAATGGTGGATGCAAAATAGCGACCGGATTGCGTAAAACTATCAAAAAAAAGAAATCAGGACTCTGAATAACGTTTTTGATTTAAAGTATCAGTGTACATAATCAGGATTCATTAGTATTTCATCCTGCAATTCGAATTGAGATTGCAGATTTGCCTAAATCAAAATGGCAGACTTTAAATGACGGTTGGATCGCTTCAAATCATCCGAAAACTGAAAAATCAGGATTTTGAATTACATTTTTGACATGTAACAATGCTATTTTGAATTAAATTATCCCTATTTGATTCTATAGTTCTAACTAAAGTGATAGGTATGCCAAATTCAAAATGGCGGCTCAGACCCCATATTCGTTGATGAAAAATAATCGAGAGTCAAGAAAAAGTACTCTAGTAAGTTAAAAATGATAAGTTGAACTGGTTCTTGTTCTTAGATTTTGAATTTGTTGTTAAAATCTAAAAAATTCAAAATGGTAAATCCAAAATGGCAGCTTAGGCCACATTCACGCACTACAAATTGCAAAAGTTTTATAAGTTTTCGAGCTGGCTGCTCATGATTTTAATTTTGGTTTTCGGAAATTCAAGATGGAGGTGATGATTATGACAGTTTTCAAAGTAACTTATCGTAAAATCGTCTTCAAAATTATGGAACTAATTAGCATAAATAATAAGTTTGAACAAATTATTGCATAAAAAGTTGTTAAGAGGGTTAGATGTGAGTATAGAGAATCTAATGATTTTTAACAATTATATTGAACAAATTAATCCAAAATGATGATTTAATGTGTGTAACAATGATATAAAAAATTGAGAGGTCCTATTTGTTTATTTGATAATAAATCCGCGTTGCAAATTTCAAAAGTCATTCATTCAAACATCAAAATATGATACATAAAATTTACAGACATTTGAAGTCGCTGACCACGGATTTGTAGTAAAGGATATAATTATTGATTTATTACATTTCATTAACTTAAAATATTGATCGTCTGATTAAGTTTCAAGATTTTGTACTTCTTAGTACGTGAATGGGAACTAGCTGCTATTTTATGTGGTGTATTATGTAATTTTTGCCTAAAAATATGAGGTCCGAGCCACCATATTCAGTTCTCCATCTTAAATTTCCCAAAACTAATATTAAAATCGTGATCAGCTACCTCGATGCCTTATAGATAACGGTTTCCGATATGCTCACGAAGCTTCTAAAGTTTTTGGTGCATGAATTAGGCATAAGCCGCCATTTTAGATACGCCATTTTTGGATTTTTTGATTTTAACAACGATTTCAAAACCTGAGAACAAGAATCAATTTAAATTATCATTTTTGACTTACTAGAGTACTTTTTCTTTGAAGACTTATTAAAGTACTTTTTCTTTTCTTTCGATTGTTCTTTCGTCAACGAATATAGGGTCTGAGCCGCGATTTCGGGTTCGCCATTTTGAACATGGCATACCTATCACTTTAATAAAAATTGTAAAATAAAATACCGATAACTTAACTCGAAATAGCAATGTTATCCGTCAAAAATGTAATTCAGAGTAGTAGGAGATTTTTTCATTTTCTAAAGAGTCCGCCATTTTTGATTTTGGTGAACTGAAAAAAGATCCAACTAATATTTATCAAAGAAATAACAACGAAATAATAATTCGTTGAAAAAACAAAATGTATATATCACCTAACACAGCAAAAAATCTAAAAATTCAAAATGCTCTCCCACCACGTATATATGGACTCCCAAAGTTGCACAAAGAAAATTTTCCCTAAGACCCAACGTAGCATGTATCTGATCCCTCCTGGAAAACCTCTTAAATTTTCTCAAAAATATTTTACAAAACATATTTAACAAAAGTAAATATTATGTAAAAGATTCGATGGACAACAACAAAATATTAAAAAAAAACACTCTTTTTTGTTAGAAAATAACCTTCCTTAATTCTATTACTATGATAAAAAATAAAGAAAAAGACCTATCAAAGTGAGTATGTATAAAATGCCAGGTCTTGTTCAGCAGATATAGTCATTATCACTTAACAATAAGATCACATAACATGAAGAAATTGTTAGAGACATATTGCAACCCATTTCTTGATACCATGACGACAGCACATTTTCAACAAGAGTAACGTAATTGTCAGATTTTGTATCTGCCGAGAAAATAGTGACCACGAGGTCAAAATCATTTCAAGTATTTTTTTCAATATCTAATAGAGTGCTGTCAAAATGTTTATCTTTTAGAATATTTTGAATCTATGGCCCAACAAAAATATCCTCTTTAATTTTTGTTTCACTGAGCTTTGGGAATTTGTGACGCAGGTACTGAAAAGCTGGCCCATCTGTTTCCAGTGTCTTAACAAAGTTTTTCATTAGGCCCAATTTGATATGCAGTGGTAACAAAAAAATCTTTTTAGGGTCTACTAATGGCATACGTTGTACATTCTTTTTACCTGGCTCTAATGCTTGTCGAACGGACCAGTCTTTTCTCTTGCAATGAAGTACCTTTGCTTAACTGTCCCATTCACACAAAAACTAGCAAAACTTGGTTTAGCCTAGCTGCAACCCAAGTAAAAGTGCAAACACCTTTAAGTCGCTACAGATTTGCCATTGGTGCTCATTGTATTTTATACTTGTTAACTGCATATCCAACAGGAATGGACGGTAAAATATTTCCCATATGCAATAGTACTACTTTTAAACTCAATGTTAAACTATCTATAAAGAATCTTCATTCCTCTAGCTTGTAGTTTATGTTTAAAGCCACCAATAAACCGCTAATGTTATTGAAGAAAACCAAGTTCTTTTCCATGTTAAAAAATGAGGGTAAGCCTTTATGGCGTTTACGAAAAACACATACTGAAACAACGTCTTCTAATAAGTTCCACTGCTGCAATCTTGATCCTAGTAACTCTGCTTTACTTGTTGGAATTTCTAAGTCTCTTACAAGATCGTTTAATTCTGACTCAAGTATAACTTGCTGGTTTTGAAATCAGGATCTCTTGATGTTAATGGCATAGGTCTCATGGTAGATGGTATATTTGGATAGTTGATAACCAACTTTTTCTTTTTGGATATATCTTTGTCTTGCCCAACACGAGGTATGATGCAGAAATAGCAATCATTAACACGATTTGAAAGCTCTCTCCAGATCATTGGGGCAGCAAACCGCATAGATCGTTTTTTACTATTTAACCAGATTCTCAGACTTGAAGTGCATGCATTACAACAGATATGTGACGCTCACTGTGTGTCTTGATCTCCAATATTGCAACCAAAATAAGGCTGATATGCATTTTTTATCAGTGGGGTAATAGACCGCTTCTGAGACGCAAAAGTGACCTCACCACAAACATAACAGAAGTGATCTGGATCATTTACAAACTTTCAAGACATCTTATGATCTCAACCAGTCGATTCGACTCACTAACTTCGACTGACTAACCCCCTCTGCTTTGTAGCTGCTTATATACGAATATTTTCTTTTTTCTCCATGATATTTACATCTGGAAAATAAAATACTTCAAAATAATTTTAAATAAATATTTTTAAATATTTCCAAATAATGTTTTTTTACTTTCCAAATCGGCTAATACAATATATTACAGTCTATATTTCTAGATCGATCTATTGAAGACTTAGAAACATGTGAGTCCGAATATTCTTGCCAGACACTGAATAAACACACCAAAACGATAACTTTGGACGTCGGTTAAAAACTTTTTAATCACGTTTCAAAATTTCTAATCAATACGAACATTTTTTTAACAAAATATCGCAGTTACACTCGCGTTCATTATATAGGTTCATATAATCCGCAAACTTCAATTAAAGCAGTTCAAAAACTTACTAATTTGTGAAAATAACACCCGACGTTATTAAGACGTCACTCTAACTTACTCCTAAAATGCGACGACTGAAAATTATGACGAAAATTACAAGTTTCTTTTTACGAGCTCCTGCTCAAAGGATCATCCATCAAAGTTGACTGAAGGGGTTATTTGTGACCTGCTTTTTTTAATTGGTAGCATTACGAAATTACAGGTTAATAACCTTAGATAATCTAATGTTAGTATTATATCAGAATATTTATTGAAATATACAAATCAATAAAACTATATAAAAATGTACAAGGAACGTACATATGACTGAAAGCACGCTAACATGGAGTGAAATAATGCGGTTGAGAATATGCAAATGCATCGTAGGATGGGTTTGCCTGCCGATTTTCACGTTCAGTCGCCCGATAATATAATAAAAATAAAAATATGAAAAAGTACGAATCAAGGTCAAAGTTTTGGCAATATCGAGATCAATTTATTGTCTATTGTGGGTGATGTCTTGGCATGTGTGGTTCGATCTGCGGTTAAAATATAAATCTACTAAACATATCATGCCCTAGACATTGAAAATTAAAAAATTTTAAGGGGGTATCTAGTCTAGAGGCCTAAATTTTAGGCGTTTTTCTGAGTAGAATAAAAAGGAAATAAAATTCATTTTTACCATTCATTTTTTTACAAGATGACGTTTCAAGAATACAGAATAAAATCACCAAAAAAAAATTAAAAATTCAAGGAACAAGATAGTGAAGTAGGGGCTAAAAACAAAAAAAATCCAAAATATTCTTAATTAGTAAAGACGTCCTCCCATATTATATTAATTCGATATCTTTATTTGTTTCGTAATTATAGCCAAAAGAATAATTGATATCACGTTAAGGTAGTTCACCCGCGACAGTCGTAGACAAGTATAGATTTTAAGTAAGTACCAAAAGATTCTCAGGCCTAAAAAACTTTGTTTTTGTACGATATTGTATCAAACACACGTTAATTTTCGATATATAGATACATTCTTATACAGTAATAACTTAAAATATAATAAATCTGGCAGCGCCGCAAACGTCTATATTGAATGGTCTATAGAATAAACGTGTGTATAGTAACGTTCATATAATGTGAGTCTCACACCTATACAGTTTGTTATGTTGACATCCCAACACTTAGGTCTGATTTATCGCGCGTTGCCAAGTTGTGATCATTGTACCCCACTACATTCAAATTATTTTTATTTTAAAAAAATCTGTATTTTCTAAACAAAACGGTCAAAGAATTCCGTTCATTCATAATTTTTGGATCTACGTTACATTAGTTTTTAAAAAATATGATAAAAACAGTTTTTAAGATATTCCAAAATGTATTGGCATTTTGTTATATGTAGTGACCTCCAGCATGTTAATTATGTATATTTTAATTGTTAATATTTCGTCTCAGAGACGACTAAAAAATTTCGTTTTTTTTAAATTAAATAAAAGACACTTTTGTAAACTATATATTCAAATCGATCACATTCCTAAGAAAAGCTGTTTCACGAGTGAACTACCTTAACGGGTAAAAGGTTTTCTAAGGTCATTGGTCAAGCGTGCCATGAAAAATAATAGAAATCTTTTTAAACTTTTCATAAGTGTGCGTTTTTTTTTACTTTTTATTATTTTTTTTAAGATATTTTGTTATTTAGTCACAATTAATATTTATTTGTTGTTGTGTTTCTGTTTGCCTTCCTTCACACTTTATCCAGGCACAGGACTAGTTAAAACCATGTGAGACGCAAAATTTAAAACATGTTTTAAGGCCAACAGGAAATAATAAAAACAATAGACACTCTAATGGGATTTTTTTTCAAAGATCTTGGACTATCACTTCCTGAGATATGGTACCCGGCCCCTTAATGAAACATAGCAGTTGAATTTAGAACCACCTTCTTTTAGAAGTATGTTAAAGAATATGATTTCAGACTGTAATTTGAAGATAAAGGGTCTCAAAAATAAGTCCCTGAAACTCTTCGTATCCCGTCAAACGTTTGTCTACGCCATTCGACATGCAGGTCGATGACCTCGTTAACAAAAAAGCCGTCCGTTTTATTTATGATTTACCGAAATTAAGGGTAAATAAATTCAAGAAATAATTTACGATAAACCCCGTTTTGGTTTATCCGGATTCTGTTTCTGTTTGGTTTTAATTAATCAGGATTATTGAGTGAATACTGCGTAAATTAAGATTACGTTAAATAATAAATCTATCTTTTGGCCTTATTTATTTTAATTATTTATGGATGTTGCAATTTGTTTGGGGGAATGGCTATAGTTAACTTACATAGAAAATCGTTCCTGACAACGTAATAATTAGCTAACATTTAACATTTTTGGTTATTTTTCTTCCAAAGCTAAAGTTTGCTCAAGCTTACTACTCATATGAGGATTGCTTCACGTAATCAGATTTAGAAGCCTAGAAACCTGGTCACTACTTTGTCGTCTATATAGATGTACGATGATGTGTAAGACTGTTTGTCACATGTTGATCTTTCATTATAGATGCCCATTGTGTGTAGATGTTCACTCGGGCTGCAGTGGCCAGTTATCAGTCCTGTGACTAGTCAAATCTGTTGGTTGCTCAGTAATAGTTTGCTGTACCTGTGTCCTTGAATGTGGTTTTAGTGTTGATGATTTATCCACTAGAATAAGGCTGTCCAACCTTTTTATTAGTCAGGCCAAATTAATGGATCAAAGATCACTGGCGAGCCACTGACCATTGACGATTCCTATGTTTGTTACTTTTATACCAAAAAGCTTTAAACTAGTTTTGTGCAACAAAACAATTGCAACATTCTGAAGTTTAATTGTCGTTTATTAAAATAAGTAAATAGCATCTTCAGCCAAATAAAAAAATCAAACTGTTTCTAACAAAAATCAAAATCTAAATCTAAGTAATTGGTACAATCAATATGACTTCTGAAATCGTTTCTGTCTTAATATGTTTTCTATGTTTCAGATCAGATATTGACAATAACAACAAATCAGAAATATGTTTCTTAGTTAGAGATGTGTGGTATCTATTTTCTGTATAATTAAGAATTGAATAACATTTTCACAAAGATATGTTGATCCGAAACTACTTAAAAATTAAAAGGCCAAAGTCAGTTATTGCAAGAAAGTCTTCTTTGGGCATCAACTACGAACCTCGTAAAATATATATGTTAATTGATATCTCGCTAGGATAATCAAGTAAATTTCTTTTATTAATACTAACAGACTTCTAGGAATTCTGGTTGCCTAACAAATACTGCCCTTATGATTCGAGTAGTTAAGAGAAAAAATGTAGAGAAAAATTTATTTCCTGCAAATATATGTATATATATATATTTATATATATATATATATATATATATATATATATATATATATATATATATAATAAAATAGAATCAAATATTGGCGAAGCGGACGTGAAAATTTGTCAATCTACATGATTCTCGTGTTGAAAAGTGCGGAGCACTCCAAAATATGGAAAAACTCCGGGTCCGACAGATGGCGACAGCGCTGTTTCGTCCTAATATGGGACTCGTCATGCCACCGCATTCGGTACAAACCATCATCTCGCCTTTGCATCCTATAAAGCTGAGTTTAAAATCAAAAAACAGCAAACAAGATGACAAAGGCGACATCTCGATGGTCCACTTGATAACACAAGAACCACACAGATTAACAAAGTTTGTAAATAATCGCCATATGATGGCGCAACGGTGAATTAAAACAGAAATATGTAAAATTGAGTACACGTACAAAATATTTGATTCTATTTTATTTTAAATTACACGGACAAAAGCTTATCTATTTATTTATTTACTTGTTTGGCTTTGAAACACGCTAAACGATGCTCTCATGGTGGGATCATTTGGTGCGACACGTGGCTTTGGCTGCTAAAATAAGCGGTAGGCTTGGTTGCCAGTACCGAAAAATGCGACCCCTATCCTTTGGGCAGCACGTTTCGTGTGCTTGATTTTACATATTTCTGTTTTAATTCACCGTCGCGCCACCATATGGCGGTTATTTTACAAACTTTGTTAATCTGTGTGTTTCTTATGTTATCGAGTGGACCATCGAGATGTCGCCTTTGTCGTCTTGTTTACTGTTTTTTGATTTTAAACTCAGGTTTATAGGATGCAAAGGCGAGATGATGGTTTGTACCGAATGCGGTGGCCTGACGAGTCCCATATTAGGACGAAACAGCGCTGTCACCATCTGTCGGACTCGGAGTTTTTCCATATTTTGGAGTGCGGAGCACTTTTCAACACAAGAATCATGTAGATTGACAAATTTTCACGTCCGCTTCGCCAATATTTGATTCTATTTTATTTTAAATTACACGGACAAAAACTTATCTATTTATATATATATATATATATATATATATATATATATATACATATACATATATGTATATGTATATGTATATAAACTTATCTATTTATATATATATATATATATATATATATATATATATATATATATATATATATATATATATATATATGTATATGTATATGTATATATGTTCACCTCTATCACCAACCCTATTCAACTTATATACGGCAGATATTCCGACAGATAATTTTAGTAAGCTGTTTCTGTACTGCGTTTGCGACCTCTTCCGGGTCATTACGTTATGTGGTGTTGAGATTACAGCGGCATATCAACAAACTTGAGAAATAGATGACTGATTGGAAAATCTAAATTAATCCAAATAAGACTCAAGCAGTCATTTTTTCAAGACAACGCTTAAAAAATCCGGACAATCGGTTGTCCATCTCGAACGTGCACATTCCCTGGCGGGATAGCGCTTGGCTACTAAATACAAATTTTATTTTATCCAAGGCCAAAATGTCATGGTTGGCTCTCTATTTGCTCTTACATCGAAATAGCAAGTTTAATTTGAAGAACAAACTTACCATCTACAAGTTATTCATACGTTCGATCCTGTCATTTGGTGCTCCAACTTGGATCACCTTTGGCAGGTCTCGATTTAGGCGAATAGAGAGCTTCCAAAACAAGATTTTACGCATGATCTGCGGAGCCCCATACTATGTCAGGAACACGATAATTCACAGAGATTTAAATTGTGTTACTTTCAGCACTTTTATACATGAAGCGAGCTGACCACTCGACCAACCCACTTATCTCAGACTCACACGCACTCACCAAAACACCACGCCAACGGTACCCTTACGTCAGAGATTGGCTTCTTGACCATTAAGCCGGGTCACTTCTTCCAAATTTAACTGGCTTAAAAGCCAAATTTAATTCTCAATCTCATACCGTTCTAAGTCCATAATCATCAAGCATACAAGTCTATAGGTACGAAACCTGACTTAATATTCCATAGATGATCCAATGTATATATATATATATATATATATATATATATATATATACATATACATATATATATATATACAGTGCCTTCATTTCAAAACGAACCATCCCTAAAAACTTTGTTAAATAGAAAAATTAAAAAAAAAAGAAAAAACACGTCAATGTAGATATACAGGGGGAAGTTTAATTTTGCATTTGTTAAAAGTCTGTCAATTACCTCCTCACCTCCAGCTAACCTCACTTTCATATGTCAAATGGGAACCCCCACCTTGTGACACATCATTGTAAGCAGCATAAAATTGTCTATCCAACCGTATAAAAAAAATTAAATCGGTTGACGTACAAGCGAACAGTGTGCAAAAATGTCTTGTAATAATGCATAATATATCGGCCTCGAACTTTGGTATGTCAAATGATTACCCTATAGTGTGATACATCATTTTAAAGGACGTACGATCTGCTATCCAACGATGTCAAAAAAAATTAAGTTAATAGACGTTATAGGCAATTAGGATGCAAAAATGTGTGTTAAATATAAGCAGTTTATTCAGTTTTATTCAGTTGAAGAAAATTATTTTATTAAATGTTCAAAATGTGCGCCGTTATTAGCGAGACAATAAAAAAGCCTATTTTGAAATTCCCCACGAACATTGGCAAGGGTTTCTCTGCTAATTCCTCTACATTCCCGAACAATTCGATCTTTTAAATCGTCAATATTTTCAGGTGGGGTTATATAAACCTTGCTTTTTAAATACCCCAAAGAAAAAAGTCTAGATGGGTTAGGTCTGGAGACCGTGCTGGCCATTCAATTGCACCACGTCTGCCAATCCACGTCCCTGGAAAATGTTCATCAAGCCACTCTCGAATTGCCAAAGCGTAGTGCGGGGGAGCTCCATCTTGCTGGAAATGCAAATTATTTTCATTTAGTACCATAACAGCATTTTCATCCACTTGATTTTCTAAAGATTGCACAATGGCAGGGTATATTGTGTTTTCTAAAAGGTTTAAATAAATTTGCCCAGTTAAATTATCTTCCAAAAAAAATGGCCCGATGATTTCATTGCCATAAATTCCTGCCCACACGTTAATTTTTTCGGGATATTGAGTATGCCCTTCTCGGAAAAGGTGCGGATTTTCATTATCCCAGTATCTGCAGTTATGTCTGTTAACCAGTCCATTTAGAAAAAAAGTTGATTCATCACTAAAGCAGATATTCTTAGGTAAATGGGGGTCCTTGTCAATTCGTTGGCACATTAATTCGCAAAATTGAATTCTCCTATCAAAATCGTCTTCTCCGAGTTCTTGAAGAATTTGAATTTTGTAGGGAAAAAACTTATTTTGTTTTAAAACTTTATGCACAGAGCCAGCAGAAATGTTGGTTAAATCTGCGACCTTTGAGATGGATAAAGTTGGATCTATTGCAAACTGTCCTAGTACCTCGATTTGGCATGCTTCATCTACAACCCTTTTCTCAATAGATTTTTTATTACAAACGGATCCCGTTTCTTCAAACTTTCGTACCAATTCGAGTACATATTTATGGCCCACGTTTTTGTCTTGATGCCTCTCGTTAAATGCTCTGGCGGTTCTACGAGCGCACCGATCTTCAGCTCCATAGAGAAAAATTATTTCTATTCTTTCGGCTAGCGTATACACCATTTATATTCACGTTTCAACTAGGCGTCACAATGACAATTGTAACAATAATAAACAACTGGTGTTTAAAGATCTTAAAAATTTTATTTATTGCAGTGATTTCTTGTACCTATCAGGTACCGCAAAAAATATCATTGAAATAAATACACTAGATTGATTAGACTGCAATGAATTTTGCGATGAATTTTAAAACAGGCTTAGTTTTTTTCTCGCAAATATTTTAACTGTTTATTATTTTAAAAAAATATTTATTTTAAATTTAAAATAATATTTTACTCTATGAAGTAGCCATTTGACATAATAAAGTTTAATGTGATAAGGTGTCTATTATTACCACACATCTTTTCTTACTATTCGCTTGTACATCAACAGATTTTGTTTTTTTTATTGGCTAAATAGGAGATAGTATGCCCTTTAAAATGATGTATCACACTATAGGGTAATCATTTGACATACTAAAGTTCGAGGCCGATATATTATGCATTATTACAAGACATTTTTGCACACTGTTCGCTTGTACGTCAACCGATTTAATTTTTTTTATACGGTTGGATAGACAATTTTATGCTGCTTACAATGATGTGTCACAAGGTGGGGGTTCCCATTTGACATATCAAAGTGAGGTTAGCTGGAGGTGAGGAGGTGATTGACAGACTTTTAACAAATGCAAAATTAAACTTCCCCCTGTATATTTAAATTGACGTGTTTTTCTTTTTTTTAAATTTTTCTATTTAACAAAGTTATTAAGGATGGTTCGTTTTGAAATGAAGGCACTGTATATATATATATATATATATATATATATATATATATATATATATATATATATATATATATATATATATATATATATATATGTAATCCTTAAAATCCGCATCATATGGGATTTTTTTTATTAATAGCTTTATTCGAAATTTAACTTTGGCAACAATTTTTGCTTCGATCGAGATGAAAATTAACCAAAAAAAGAGTAGTCACGTGATTAGCATTTTCGGTCAAATTTTAATTTATTTCCAAAAAAAATCTGTCTGGGATGAAGCATTGTCAAAACCAAGAAGTTTTATGTAGGTTGCGTTGAATCTTATTTTGCAACAGTGGTGCAATTTACAAAAAATGGGCAAAAAATCTAATTCATCTTATACAGCCGAAATTTTGCACATGGGCTAAAAATTGCATTTAGAAAAACTTTTTCTAATAACTTTTTTCGATATTTTGAGATATAACCCCATTTTTGATGTTTTTTTTTCGAAAAAAATTAAAATTTGACATGCTAATCACGTTAATTTTCATCTCGATTGAAGCAGAAATTGATGCCAAAGTCCAATTCCGAATAAAGATATTATTTAAAAAAATCTCACATGATGCAGACTGGTCACACTGTATAACTTTTCCTCAGGTTCACCCGAAGACAGGTATCAGTTGACTAAAAGTTTACACTTATAACGATTAGAAATACAACCTAATCGAAACGTTGTAAAAATAAACAAAAAATAAAAGAAATGCAAGCCCAACAAACATATTTGGTCAATCCTCAACATTGTCTACAACCTTCCAACAAAAGTATCAGTTGTTGTAAACCAGGCGAGGTTTCCTGTTGAGATCAGGATTAAAATCCTGCTTTCTAGTCAATCAGAATTTGTATCACTGTTTTTCCCCAATTTGTTTAGGAGTCTTCCTTTACACTTAGTGTGTCCAAGGTAGGCCCAATCTTCTTTTCTTTCGATCTGTATGTTTCTATATCGGGGGGAGGAAGATTTAGTAAGCTTTACATGGATGTTGTCCGGGTACTTTTCGTAGATTCCGTACGTATTATTCGTAATACTGGAAACACATGGTTTTTGGAAAATTATGATAGACCCAAAATTGATCGAGTTCTTGTGGGCTGAACATAGAAAATGCATTGATTTTCATTGAATCGAAAAGTCAATTTGGAGTTTTTTTTTCAAAAATTAAATGGCCTACAGGCAAGTTTCTGGGACCAAAGTTATGCGAAATAAAGTGTTCTATAAAGTAGTATTTTTTTTTACAGTTTCCAAATAATATTTTTTCTCGTTAGTGAATTTGCTGATCGGTTTGTCCGTTCTGATGTCCTGTCCCTCATATGTGTTTTAGATCTTCTTCTTCTTCTTCTTTCTCAGCCCATTGACATAAGCCTCTCCGATGGTCCTCCACTGGGATCTGTCTCTCACCTTCTGGAGCCAGTCTTTTCCAGCAAACTGTCTTATATCATCTACCCGTCTGCGTTGTGGCCTGCCACCATTTCGGTTCGTTTCTCGCGGTCGCCATTGCAGTAATTTACTCGTCCACCTATCGGGCTGTTGTCTAGCTATGTGCCCCGCCCATTGCCACTTTAGTCGTGATATACGTTCAATGACGTCAACTACTTTGGTTCTTGATCTTATTACTTGATTTCGTATTTTATCCCGTAACGAGATTCCTAACATTTGTCTCTCCATGGAACGTTGAGTGACTCGGAGCCCATTTGGGTTTTGTTTGGTTAGTGTTATCGTTTCCATACTGTAAGTAGCAACAGGCAAGACACACGTGTTATACACTTTCCGTTTAAGGTTGATTGGTGTTTCTATCTCTTAATACGTACTGCAACTTTCCAAGGCAGCCCATGTCAACCCTATTCTCCTTGTTATTTCCGTCGTTTGATTTTCTTTGCCCAGTTTCATGACGTGGCCTAAATAGATGTACTCTTGGACATTCTTTATGATTTCATTTTGAATCTCTATTTGTACGTTTGCGTCAGGGCTCATTAACTTAGTTTTCCCTAAGTTCATTTTAAGTTCCACTTTTCTCGCCTCTTCATTGAAATCGTGAAGCATTTGTTTTAGCTCTTCTGGGTTGCTAGACATGACAACAATATCGTCGGCGAAACGAAGATGACTGAGATAAGAACCGACGACTCTCAAACCTTTCTCATCCCAATTTAGTTTTTTAAAGACATCTTCCAAAGCTAGCGTTAATAGTTTCGGAGAGATGACGCCTCCCTGAATCACACCTCTCATAACGTTCATTTTTTCAGTTTTTGTGTCTTCGTCGATTTTAACCTGTATAGTTGCGTTTTTATATATGTTCTGTATGATAGTGGTATACCTGGAGTCAATTCTAGCATTATTAAGTGATTTCAAGATCGCCCATGTTTCTATAGAGTCAAAGGCCTTGTAAAAATCTACAAATGCCAGGTGTATAGGAATGTTATATTCCTATACACCTATTTTCTAGGACTGTGCGTAGGGTTTGGATATGATCTATCGTACTAAATCCACGTCAAAAGCCGGCTTGCTCCACAGGCTGGTAATAGTCAAGCTTTTCAGTCAGGCGATTTGTCAATATGCGGGTGAATAGTTTATATAGGTGGTTTAATAAACTGGTAGTTTTCTATATTTGTTGTGTCCCTTTTTTTGAAGAGAAGTACGACTTGTGCATTATACCATTGTTCTGGTACACTACTTTCGTATAAGCATTTATTCATCAGTGTCTGTATCACTTTTTCAAGACTGTCTCCACCCATCTTTAATATCTCAGTTGTAATTTGATCCTCGCTCGGGCATTTTCCATCTTTCATCTGTTTTAGTGCTCTTTTTATTTCATCTAACGATATCTCCGGTAAATCTTCTGATCCTACATTTTTTATTTGTTTTACTGTTTTTGTTGGATCTGGATTCGTATTGATCGAGGAGTATAAGTCCACATAGAATGCTTCCATAGCCTTTATGATGTCATCTACATGTGTTACTGTCACCGCTTCTCTGTTCTTTAATTTTGTTATTTTGGTTCGTCCTCTTGAGAGACCTGACCTCAAAACTTTCATATTTGCGTTTTTTTCTATTGTTTCGTGTATTAATTTTGTTTTGAATGTTCTAATGTCTTTCCTTACTTCTTTCTTGATATTTTTATTCAGTTGTTTAAAATCCTCCGTGTCTCTCTTAGTCATCCTTCGTCTTTCCATCATCAGTAATGTATTTGCACTAAGTTTCTTGTCTGTAGTTTTCCTTAATCTTCCACATACTTTTTTCATGTTTTTATAGTAGTTTGGATTTTATCTATCATTTCATTGAGGTTATGTTGTTTCAGAGTATTAGTCGATTTCAAACTTTTCGCTATTTCGTATTGGTATTCGCTTTGTCGTGTGTATAGTTCTTTAGCTGCGTGAATTGAGTGTGCACTGATCAGCTTCTATCTTTCCTGTTTGAGGTTTATGAGGAGTCTTGCCCTAACCAGTCTATGATGTGCTTTAGATATTGGTCGAAAAATACAGAAAAGTGACAAGTGAAAATGAACATTTTTTTTTCGGGAATTCGGGAAAAAAACGTTGAAAACTTTGAAAAGTTTAGCTGGTCCGCTTTATTGTAAAGAAATAGGTATCTACATTAAAACTTTCTTATTAACTTACTAGGATCGCCTTGTGAGTTATTTAACTTTTACGGGAGAGTTTTGATCGAATTAACTTTCAATGAAAAAAACACATCGCTCATAATGGGGAACCGGATTTTTTTTGCCACTTTACCGCAAAATTTAATAAAAAAGTTATTATCTAATTAACACGCTCTAAAATTGACACAAAGAGCTTATTTTTTAAAATTGTTTTGTTGAATTTGAGGTAATATTATTTTGTTAATATTATTTTTTACGACCTAGTAAAAATTTTTTTGTACGTTCAGTAATCGGAGTTGTTGTTCTCTTATGACATCCACTGGCTTCATTCCGCTATCGTATTACTTCCCTTATCAAACACAGCATTTCATTTTTTCTAAAAACATTTTTTATTATTTTTACTTTACGACTTTCTTCTTCTTCTTCTTCTTCTTCTAGGTAGAACCAAGTTCTGTTATGCCTCATCGATCCTCGTTTAAGGTCGAAATTCAGCTGTCTTTCCATCTTTTGGTGTTTGGTTTCTCTCTCATCAGGGTTTTTGCTAGTCTGTCATCGTCCATTCGTTCTACGTGATCTCTCCACTGCCTACGACGGTTTCGAACCCACTTCACAACATCCCCCACTCCGCTGTCCTCGCGTATTTTTGCGTTTCTTATTCTTTCTCTTAAATTTGTTCCCGTGACCATTCTCAGCGTTTTCATTTCTGTGGTTCTCATAATTTGTTTTGTCTTTGTTGTTTCAGTTCTTGTTTCTATGCCGTAGGTCAGTATCGGTCTTACACAGACCTTGTAAATTCTTGCTTTGTTCTCAACCGTCATATGTTTATTGTTGGCCTGATATCATGGCCGCTTTGTTGGCTTGTGTGCGTACTTCTTCCGTTACTTCCCTGTTACTTGTTATATGTGCTCCCAGGTATTTAAACTTACCAACCTGTTCGATATGTTTGTCATCAACCATTAGTTTGCATCTTACCGGTTCTTTTGCTATTACCATTGCTTTGATTTTCTCCACAGATATCTTCATATTATACTGCTTGGCTGTTCGATTGAGATGGATAAGCATTCTTTGTACGTTGTCCTCGCTATCTGCTGTCAAGGCAACATCGTCTGCAAAGCATATAATCTGAATGGTGTTGTGTCCCATTGGGTACCCAATATTTGTGCTTTTTACCTCATCAATGATTTCGTCCATGATTACATTGAAAAGTGTTGGGCTTAGGTTATCACCCTGTCTTATTCCTATGGATAGTGGAATTTCCTCTGTTAGAGTGTTATTTGTTTTAATTACCATGGTGTTTTTGGAATTCAGTTCGTATATTGTGCGTATGATTGCTTCGTCTACTTGTTTTCTTCGCAGTGGTTCTGTTATGTGTTCCAGTTTGACTCGGTCGAACGCTTGTGTAAAGTCCACAAAACAAATGAACAGCGGTTTATGGTATTCGATAGATTTTTCAATCAGCTGTCTGATAATAAATATACCGTCGATAATAGAGCGGTTATTCCAGAAGCCCTGCTGTTCTTCGCACGCCCCTAACTCGTCTACCATCCGTTGTGACAGTATTTTGGTTAACAATTTGGCTGAACTGTTCTGACTTTCTGAATACCTTTTCCTTTTCTATATTAATTACTTAGACATCTGGCAACTGAGCAGCAGATTAACACGCGCGAATTTCTTATAATCGTCAATATAAGATAGTACCATGTATTGATACTACACTGCGAAAGATGAGGGTCTACATGAGGCTTATAAACGGGCAAGAAAGATGGAGAGTTAAAGGAAATTCGTGCTAGGCGGTAAATGACTGGAAGGCTATTAAATGAATCAAGAACATACTTGTTATCGGGTGACAGCTGATATTAGTGTTTTATTTTGGCGTTTCAAGTTTGTTTTGTTTACAATGGGCGATTCTAAAATAAACATTAAGTTTTGTTTTAATGATTTATTATGTATTTACTAAGGTAATAGAAAATATTTAATTTTTTTATGTTGGTGGGTTGTTTTATCAGGTTACCAAAAGTCGCTTTATCTGCAGCAGTGACTAGGAACAAAGCTAGTATTTTAGATAACTCCTGTAGAGTTCTTTCTTTAGAGGAAATACTTGAATGAAAAAAATCAGGGGAGCCACTACCTGATATAAAAATTGAAAAACAAAGTGGAAGTAATTCCTGTGCTTACTTGTATGTACATCTTTCGTTGTTATATGGCCTATTCTTATTTTGTTTTACTTTGTTTGTTGGTATGATAGATTAGACTGAGTTTCTGTTTCAGCCCTTTTATTTCTAATGTTTACAGATGTTGTCAAACTCTTTGGCCATATCGACGAAACACATATAAGCAGATTTATTGAATTATTGGGATTTTTTGGATATTTGTTTCAATATTTTCTCGTATTTGTATGGTTTTGCTAATTTCTAGGATGGTTTTTGTGAATGCTTTAAGAATACTATTTAGTAAAAATATATCGTTATAATAATAATGCTTGTACGGGTATAAAAAACACATACACTGTTTTGTATGGGTGTTATTTGGAAGCGACGACACTTGATCGAAAAATTGAACATCATATTTATAAATGGGATACAAAAAACACCCATGAAATATCTAAGGTTCACATAAATAACGTTTTTAGCTTATCTAGGTTTGTTAGATAAGCATACAGCACAGTTAAATTTTCCTTACCAAGTTTTATAATGACTCTTTATAAAAGAAACCAGTTATCTTTTAATAGATATTATTTTAATATGTCATTTTTTTTGGACCATACTTGGTCTCAGACACAAATTTAATAATTATAGCCATGTGTGTTTTGTGTTGTAAAGAATAAGATAACTTTCTAAAACATTTTACTTGACACTTTTAAATCCACACTGGGTATCAGTCTTCCTATTAAATTTGTAGCGATATCATGTAAAAATTTATTGCAGATATCTGAAAGTTTCAAGTCATAGGAGGCATCCAGTAGATAATAAATACGTAAAAAAGTACAGCTAGATCTGGCCTGTTTTTTTATAAACAACATTCAAAGTCAGAAAATTCGATTTTTTGTCCGTAGAATTTTCCGGTTACATTTTAGAGAAAACTCGTCTAAATGAAAGTCGTGGGTATTGAAAAGACCTTTAACTCTATTTTTTATACGTCAAAATCGATAAATAAATTATCGAGATAATGGCAAAAAACCTCCTTTTTTGCATTATTTTATAAATGTTAATAACTTTTGCAAGAAAGGCTGAAAGTGATGTATAACCCCTTGATGATAAGGCCATTATGTGCTTTTATAACTGTGCGAAAGCTGGACCAAATTGGTTTAGTAGTTTATGAATAATCTTAATTGTTTATCCCAGACACTGAATGTTCAAACAATTGTCCTTGCCTTGAGGATGATTCTACAGATATTTACAAGGGCGGAATGAATTCTTTGAAATTCAAACTACAAGCAAAGATGGAAAAACAATGGATTTTTAAAAAAATTGTTGTTAATAAAACCGTTTAAAAAAGGGGTACCTTTTTTACGTATAAACAATTGGAATAACTCTGCTAGTTTTGCTGAAGTGGTTTTTCGCCACTATCTCGATAAATTATTTATCGATTTTGACGTATAAAAAATTAATGTAAAGGTCTTTTTAATATTCATAACTTTCATTTAGACAAGTTTTCTCTAAAATGTAACCGGAAAATTCTACGGACAAAAAATCGAATTTTTGCCCCCTACGACGATAAAACTACTTTTTAAATTATTTTACATTATTTTTTTAGTTTTATATGATAATACAAATCAAATTTTTTACAAGAAGGATTTAAATTTGCTTTGAATAAATAATAAAAAGTATATGCTCGAAAAAACAATGATTTTTCTCAAATATTAAAACTTGCTAAACATCTAAAAATAATTCTTAAAGTGAAGTAGCACATCGTACTTCTTATAGAGGCAGATGATTAGATTTATTTTTCGAGATTAGTCAGGTGTGCATTGTTGACAATATGTCCATGACTTGCTACATGAAAACGTAACAAAATATTTTCTTGATGCCGTGCCAATTTATGGTTATGCATCTCTTTTTAAGACTTTGCATGCCGTGCTAAAAGTAAATTACAAATATAAAGAATGGCATTTTTTAAAATTGGAAGGAACAAAACACTTTATTGCTCTCGGTAGTGTATTTAATTTAATTGCTAAATAAGTATTTATCTTTCTATCAACTGGATGTACGAGTAAATTGAACGAACCTCAGATGACTCATCAATGAAGGCAAGGGCCAAATATATATATATATATATATATATATATATATATATATATATATATATATATATATATATATATATATATATATATGTTATGTCGGATATTCTCACGGGTTTCTCATTCACCATTTTCAAAGCGAACTTCGCTCGTAGACGCCATACAGTGAGCTTTGAAAATGATGAATGAGATTTCACCGAAACGTCAGCTGCCTTACAGTCCTGAGAGGGACTTAGCACATACACGGGATGCCCGAAAACCTTCGATTACATATATATATATATATATATATATATATATATATATACATACATACATATATGTGTGGAAAATCCAAACCGGAACCTGGACGTTTCTTAAGTAAGATAAAGAAAATCTTATATTATTAATCAAATTAGAATGAGGCAGAATATGAGCAGCGAAAGCATCGACATACGTGCTTAAATTTAATAAATTACTCTAGGGTGAGGGGTAATTCAATGCTGACGCGGTGAGAGCGGGAGGCAGCATACGCCACGCCCTAGCACAAGAGGATTCCAAGTTATTTGCTTTTATTCAGGCCGTTGAAGCGTAAATACCGAGTATTGGTATTTCCGTGTTTCGAGCCAATTTTTTAATTTAAAATACTAGTTTATTCCACGAAACAAAAAGTGCAGTTTATTAAGCGGTACTATTTTGGTAAGGGTATGGATGAGATAATCGGCAGATTTGCATTTACGTGCGAAAATCATCCTGTTCCTTCAAAATCTAGAATTTCGGAAATTATTAAAAAATTTGAGACAACCGGTTGTCTAAAAATTTGTAAAAAATGCACTGATAACAATGAGGAGCAACCTGTTCCTCAAATTTCTGACGAACGAGCAAATCGGGAGACTGACGTTTGTAGTTTAGCAGAAATTAATTTTCCTTGCAATGGTACTGCAATTGCCGAATACTTGGTATGAACGCTCGAACAGTTCGGAATATTTTAAAGCGGGACCAATATCGCTGTTACAAATTGGGAATAACTCAAGAAATTTTTCCGAAAGACCAGGAAACACGTATGGTGTTTTGTGAGGACATGATAGAATGGGCTAATAGGGATATAACCCCTGAAGTTTTGGCAAATACGCGAACCGTATTTTACAATAGGCTGGGTTAATTTCTCGCTCAAAGTGGAGGCATCTTTGAACACCTCTTGTAGACTTGTAGGTGTTTTTGTTAAATTAAATTTAATTATTTGTTTATTTATTTACAATTACATGCATGTAAAACAATCAATGTATCAAATAGTCATTAAATATTCCAAATTCCGTCGATTACGTTATAAGTTTAGACGAAAAGGAAATACACCCACTCCTTCGTTTCAACGTACTGTTCGTTTTCCTGTCGCATGGAAGTTAGCGGGGGTAATATTGCGCGTAGGCGTCCCTTACGATCTTCTGTCCTGAACTACCCCGAAAGAAGTTAGAAGGGCTTAGTGGGTCAGAATTTGAGAAAACGGGCCCAAATAATTTCTAGTTAAGAAATTTAAACTAGAAGGTTGGCTATAGTAACGTTCCTATTAAATCTCGGTAATATGAACGGCCAGTCTTTTCTTTTTAAAGTTTCGATTCAGGTCAAAGGCAACAGTCTTGTGGTTGCGTCGCGCCCAGTTACATTTGTGCGCCGCTTCTCTATTTGACATTGGATTGTCGAGAGACAAATTTCAACGATTACGAAATTGGGTTAAACAGAAAAGCAGGAATAAATTTTCGCCGTACTCTGGTGTTTAAAATACAAAAAAGCATGTTATCCACTTGACGATTATCTAACCTCTACTAAATCAAAACCTAAGGTTAAATTCCAAGGCTTACTGGATCACACAGTGGATCGAATTATATTGCTTCAATTAGACGCCCTTGAACAAATCGATAAATTATATTTGTAAATATGAGTTTCATTTGCAAATGAGGCTTCGACGCAACGTCAGGTCAGAGCCAGTACAAATTGAAATTCCCTGAGAATATTTCTCATACAAACTTATTCCTCACCTCTTTTGTTCCACTTTAATTAGCAAACTCAACAAGAACAGATTCTGTTTTACAATTCCAAACCCTCCTGAACTATGAATTGCGGGCCTCTGAAATTTGAATTTATTAAGGAAACCGAACAAAAGTCATTAGAGAAAATTATGAACTCGAATTAAATAACTTGCACCATATAAAAGAGTTCTCTTTGCCACCCCAGCTTCAGTACAGTACAACTTATCTGTAACGATGATAGACGGCTAGGTGAATGCTTTGGCTGGAACGAAATCGATCCAACGTTTTTACCTCTGCCAAACAACATCTCAGTTCGACAACATTGAGTATTTCAAGCTACGATTGTTAACTCTACACGCATGTATTCGATTCTTCGAATGCTACTTGTATTTGTCGTATCAACATGACACACAGAAGTGGCAAGCCTATAAGTAGAAAGACAAAGAGGTGAAAGCACAGACAAAGGCTAGCATCTAACAGGCCTTTAAAGAGAGAGATTAGGACTGCTTGTTGATATGCCAAAGAAAGAGCTAAGAAGCGCTAACGATGGCAATACAGCTGGACGTTTCTTTAGGAATCCACAAATTACTTACCCCATTGACCAGACATCATAGCATTTGCAATATTACCGATAGGTAAACTATCGAAAGATGTACAGAAATCAACGGACAAGTTAATAAGAAACTGTCACCTAGACTTTGCCCGAAAATCCTCTCGAGAAAAATATGGGGGTTGTGTTCCAAAACTTTTGGTGTTGATGGATCCCTACACTGTTTTTAACATTGTAAGGATTCGGATAACAATTCGTACGTATTGGAGAATGAGAAAAGAGCTGCTAACAAAGAAGGCAATGTTTAAAAAGTTCTTTTTATTATTTTTATTACAGTCGTATTATTTATTCATGCATGTCAATCAATAAATATTATATTACTGACAAATTGTTAGCATTGGTATTTATTAAGAAGTCCTAAGCATAGGGGAAACAGTACTTTCGCTTTTTAACCTATTATCGATATCCATGTATTTATTATTATAGTATTATTTTTAAAATGCACCTTGAACTCAAGGGCAATATTTTATTCATGGAAATAAAATTATTCTGTTTATTTTGTTTTTAAATTGCATATTTAGCAGCTATTGAACCACATTAGACGTTTTTCGAATTTATTTTTATGATTTTAAAGATTCAGTCTGCTATGTTGGATCCGATTTTTATTTTTAATATTAAATCCGTGCTTTCAACATACTGTGTTTTGACGACCATCCCAACCATCTTTGCTGGAAACCAGGAAGCAAGCTACGATACAACAGTATGCTTTATTTCACTTTTTCGACATGGCTAAACGGGTTGTCCGTCTCTTTCTGTTAAATTCCCATTATTTAGAAGTTCTGTTTTGGATTTTCCATATATATATATATATATATATATATATATATATATATATATATATATATATATATAGTCAATACAGTAAATTTGAGATAACGGAAACCGATAAAGAACTGGTTACAAAAGATCTGAACAACTACATAAGGAACACAAGAACTGGCGACAACGTAGAAGAAATTTGGAAATCGTTTAAGGAACTAACCAACAAACTAATAACTGAAAATACTATACGGAAGAACAAACCGAAAAAACAGAAATGGATGACAGCAGAAATATTGGACCTCATGGATCAAAGGAGACAGTCGAAAACAAATCGAGTGGAATATAAAAGAAGACAAAGAGAAATAAAACGAAAAATTCGGATAGCCAAAGAGAACTGGATGAGAGACAAGTGTATCGAAATGGAAGATCTAGAAAGGAAACATGACACATTCAACATGTACAAAAAGCTCAGAGAAATAGCAGGTCTATATAATAAGAATACCACTAATACCCTTGTGGACCCTGATGGTAAAATTATCTTGGACGAAAAAGAAATTTTTAAAACTCCGATTATCTCACTAATATAGACGCTAATATAGACATGGGACCGGAAATTCTAAACAGTGAAGTTCTATCTGCCATAAGCTCTGTAAAAACCAGGAAAGCCATCGGGCCTGATAATGTCCCAACCGAGCTGTTACAAATGATCCATGAGGAAAATATAGGAATCTTGGTCAAACTGTTTAATACCGTTTACGCGACTGGAGATATGATATACCGGAAGATTGGCTGAAGTCTGTATTCGCCCCAATCCCAAAAAAACAGCGAGCAAAGCCATGCAATGAGTACAGACTAATAAGTCTAATTAGCCACACTTTGAAGGTCTTTCTCAGAATCATCCACAACAGGATAAGATCTAAATGCGAAGCAGATTTAAATGAAACTCAATTCGGATTTAGAAACGCCCTAGGTACTAGAGAGGCTTTATTCGCTCTAAATATACTTCTGCAAAAATGCCGGGACCAACACAAGGATGTATTCGTATGTTTTGTCGATTACGAGAAGGCCTTCGACAGAGTACAGCACAGAAAACGCATAGACATTTTAAGTAACGTAGGGGTAGACAGCAGAGACGTAAGAATTATTAAAAATCTATATTGACGACAGAAAGCAACAGTAAGACTAAATGAAAAACTCACAGAAGAAAGGAAAATTCTACGAGGCGTGAGACAGGGCTGCATACTATCTCCACTGCTACTCAAGGACAACGAATGGGAGTACAAATCAATGGAGAATATATAAATACAATACGATATGCTGACGACACTGTTATCCTAAACGACAAACTACAAGACCTGCAACATCTATTAGACTGTGTTAACACTGAGGGTCAAGAAATGCGAATCAACATAAATATCAAAAAGACAAAATTTATGGTCTTTAGTAGACAACCTCATCTTAACGCTTCAATATAAATAGAAGGAAAAAGTATAGACAGGGGGACTCATTTTAAATATCTTGGATGTTATATCACCGAAAATCTAAACCCAGATAAAGAGATAAGGTGTAGAATAGAGACTGCTAGAGAAACTTTTCAAAAAATGAAACCACTTTTCTGCAATGATAACCTCAACCTAAAACTACGACAGAGAATGATAAGATCATATGTCTGGCCAGTGTTACTATATGGGGCAGAGATCTGGACAATTAAGGCTGCCACCATTAATCGGTTGGAGGCTCTCGAAATGTGGTTACACCGGCGAATGCTGAGAATACCTTGGACAGCTAGGCAGACCAACGAAATGGCACTCAATAGGGCCGACACAACTCGTCTACTATTAAACACTGTGAAGTGTAGAAAAATCTCATATCTTCAGAGGGGAGCGATATAGAATTCTTCAGCTAATCATGATGTAAAGTAGAAGGACGTAGAGGGGTAGGAAGGAGACAGGCTTCCTGGTTGAGGAATATTCGTGAATGGACAGGTATACGTAGCGCGGGGGAACTGTTCCAGCTAGTGCAAGACTTGCCAATGTAATTGCCAACGTCAGGGGGACCTGATATGGCACTTGAAGAAGAAGATTATATATCATTAAAAATCTCGGAATTTAGATTTTACATAGAGAGTTGTTTCCTATAAATGTTGTTGCTCTTGGTTTGTTCCTTTTCATTTTTTATAATATGATTACAATACACAATAATACATACATATGTATGTACAATATTCCTGACGTTAATATAATATATTTCAGTCTTAATTAGCTGGCTGGACATACAATGCTGCGGCCTGCTGTAGGTCGTGTGGTGTTATAATAAACATTTAATTCTAATTTATTGGCGATTGTTTACAGTACGCTTCAGTCCGCATTTTAAGCGCCTCATCATATTGTATAAATTTAATAATTGTTTTGTTTTAGATAGATTTGTTTATTTATTGTGTTCTTTTAGTTTCATTTTAAGGAAAAAGCTTGTTAAAAAAGTGTTGATTTTGTTGGTTGGTACTACTAGCGTTGTATAATAAAATATTGTTTCGTTTCATTGGCACTTATGAGACCATTTTATGGTCGAAACGCGTGTGGAGAAAGAACCAGAGTTGTATTTGCAGGAAATAAACTGTCTGTGTATTTTTCCGTCTAACTGATTTAAGGAGAAGGTCAGTATTCAACAAGGAAGTTGAACCAATGAAAAAGACGCAAACAAAAAGAAAGGATAATGATCTCGATTATGTGAAATCTAGGAAGATGTTATTTAAGAATTTTTCGGTAAATAGAAAATCACTTTTCACATTAGGTTTAATTTTTTACACTAAATCGTTAAAATTTTGTAATGATCATAAATTTCACGCACATGAAAGCTTCTTATATTATATAAAATTTCGTAAATTTGCTCTTTTTTAATCGAAAGAACGACCAACAGACTTTAAGAAACAAACCTCGTGTTACATCCATCAGCGACACCACTCATTTTGAAAGGGAAATAATTTCCGTTCTTGCCATTGTATAGATACAATTTCTGTGAAATACATATATTCATCTATTTCTTAAGAAAAGAGCCTAAAAAACATATTTGGTCGGCGCGAAGAACACTTTCACAGCTACTTAGCGAAACATTTGTTTCGGAAAAATATTCCGATCACAAGAACATGTATCAATCTTTTTCAAATACATGGAACAGATTTGCCTCTCTCTTTTAAGGAGAATGAGAAAGAACATTAATAGTTTGCTTTTATTAGATATTTATGCCGCCTATTTCTTTTATTTTTCAGGTGCTAAACAATACGCTCCTCTCATCAAATTTATAATCCTAATTCATTTTTATACGTTTAGGGTTTCTAATTTTACTAACCGCATTATGTTTTGCAGTAGATACCAAACCACCCGTTTCCTTACTAACTCAGACTTTTCCCAATAAATTTCCATGGCAGAGATTATTTCACGTGGTCTCTGTTGGCCAATAAAATGTGTTGGTTAATATATCTAGGTGATTTTAGGTTAGTTAAGGTTAGTTTCTGTTTTCTAAACTAACTAAAACCAAACAGTCAAAATTTCAGTAAGAAATAAAGAAATCTTTCTGCCGTATTTAAATAGTTTGTTATATATGTAATTCTCCTTTCAGGCAGAGAATATGAAAAATATATGTACAAACAGTTTATTTCCTGCAAATATCGCTCTGGTCCTCTCTCCATACGTGTTTCGATCACCTCATGATCTCGTCAGTGGAGCTGTATTGGACCGAGAGCAACATTAGCAGGAAATAACTGATATATGAACCATAAATTTCAAGGTATGTCGGCAGGATATTACACCTGCCGTCTACCAACTTCCATGTCAGACTGAAAAATATCGCCAGTCGAACGACATCTATGAATCAAGGGAGTAACGTAAAATTTTTAAACATGCCGTCTACCAACTTCGATGTCAGACTGAAAAATATCGCCAGTCGAACGACATCTATGAATCAACGGAGTAACGTGAAATTTTTAAACATGCCGTCTACCAACTTCGATGTCAGACTGAAAAATATCGCCAGTCGAACGACATCTATGAATCAACGGACTGTTTAAAATTTCACGTTACTCCGTTGATTCATAGATGTCGTTCGACTGGCGATATTTTTCAGCCTGACATCGAAGTTGGTAGACGGCATGTTTAAAAATTTCACATTACTCCGTTGATTCATAGATGCCGTTCGACTGGCGATATTTTTCAGTCTGACATCGAAGTTGGTAGACGGCAGGTGTAATATCCTGCCGACATACCTTGAAATTTATGGTTCATATATCAGTTATTTCCTGCTAATGTTGCTCTCGGTCCAATACAGCTCCACTGACGAGATCATGAGGTGATCGAAACGCGTATGGAGAGAGGACCAGACCGATATTTGCAGGAAATAAACTGTTTGTACATATATTTTTCATATTCTCTGCCTGAAAGAAGAATTACATATATCACAAACTAACTAAAGCCAAGTTAAACCTGAATTAACTAAAACTAACAAAAATTTCGATCGGTTAAGATTAACTTTATACTTGTTTTTACCTTACTAAAATTAAACTGAGTTTTTTATTAATGAAAAGTTATACCATGAAAATATTTAACATTGGAAACATCACACCGAATATTTGACGTTCTCAATAACAGAAGAGTCGATGAAGTTTTTTCGTTAAAAACGCAAGTTTTTCTTAATATTTTTTTTAAATTTTATGCAAAAATATTTGAGATATATTACGTACAATGTATTTTAACTATTATTATTTGAAATAAATTCGAAAGCTCGGTGTTTTTTGAGAAATAAAAGTGACCTTGTGAAGTGAACCAAACCAAGTTTCCCACGTATACCGAAGGCAATAAGGCGTCCCCAATATCCCGATATACGCGTAATACGGGCGTGGTCAGCGCAAGTTGAGTGTCTGGCGAATTACTCGCGAATTTTTAATTCGCGCGTGCACATAGATGGAACTTATTGCTTAGTACCTCGTTAACGCGCGAAAGTTGTCGCGCGTATTTCACCTCATCTGGACAAACACTTAAACTAGGAAATATATTATTTAATTGAACTTATTTCAAAATACCACTAGACAGTAAAAATTACCATTAAGGATGTTGACTGTAATCAAATAAAAATATAATTTTGCCGCGAAGTACTCAAGTTACGTGACAACGAACACCAATCGCTGTGAAGTTTACATTATTTTATAGTGACTTTGATGCAATTTCTTCGAAATTGATTACTCCATTTGAAAATGATTCTGAGAAATTTTCCCATGATGGCAAGTAGATTTATTAAGCCAAATAGTTCGAATTTGCCGAGAACTGATTGTTTTATGGTAGCTAATTTCTTCGCAACAAACAGTAACTTCTGCTCTACTGAAATAAGAAATTTGAAGACTTCCATGTAAATAATATACCAAGAATTGTTATCTCCGCAACTGATAATGAATACATAATAGGAATAAAAACTCAAAACTAAAATAAAACAAGTACAAAACATTGTTACCCAACTTTGATTACTTTATTTCTAACCTCAAAATTCCAATTTTCATCCTTAAAAACTTAAAAAATAATAACTTTTAATATAAGAAAAATAAACAAATATTACCAAAACTTACAGCAAACTGATCTCCACAAAAATAGATTTTAGATTGTGTAGATACAAGTACCGGATCCCTGCGTGCTAGCTGACGTCACATTGCCCTATTATTTCCCGAACGTGGAACGTGAATAAATTAACTTCTCAGGTGTTTTAATTGTAGTACTTGTACACTGTGGCACCGCACTATGAAACTTAGAACTCATCTTTGATTACAAAAATTACGAAAAATCTTTATACCTCCTTATCAGTTTACCAGTCTTTGACAATATATGACGTCACAGCGGTCAAGTGACAAGTATTGCCTTTTGGAGCGAAATTTTAAACAGAATTTAAAATTTTTAAAGTATTAGTTGTATTAAAAAAATAATAATAAATATTTTGGTCTATATTAGGTACTTATGCATGGTTTTAAGCACTTTCCCAAAAATAGTCAACATCAATATTGCAATTAATTTAAGAAATTATACCTTTATTTATTTATTTAGCAATTTTTTGTCGGTTTAATATTTTTTGAAACAATTTATTTGTAAGTTACCTTACAATAAATAGGTAAGTTCACCGGCAAATCCAAATGTCAAACACCAAACAAATTGGAAACAGTAAAGCGGACCTATTTTAATTTAACCCTTGGTTGATGTAAGTTCATCCATATTCATTGTCCGTAACCAAGTTTACGACCGAAAGCATTTCTTGCCTTGCCCTACCCGTTCCAATTAAATAATACACTAAGAAATCGTAACTAAAACCGATGTAATGCATAAATTTGCTTAAATGCTGTAAGTACAATATGCATTAATTGTACCAGGATAGCGGGTTTAATGCATTGCCCTAATGAATATATTTAAAGTAAGGAAATTGGAAGTCTCCGACTTTAAATGATGATTTTGAACAGTTACGGCAGTAGGTTTTTCAGTTAAAAAACAAACTTATACTAGAATTACATGATGTTAATAAACTTGATGCGGGCGGTTACTCAAGTATCTGGGAAAGCGCGGTGAAGAGGTGTCCATCACTCCTCATACGGGCAGATTACATGACGCCGCTTTTAAAACCTAATTTCTCCCTGGAGATATTTTTGCCAAGTAGAGAGGATTGGAAGGGAGAGCAAAATCTTCCGAAAATTGGATCCTGGTGGTATACTAATGGATCTCGAGGAGATGAAAGAGCTGGAGCCGAAGTATTCGGCAGGAGCACAGTAGTCAGAGAGTACTACCATCTCGGACAATGTGCGACAATCTCAGCGAAAATTTATGCTATTCTGCAGTGTGCCCATCTCTGTGAGAGGGACATAGACAGGAATAGAGTAATAAATATATGCTGAGACAGTAAGGCTGCGACATTGGCTCTGAAGTCCAGTATCGTAATTTCGCGACTGGTGTCTGAGTGCAAGGATGTACTGAATAGTATAACAAGGAGCGGCTGCACAGTCAGACTCGTATGAGTCCCATGTCACTCGGGCATACGTGGGAATGAGGAAGCAGACCATCTGGCAAAGTTGGGTTCGGCAACTAAACCGTATAGACCCCAACCAATACTAACTGTCCCAATTGCTATTGGCAAAAGGGAATTAAAATCGTTGCTGGAAAGGAAATTTATTGAATCGTGGAGGAGAGCTCCTAGAATGAGGGGTGCTAAGGAACATATAACTGGACCTAGCGCACGGTGTACTAAGGACTTTCTCTCCTTGGGATGGAAAGAGCTGCGACTTGTGGTGGGATTGTTGACAGAACATTGTCACCTCAGCGGCCATCTTCATAGAATCGGTGTCGAAGACGACCCGACATGCAGATGGTGTTTGGAGAAGGATGAAACTGTTGACCATGTCCTCAGAGAGTGGCCAACACTCAACGGGCTGAGACAGGGATAGTTCGAAAATACAATTTTCTTACCGGAAGCAGTTAGGCAAGTTCAACCAACGAGACTGCTTGGATTCGGCGATCGACCTCGAATGACCTATTATTATGGTGGGCTGTAAAAGGCCCAATTCATTTCATTCATTCAAAAGTATATTCCATCAAAAAGTATTCAGGAAATATAACTACTCAAAAAGGAACCGTAAAAGACTTTTTGGAGACATTAGTTTTCGAACAGGATTACCTTAATATAGGGTTCAGTCTCCACTGTTATATATTTATATTTATAATTGATTAACATCGCCGAAACATGCCACTAACCTACCCCATACATTTTCAATAGGATTTGCATCAGGCGAAGAAGCAGGCCACTCCATGGTAGTAATGCCGTTTTTCCTTCCCATTTTTAACACAGGCCACAAAAAGTGACTCCAAGAGTCCTAAAAGAATTATTTTCTTTAATTATATTTGGTTGCTTAGAGCATAACCAAAGTATAAATAGTTAGTTTTATTGAAGAAAGTCATTACAGAATATTTATCAATATTCAAAGGTAAATTATTGGCATTACAACTCTTAACAATATCTCTATCGCTCTGCAGCTCTAGAGTGTCTTCCATATCGCGAACCATCCGAAATAATGAGGCTGAAGCTAGCGGCCAGCGGCCAAATCGAGATATAGCGCGCTAAGTATAGATTAAAATTACATATTTAAAACATGATAAAATCCATATTTATTAATATTTTTCTATGATTTTTGGAATTTAAGTTTATTATAACTTCCTCTAAGTACCTAATAAAATTATATAATTTTTCTCCAAAAACAACCCCACCGATCAGAGTTAATTAATTATGATTAATTATTCCCTAAAATCCATATTTATCAAAATTTTTCTACGATTTTGGCTAACTAAGTTTCTAATCATGTCCTACAAACAGCAATATGGGTCCCATAATTTGTTCCCTTAAGACAACCCGGCAACAATGGCGGCAAACGTTCCGCCCTTATTTTAAAATTGTCATAATTTCCACATTTTTCAAAATTTTTCAGTGATTTTTGGTAATTGGGCTTGAAATAACGTCCTCTAAATATTATATGGGTCACGTAATTTGTTCCTTTAAGACAACCCTAGCGGCCAAGGTTCCGCCCTTATTTTCAAATTGTTATATTTTCCATATTTTTCAAAATTTTTCAGTGATTTTTGGTAATTAAGCTTATAATAATGTCCTCTAAACACTTATATGGGTCACATAATTTGTTCCTGTAAGACAACCATAGCGACCAAGTTTCAACCCTTATTTTCAAATTGTCATAATTTCCACATTTTTCAAAATTTTTCAGTGGATTTTGGTAATTAAGCTTATAATAATGTCCTCTAAACATTTATATGGGTCACATAATTTGTTCCAGTAAGACAACCCTAGCGGCCAAGGTTCCGCCCTTATATTAAAATTGTCCAAATTTCCACATTTTTCAAAATTTTTCAGTGGATTTTGGTAATTAGGCTTATAATAATGCCCTCTAAACATTTATATGGGTCACATAATTTGTTCCAGTAAGACAACCCTAGCGGCCAAGGTTCCGCCCTTACATTAAAATTGTCCAAATTTCCACATTTTTCAAAATTTTTCGGTGGTTTTTGGTAATTAAGCTTATAATAATGACATCTAAACACTTATATGGGTCCTAATAAGACAACCCTAGCGGCTAAGGTTCCGCCCTTATTTTCAAATTGTTATAATTTCCACATTTTTCAAAATTTTTTAGGGGTTTTTGGTAATTAAGTTTATAATAATGTCCTCTAAACTCTTATATGGGTCACATAATTTGTTCCAATAAGACAACCCTAGCGACTAAGGTTCCGCCCTTATTTTCAAATTGTTATAATTTCCACATTTTTCAAAATTTTTCAGTGGTTTTTGGTAATTAAGCTTACAATAATGTCCTCTAAACATTTATATGGGTCCCATAATTTGTTCCTGTAAGAACCATAGCGGCCAAGTTTCAACCCTTATTTTCAAGTTGTCATAATTTCCACATTTTTCAAAATTTTTCAGTGGATTTTAGTAATTAAGCTTATAATAATGACCTCTAAACATTTATGTGGGTCCCATAATTTGTTCCAATAAGACAACTCTAGCGGCTAAGGTTCCGCCCTTATTTTCAAATTGTTATAATTTCCACATTTTTCAAAGTTTTTCAGTGCTTTTTGGTAATTAAGCTTATAATAATGACCTCTAAACACTTATATAGGTCCCATAATCTGTTCCAATAAGACAACGCTAGAGGCCAAGGTTCCGCCCTTATTTTAAAATTGTCCAAATTTCCACATTTTTCAAAATTTTTCAGTGGTTTTTGGTAATTAAGCTTATAATAATGACCTCTAAACACTTATAGGGGTCCCATAATTTGTTCCAATAAGACAACCCTAGCGGCCAAGGTTCCGCCCTTATATTCAAATTGTTATAATTTCCACATTTTTCAAAATTTTTCAGTGGTTTTTGGTAATTAAGCTTATAATAATGTCCTCTAAACATTTATATGGGTTACATAATTTGTTCCAAGAAGACAACCCTAGCGGCCAAGGTTCCGCCCTTATTTTAAAATTGTCCAAACTTCCATATTTTTCAAAACTTTTTAGTGGTTTTTGGTTATTAAGCTTATAATAATGACCTCTAAACACTTATATGGGTCCCATAATTTGTTCCAATAAGACAACCCTAGCGGCTAAGGTTCCGCCCTTATTTTCAAATTGTTATAATTTCCACATTTTTCAAAATTTTTCAGTGGTTTTTGGTAATTAAGCTTATAATAATGACCTCTAAACACTTATATGGGTCCCATAATTTGTTCCAATAAGACAACCCTAGCGGCTAAGGTTCCGCCCTTATTTTCATATTGTAATAATTTCCACATTTTTCAAAGTTTTTCAGTGCTTTTTGGTAATTAAGCTTATAATAATGACCTCTAAACACTTATATGGGTCCCATAATTTGTTCCAAGAAGACAACCCTAGCGGCCAAGGTTCCGCCCTTATTTTAAAATTGTCATAATTTCCACATTTTTTAAAATTTTTCAGTGGTTTTTGGTAATTAAGCTTACAATAATGACCTCTAAACACTTATATGGGTCCCATAATTTGTTCCAATAAGACAACCCTAGCGGCTAAGGTTCCGCCCTTGTTTTCAAATTGTTATAATTTCCACATTTTTCAAAATTTTTCAGTGGGTGTTGGTAATTAAGCTTATAATAATGACCTCTAAACACTTATATGGGTCCCATAATTTGTTCCAATAAGACAACCCTAGCGGCCGAGGTTCCGCCCTTATTTTCAAATTGGTATAATTTCCACATTTTTCAAAATTTTTCAGTGGTTTTTGGTAATTAAGCTTATATGTCCTCTAAACATTTATATGGGTCCCATAATTTGTTCCTGTAAGACAACCAAAGCGGCCAAGTTTCAACCCTTATTTTCAAATTGTCATAATTTCCACATTTTTCAAAATTTTTCAGTGGATTTTAGTAATTAAGCTTATAATAATGACCTCTAAACACTTATGTGGGTCCCATAATTTGTTCCAATAAGACAACTCTAGCGGCTAAGGTTCCGCCCTTATTTTCAAATTGTTATAATTTCCACATTTTTCAAAGTTTTTCAGTGCTTTTTGGTAATTAAGCTTATAATAATGACCTCTAAACACTTATATGGGTCCCATAATTTGTTCCAAGAAGACAACCCTAGCGGCCAAGGTTCCGCCCTTATTTTAAAATTATCCAAATTCCCACATTTTTCGAAATTTTTCAGTGGTTTTTGGTAATTAAGCTTATAATAGTGACCTCTAAACACTTATATGGGTCCCATAATTTGTTCCAATAAGACAACCCTAGCGGCTAAGGTTCCGCCCTTATTTTCAAATTGTTATAATTTCCACATTTTTCAAAATTTTTCAGTGGATTTTGGTAATTAAGCTTATAATAATGTCCTCTAAACATTTATATGGGTTACATAATTTGTTCCTGTAAGACAACCATAGCGGCCAAGTTTCAACCCTTATTTTCAAATTGTCATAATTTCCACATTTTTCAAAATTTTTCAGTGGATTTTAGTAATTAAGCTTATAATAATGACCTCTAAACACTTATATGGGTCCCATAATTTGTTCCAATAAGACAACCTTAGCGGCTAAGGTTCCGCCCTTATTTTCAAATTGTTATAATTTCCACATTTTTCTAAGTTTTTCAGTGGTTTTTGGTAATTAGGCTTGTAATAACGTCCTCTAAACACTAGCGGCCAAGTTTCAACCCTTATTTTCAAATTTTCTTAATCTCCACATTTTTCAAAATTTTTCAGTGGTTTTTGGTAATTAAGCTTACAATAATGACCTCTAAACACTTATATGGGTCCCATAATTTGTTCCAATAAGACAACCCTAGCGGCTAAGGTTCCGCCCTTGTTTTCAAATTGTTATAATTTCCACATTTTTCAAAATTTTTCAGTGGTTTTTGGTAATTAAGCTTATAATAATGTCATCTGAACATTTATATGGGTCCCATAATTTGTTCCTGTAAGACAACCATAGCGGCCAAGTTTCAACCATTATTTTCAAATTGTCATAATTTCCACATTTTTCAAAATTTTTCAGTGGATTTTAGTAATTAAGCTTATAATAATGACCTCTAAACACTTATGTGGATCCCATAATTTGTTCCAATAAGACAACTCTAGCGGCTAAGGTTCCGCCCTTATTTTCAAATAGTTATAATTTCCACATTTTTCATAGTTTTTCAGTGCTTTTTGGTAATTAAGCTTATAATAATGACCTCTAAACACTTATATAGGTCCCATAATTTGTTCCAATAAGACAACGCTAGCGGCCAAGGTTCCGCCCTTATTTTAAAATTGTCCAAATTCCCACATTTTTCAAAATTTTTCAGTGGTTTTTGGTAATTAAGCTTATAATAATGACCTCTAAACACTTATATGGGTCCCATAATTTGTTCCAATAAGACAACCCTGGCGGCTAAGGTTCCGCCCTTATTTTCAAATTGTTATAATTTCCACATTTTTCAAAATTTTTCAGTGGGTTTTGGTAATTAAACTTATAATAATGACCTCTAAACACTTATATGGGTCCCATAATTTGTTCCAATAAGACAACACTAGCGGCTAAGGTTCCGCCCTTATTTTCAAATTGTTATAATTTCCACATTTTTCAAAATTTTTCAGTGGGTTTTGGTAATTAAGCTTATAATAATGACCTCTAAACACTTATATGGGTCCCATAATTTGTTCCAATAAGACAACCCTGGCGGCTAAGGTTCCGCCCTTATTTTCAAATTGTTATAATTTCCATATTTTTCAAAATTTTTCAGTGGGTTTTGGTAATTAAGCTTATAATAATGACCTCTAAACACTTATATGGGTCCCATAATTTGTTCCAATAAGACAACACTAGCGGCTAAGGTTCCGCCCTTATTTTCAAATTGCTATAATTTCCACATTTTTCAAAATTTTTCAGTGGATTTTGGTAATTAAGCTTATAATAATGTCCTCTAAACATTTATATGGGTTACATAAGTTGTTCCTGTAAGACAACCATAGCGGCCAAGTTTCAACCCTTATTTTTAAATTGTCATAATTTCCACATTTTTCAAAATTTTTCAGTGGATTTTAGTAATTAAACTTATAATAATGACCTCTAAACACTTATATGGGTCCCATAATTTGTTCCAATAAGACAACCCTAGCGGCTAAGGTTCCGCCCTTATTTTCAAATTGTTATAATTTCCACATTTTTCTAAGTTTTTCAGTGGTTTTTGGTAATTAGGCTTGTAATAACGTCCTCTAAACACTAGCGGCCAAGTTTCAACCCTTATTTTCAAATTTTCTTAATTTCCACATTTTTCAAAATTTTTCAGTGGTTTTTGGTAATTAAGCTTATAATAATGTCCTCTAAACTCTTATATGGGTCACATAATTTGTTCCAGTAAGACAACCCTAGCGGCCAAGGGGTTGTCTTAGGGAATCTTAGGGAACAAATTATGTGACCCGTAAGTGCTTAGAGAACATTATTATAAACTTAATTAACAGAAGTCACTGACAACTTTTGAAAATGTGGAAATTATGACAATTTTAAAACAACGGCTGAACCTTGGCCGCTAGGGTTGTATTACAGGAATATATTATGTGGCCCAAAAAAGCATTTAGAGGACGTTATTATAAGCTTAACTACTAAAACCCACTGAAAATTTTTTAAAAATGTGAAAATTATGACAATTTGAAAATTAGGGCGGAACTTTTGCCGCTAGGGTTGTCTTACTGGAGCAAATTATGTGACCCATATAAGTGTTTAGAGGACATTATTATAAGCTTAATTACCAAACACCATTGAAAAATTTTGAAAAATGTGGAAATTATGACAATTTATAAATAAGGGCGGCACCTTGGCCGCTAGGGTTGTCTTACTGGAACAAATTATGTGACCCATGTAAATGTTTAGATTACTTTATTATAAGCTTGATTACCAAAAACCACTGAAAATTTTTTAAAAATGTGAAAATTATAACAATTTGAAAATAAGAGCGGAACTTTTGCCGCTAGGGTTGTCTTACTGGAGCTAATTATGGGACCCATATAAGTGTTTAGAGGTCATTATTATAAGCTTAATTACCAAAAACCACTGAAAAAGTTTGAAAAATATGGAATTTTGGACAATTTTAAAATAAGGGCGGAACCTTGGCCGCTAGGGTTGTCTTTTTGGAACAAATTATGGGACCCATATAAGTGTCTAGAGGTCATTATTATAAGCTTAATTACCAAAATCCACTGAAAAATTTTGAAAAATGTGGAAATTATAACAATTTGAAAATGAGGGCGGAACCTTGGCCGGTAGGGTTGTCTTATTGGAACAAATTATGGGACCAATATAAGTGTTTAGAGGTCATTATTATAAGCTTAATTACCAAAACCCACTGAAAAATTTTGAAAAATGTGGAAATTATGACAATTTGAAAATAAGTGTTGAAACTTGGATGCTATGGTTGTCTTACAGGAACAAATTATGTGACCCATATAAATGTTTAGAGGACATTATTATAAGCTTAATTACCAAAATCCACTGAAAAATTTTGAAAAATGTGGAAATTATAACAATTTGAAAATAAGGGCGGAACCTTAGCCGCTAGGGTTGTCTTATTGGAACAAATTATGGGACCCATATAAGTGTTTAGAGGTCATTATTATAAGCTTAATTACCAAAAACCACTGAAAAATTTTGAAAAATGTGGAAATTATGACAATTTTAAAATAAGGGCTGAACCTTGGCCGCTAGGGTTGTCTTATTGGAACAAATTATGGGACCCATATAAGTGTTTAGAGGTCATTATTATAAGCTTAATTACCAAAAACCACTGAAAAACTTTGAAAAATGTGGAAATTATTACAATTTGAAAATAAAGGCGGAACCTTAGCCGCTAGGGTTGTCTTATTGGAATAAATTATGGGACCCATATAAGTGTTTAGAGGTCATTATTATAAGCTTAATTATCAAAAAGCACTGAAAAACTTTGAAAAATGTGGAAATTATAACAATTTGAAAATAAGGGCGGAACCTTTGCCGCTAGGGTTGTCTTATTGGAACAAATTATGGGACCCATATAAGTGTTTAGAGGTCATTATTATAAGCTTAATTACTAAAATACTGAAAAATTTTGAAAAATGTGGAAATTATGACAATTTGGAAATAAGGGTTGAAACTTGGCCGCCATGGTTGTCTTACAGGAACAAATTATGGGACCCATATAAATGTTTAGAGGACATTATTATAAGCTTAATTACCAAAAACCACTGAAAGATTTTGAAAAATGTGGAAATTATAACAATTTGAAAATAAGGGCGGAACCTTAGCCGCTAGGGTTGTCTTATTGGAACAAATTATGGGACCCATATAAATGTTTAGAGGTCATTATTATAAGCTTAATTACCAAAACCCACTGAAAAATTTTTAAAAATGGGGAAATTATAACAATTTGAAAACAAGGGCGTAACCTTAGCCGCTAGGGTTGTCTTATTGGAACAAATTATGGGACCCATATAAGTGTTTAGAGGTCATTATTGTAAGCTTAATTACCAAAAACCACTGAAAAATTTTAAAAAATGTGGAAATTATGACATTTTTAAATTAAGGGCGGAACCTTGGCCGCTAGGGTTGTCTTATTGGAACAAATTATGGGACCCATATAAGTGTTTAGAGGTCATTATTATAAACTTAATTACCAAAAAGCACTGAAAAACTTTGAAAAATGTGGAAATTATTACAATTTGAAAATAAGGGCGGAACCTTAGCCGCTAGGGTTGTCTTATTGGAACAAATTATGGGACCCATATAAGTGTTTAGAGGTCATTATTATAAGCTTAATTACCAAAAAGCACTGAAAAATTTTGAAAAATGTGGAAATTATAACAATTTGAAAATAAGGGCGGAACCTTAGCCGCTAGGGTTGTCTTATTGGAACAAATTATGGGACCCATATAAATGTTTAGAGGTCATTATTATAAGCTTAATTACCAAAACCCACTGAAAAATTTTGAAAAATGTGGAAATTATAACAATTTGAAAACAAGGGCGGAACCTTAGCCGCTAGGGTTGTCTTATTGGAACAAATTATGGGACCCATATAAGTGTTTAGATGTCATTATTATAAGCTTAATTACCAAAAACCACTGAAAAACTTTGAAAAATGTGGAAATTATTACAATTTGGAAATAAGGGCGGAACCTTAGCCGCTAGGGTTGTCTTATTGGAACAAATTATTGGACCCATATAAGTGTTTAGAGGTCATTATTATAAGCTTAATTACCAAAACCCACTGAAAAATTTTGAAAAATGTGGAAATTATGACAATTTGAAAATTAGGGTTGAAACTTAGCCGCTAGGATTGTCTTACAGGAACAAATTACATGGTCCATATAAATGTTTAGAGGACGTTATTACAAGCCTAATTACCAAAAACCACTGAAAGATTTTGAAAAATGTGGAAAATATGTTAATTTTAAAATAAGGGCGGCACCTTGGCCGCTAGGGCTGTCTTACTGGAACAAATTATGTGACCCATGTCAATGTTTTGATGACTTTATTATAAGCTTAATTATCAAAAAACCACTGAAAATTTTTGAAAAATGTGGAAATTATGACAATTTGAAAATAAGGGTTGAAACTTGGCCGCTAGGGTTGTCTTACAGGAACAAATTATGTGACCCATATAAGTGTTTAGAAGACATTATTATAAGCTTAATTACCAAAAACCACTAAAAAATTTTGAGAAATGGGGAAATTTTGACAATTTAAAATAAGGGCGGAACCTTGGCCGCTAGGGTTGTCTTACTGGAACAAATTATGTGACCCATATAAATGTTTAGAGGACATTATTATAAGCTTAATTACCAAAATCCACTGAAAAATTTTGAAAAATGTGGAAATTATGACAATTTGAAAATAAGGGTTGAAACTTGGCCGCTATGGTTGTCTTACAGGAACAAATTATGTGACCCATATAAGTGTTTAGAGGACATTATTATAAGCTTAATTACCAAAAATCACTGAAAAATTTTGAAAAATGTGCAAATTTGGACAATTTTAATGTAAGGGCGGAACCTTGGCCGCTAGGGTTGTCTTACTGGAACAAATTATGTGACCCATATAAATGTTTAGAGGGCATTATTATAAGCCTAATTACCAAAATCCACTGAAAAATTTTGAAAAATGTGGAAATTTGGACAATTTTAATATAAGGGCGGAACCTTGGCCGCTAGGGTTGTCTTACTGGAACAAATTATGTGACCCATATAAATGTTTAGAGGACATTATTATAAGCTTAATTACCAAAATCCACTGAAAAATTTTGAAAAATGTGGAAATTATGACAATTTGAAAATAAAGGTTGAAACTTGGTCGCTATGGTTGTCTTACAGGAACAAATTATGTGACCCATATAAGTGTTTAGAGGACATTATTATAAACTTAATTACCAAAAATCACTGAAAAATTTTGAAAAATATGGAAAATATAACAATTTGAAAATAAAGGCGGAACCTTAGCCGCTAGGGTTGTCTTAAAGGAACAAATTACGTGACCCATATAATATTTAGAGGACGTTATTTCAAGCCTAATTACCGAAAACCACTGAAAAATTTTGAAAAATGTGGAAATTATGACAATTTTAAAATAAGGGCGGAACGTTTGCCGCCATTGTTGCCGGGTTGTCTTAAGGGAACAAATTATGGGACCCATATTGCTGTTTGTAGGACATGATTAGAAACTTAATTACCCAAAATCGTAGAAAAATTTTGATAAATATGGATTTTAGGGAATAATTAATCATAATTAATTAACTCTGATCGGTGGGGTTGTTTTTGGAGAAAAATTATATAATTTTATTAGGCACTTAGAGGAAGTTATAATAAACTTAAATTCCAAAAATCATAGAAAAATATTAATAAATATGGATTTTATCATGTTTTAAATATGTAATTTTAATCTATACTTAGCGCGCTATATCTCGATTTGGCCGCTGGCCGCTAGCTTCAGCCTCATTCCGAAATAACTTTACATCATCTGCAAAGATTAAAACACTGCTCGAGATTCCGACATTGATATAATTTATGAAAAGTAAAAAGATTTTTGGAGTTGAATTATTCCACTGTGGAGCTCCGCTTGTGGCTTTAAATTCATGGGATTAATAACCCTTGTCTTGTAGGTTTGACTTAAAAAATAACAATAGGTTGTTATTAAAACTCATAGCATAAAGTTTGTGAAGTAGAATATAGGGATCAACTTGATCAAATGCTTTTGAGAAATCGATATAAACCATTTCAACTTGATTACGTTTATCCATTTCATTATCAGTAAATTAGGCAAAGAAAAGAAACCTAATTGCTAAGTGTATTACGGCTGTTAAAAAACTCAAGCTGTTCTGGCAGTATCAGCTGTCGCACTTGACTCAAGACACACTCCTACACCGACATCTCAAAAATCTTTGCATGAAGACAGTATTGAGATAGGTCTATAATTGGGGATTTATATTTCCTTTTTTAAATACAGAGATACTTCTCGCTTCCTTCCAAGTGTTGAAAAAATTATATGTCCTAATTGCTAGTCTGAACAAATATGGCAAAGATTTCAGCATAACCTTCAAGAAAGAATAAAGCAAGGAACGTTGTCTGGTCCTTATGTCGTTTTCGCAACTCACTTGTAATTATTTGGTCTGGAATTTGTTTAATTGCAATGTGTGAGCTCCAAGCCTCATTGTTAAAAAAGATTATTTTTAGAAGAATGGGTATAAAGATTACTGAAAAAGTCAGCCAAAGCATTCACAATACCTTTTGAGATTATCACCATTTATAAGAACTTCAAGAACTGTTGTGAAAAATGAAGATTCATCAGTTAAAACAAGGTTTGACCAATCTGTATCGATGCTCTCTTTTATACAGACTAAACGTTTTTGGATGGATTTGCAGACAGTAAATGTTTTTGCTTCGTTGTTTTATACTACTCTTTCGAGATAAAATGTTTTGTCCTATTACCTTATCTGGATTATATTATAGTTACGTGTTAAAGCACGATCTGGAAGGTCATCGACAATTTTTCTCAATCATGCTTATTCACCCACTTCGGTATGAAAGATACAGACTTTTCAATAATTTTTGCAGCGGCAGCTGTAGCCCCTTTCGCCAGCTAATGTGACCCAGCAAGGAGCACAAGGTGGAGGGCAGCTCGTATCCGCGGGGGAGGGGTAGTCGTGGGTTCTAGTCTTACCTGTTCAATTTTTTTTCTTTTAATAAGGGTGCGACTCTGGTTTTTTAAGTTTTTAACTCCTGAAAATTCGGTAAGATGTTGACACGTGGGTTCTTCAAAAAAAGGTGACAAGCAAAAAAATCTAAAAAAAATCCGGTTCGGCCCCACTGTCGTTCTTAGACGAAAAAGCAGATGATGTAAAAGGGCTTTAGCCTTCAAAAGTAGAGCTAAAACATGACACTTTCAAAAAGCTAACGGCTACTAGTAGAGTGTCAATTTCTCTCACCAATTTCTGCACGTCATCGAGTATTAACTACCATAGAGGTAGGTCTGGAATAAAATAGTGCTCTCGCTTTCACAAAGGAACGGATCAAGTAAAGACAACCAACCAGTGGTATTGCCTACGTTTATTTCGTAACATTAAATGACAAGATGTAAAAGGAAAATAAAAACTTCTAATTATACAAAATATCGTAATATTAGTGTGCGAGAAAATGAAAATGCTACACAGAATAAGTCATTTTTGAGCCTTTTTCGTACCTACAGAAAAAACTGCTACGAACCTTTTCTCATTCATCATAAAAATATGTGATAGACTTCATGAATATAAGGCAATTATCAATGAACAACGTGGCGTAATTTGGAGCCTAGAAAGCTGGACGTATCAAGTAAATGAGCTCAAACAACTATGGTATTGAAATGCACAAGAACACTTTTTATGGGACTGATTGTATTTTATGAATTTCACTGCCACGAGGTTAGTTTTTCCTAAATTGCGGGGTCTCATACATTGTCTCACCAGGTAAAGACCGTTTTATGTCTGAATTTCATGTTTTGTAAAAAACTATCTAAAAGTCTTATTTACTCAGAATTTTTTTCAGTTTCACTTGAAAACGGCTAGAGATAACTACTAGCCGAATCGTCGTGATATTCAACAAAAATAAAGACAATGGAAGTCCAACAGATATCTACTACTTCGCAATTACTCAGAATGGATAAAATATGTATTATTTCTATAAGCTAAAAAAGCTAGCAAACAACAATACCTCATTTAAATAATATCCTGGAAATCCTAACTAAGACCATCATAATGCATAAATTCGCTTAACTGCCTTAAGTACAATATACATTAATTGAATCAGTGTAGCGTACCTAATACGTTTACACACCATAATACGATTAGCATAATCCGTTAAAAACGACAATTGTGGTGTGATGTTTGTATAATTGGGTGTAACATTAATTAATGCGTTGCTTTGATTTGAGGTGACATCATCGTTTGGTAGCGTGAACGTTTTGAAATATATGTACCGCGAAAAAATGCCTATTTATAATTATTTATCCGCAGCTTCACGTGCAACAAATATGTAAACATTTACGAGTGTACTAGAAAAATATCTACGTTGCCATGATGGGAACAACTCTTTGTCTTTTACGTAATCACGTTCAATAGATTCAATCTCTTTCTACTTGTGACTAAATCAAATTTTGTTCAGATTCAGTCCTCAGCACTTTTTTAAGTTGTGCATCTATTTTATTAATTTTCTGTCAATATGTAAGCACTTTTATTGTGATCATTATCTTATATTTGGTTTGCAAAAAGTTCTCTTGGATTTGGTATTATACAAGATAAAACCAAATGTTGCATTTTGCTTTCAATTTCTGAACATCTTGTGGAAACATTGAATGACAAAATGTTGTATCAGTTTCGGAACGAGATATTTCGATAGCCAGTTTCCGTCATTTTCATTATTGCTGTCAGTTTGAAATTAATTATCAACCTATTATCATTCAAGTTTATATTCCGCCATAGGACTTCCGTTTTAGTCATTAAACCATCAATGCGTATGTCAGTGCGCTCTTGCAAAAAGCAAGAAAAAACATGGTTTGGTCATTGGGGACGAAGGCGCGGGTCCGAGCTGAATGTACGATTTAAGGGGGCCACGCTCGTTGCGGGGTAAGTCCTAAAGTGCTTAGAAATCTTCTTCCTTTGTGCAGTGAATGTGAATGAATACACTTGTGGGGGAGGGAGGGAGTTAACTCTGCATTCGGCAGTTAAAACAAATGAATTAGCCTAAAATATATAAATTTTAGTCACACATGTGACAAATATCTTTCTTATTATAGTCGCTCACAAACGTGATTAACAATCCTGGTTGAATGATGGAAGTATCTCGGCCCTCTTAGATAAGGCATCTTTCTGGGTTTTTGTCATCTTAGAAATACGTCTCCCAAACGCGGCTACCGTGTAAACCTTCCCAACGGGTTCTCGGATAAGGAGTGTGTAAGCGCGGGACGGATGAAAGATAAGCTGGCTAAATTATCTTAGTCGCAGTGGCCATACGAATTAGTACATAAAAAAACCTCTTATTCTATTGATTTGATTCGGAAATCATAATCCACGGTGTAAGGAGGAAACAACCGTTATAGGGAAAGCCCTATTGTGCAAAGGGGCGGATTACGTGTGGTCGCCCGCTCTATGGTGAACGGGGCAATTAATTTTGCCCTACAATTGGATCTCGACGTATTGATAGAGAAAGATATACTTATAACTTGCTGTTACCTCTATCACCGGCAGATTATTATGCATTGAATAGAGCTAGTTCTTCCCGTAAGAAAATATAATATGATTATCTCAGCCGAAAACACTAAATGTATAACAACCTCAAAAGAACCCCTCCGATGCAAACTAGAACTAGACGGTCAAATAATACAACAAGAAATGAGTTTCAAATATCTAGGAATCGACATAACTAGTTATGGCAACATCGAAGATGAAGTAAGAGGGCAGGTGGCCAAAGCAAATAAAGTGGCGGGTTGTCTCAACGACGTGATCTGGCGAAACAAACACTTACAACAAGAAACAAAGGTTCGGATCTACAAAACCACAATTAGACCTATTATGACATATACCTCAGAAACACGGCCAGAGACGACAAAAACGAAACAACTATTGGAGACTACAGAAATGAGAATACTTCGACGAATAACAGGAAAAACGCTACTAGACAGAGAAAGAAGCGATAACATTAGACAATCATGCAACACAGACTGCATTAATGAGTGGATCCTACAACGTAAGACACAATGGAACAAACACATAAGCCGAATGACAGAGGATAGACTGGTAAGGATCGTACGAGATAAATCGCCTAGTGGTACACGCAGTAGAGGTCGACCACAGAAAAGGTGGAGCAATAATTTAAGTCCAGAATGAGGAAAATCGAAGAAGGAACAGGTCAGAGACCTATTATAGAAGGTAGAAAAAGAAGAAGAATAGAGCTAGTTACACAAGTAACAAGAATTTACTAAAGCCGGTGGTTTTCGGGGTACATACCCAACAATCCAAGAATTCTCACCATGTAAGTCCACAAACCGGAGTCGTAGTAACCAATTCCGAAGAGCGACTGTAGCTCTACCCAAACACCGTGCCTTGGGATGAGCTGGCCAATTAGCATAAAGAGTGCTTATCAAGTTGAAGTTCCACTGTAATCCGCTTCTTAGTCCAATCAATAGGTCAAGAAAAAGCATTTTTATGGCGTAAATGGATGCGATATAAAAAGGGATGAAAATAACTTCCCCATATGTTTAAAGGGATAATTAGGAAACGGAAGTAACCGTCCAAAGTTGTCGAAACACAGTTTTTAAACCTACAAGCCAAGATAATATAGACAAAAATTTTCTAGTACAGAGCTAGAGATAATTGCAAGGTTTTTAATTTGGGTCCTCATAGATCAAATTTCATCTAATATTTATTGCAAAAAAAACCTCAAAAATTGCCCTTTTATCACAAATCTAATAATTCTTTCAAAAATAACTTTTGCTCTTGAAATTCCGAAAAAAAAATCATTTTTTATTCATCTCGAAATTTTTATTAGTTACTGAGACATCTCAGTGTGTTTATCTCGACACGCTTATAGCAAAATGAAACGTGCTATTTGTTACCAAAATACAGTCTACTTCTCGCGGCTTGTATTTTCATGTGGTCAAGGGAATAAATTAAAAATCCCTTCTAGCTTTAAAAAATAGAGTACTTTTTTATACCGAAGACCGACAAGAGTACCTCGTTAACTCCCCACGACGGTACAACGTACAAGGCCACTATATAGAGGTAACAAAGGAGATGGTATGTAGGGCTGTGGATTCATTGAAAAATAGGAGAGCAGCTGGACCGGAAGGAATACCTGCTGAACTGTTAAAGAACGGTACTGAACAACTAACGTCCTTTCTTCAAGAACTAGTTAACAGACTCCTAAATAATGATGATCCTATCCCAACTATATGGAAAGAAGGCTGGATAACACCAATCCACAAAAAAGAAAGACGCGACGAATGCTCAAACTATAGATGTATAACTGTAACCAGCCCAATGAGTAGAGTATACGGAAAACTGCTTAGAAACATCGTAGAAACAGAATATGTTTTTAGAGCTGGCGGATCATGCGTAGATCATATGTTTAGTTTTACCCAACTTAATGAAAAGAAGGTGGCAAGAAATAGAGAGGTTCATCTGCTTTTTGTTGACCTCACAAAAGTATATGATACGGTGCCAATCCAAAAATTATGGCACGTGATGAAGAAGTCTCTAATTAACAATACAGCGATCCAAACCATCAAACAGCTATACGACCAAGCATTCTCCAGAATTAAGATCGGCAATAACTTATCAGAAAGCTTTCATGTGACCAAAGGCCTTCGCCAGGGATGTTGTCTATCACCAACTCTCTTTAAAATCAACCTCAATGAAGCTTTTGGAGAAGATCATGCAGTAGAATGGGAATAGAATTAAATAATGACACCCATTTATATACGCTTCATTTTGCAGATGACCAAGTGATAGTGACCCAAAATAAAGAAGATTTCGAATTTATGACGAAGAAACTATTTAAAGAATACGCAGAATAGGGATTAACCGTCAACTGCAGTAAAACTAAATATATGTGTATCGGTGGAGAAGAAACAGATTTGGAAGTGGATGACAATATCATAGTAAAATCTTGTTCTGATTATACCTACCTTGGAACAAAGGTCAATCAAAGTGGACGAACCGAAGAAGAAATATTGGAGCGAATAACTATAGGGAAAAAGCTATCGCATGCATAAACTCACTATTATGGTCAACAACCATCTCCAAGGAAAGAAAACATCTTTCATACAATGCAATATTTAAAAGCGTTGTATTGTATGGATGTGAAACATGGCAGATAAATAAAACTTTAGAACGTAAACTGCTGGCTCTTGAAATGAACTTTTGGCGAAGATCTGCCGGAAAGTCAAGGAGCGAACGGATAACCAACGAGAGAATTAGAGAGATTATGGAAGTAAAGAAAACTATTCTCGATGAAATCGAACAACGTCAGCTGGTATGGTATGGATATGTGGAGAGAATGACGGACGAACGTCTACCAAAGCAAATCCTAAAATGGACACCAAATGAAAAAATAAAAAGAGGAAGACCAAAAGTTACCTGGATTAAGGGCATTAACCGAGCCATGTCCGAAAGAAACTTACTTCTAGGGGATTGGGAAGACCGAAAACAATGGAGACTGGGAACGTAGAACGCTATGAAACCGGTATATATATATATATATATATATATATATATATATATATATATATATATATATATATATATATAGCTAAAGCATCGACCATCAACCGTATGGGTTTCTGAATTTGATAGTTTTCTACAATCAATAAAAGCCCAATGAGGATTTCATTTCATAAAAATCACTGCCACTTTGTTTATAATACAGGTTAATTTTTCATTCATAATTAATCCTACAATGGTAAAGAACAACTCTTCCCTTTTAATTTACATTTTAGATCGTGAGAATGTGATTTTTTTAAGGAAATATATTTTTTTTTCTATAAAGCGTATCAACTGAACGTAAATTTTTAACGTTTTAGTTAGCACAAACTTCCATCTACAATATCTCGATACTTTACGATTGCACGACTGATTTTAGATAGCTAATTTACCTGTCACTACCACTTATCTCTGAAAATGTTCCAAAATGACCATTTTCTCAGTTTAGGTTGGAATATCTCGAATTTCTGACGTGATGGAGCAATTCTGCAAACAGATTTGGATTCAGCAAATTAAATTGCTTTAGAAATGTATGTTGAAGTCCGTGTTTTCGTGATCGTCAATTTGTTACACACTGTAATCAAGATAAAAATCCAACGGCATTGGATTGTGAAAAGTTAATATTTTTCGTTTATTTTTTGTTGTCCTTTGATATATATTCATTCATAAAATACCGCTTAAACATATCAAATTCGATAACAGGCACCAGAGGTCTTTTAGTTATTTTGCAATAACTTATAGGCGAAATTTAATCTATGAAGGGTCAAATTAAAGGTCGTTCAATTATTTACAACTTTATACTAAAACTATTGTCTAAAATTGTTACCTTGGTTCTAGGCTCAAAATATCGTTTTTGGCTTCTTTGAACCCTCGTGGCTCGGCTTCTATATTGAAATTGTTTCGACAAATATATGGAGGAATCTTTTTTTTTTCTATTTTCCTTTACATCGCAGAGAAGGTTCTAACCATTCCAGAAATAACTTTTTTTTAACTATTAATTTGAGTATACCGGGTTGTAGTAAAGAAACGTATCGAACAAATTTATTTTTAAGGGAATTATGAGCTGAAACCGTATAAATTTTAGCTTATAATTTCTTTTGCCCTCCTAGCCTCACGAACTAGCATATTAGCAACGAAATATTTTATATAAATTTAAAAATCCCCAAGATACACTGCACTTTTTATTTCGACAAACAAACAACCAAGACTTAAACGGGAATTGAACCCGTCACCTTCGTGTTGCGGTGCCAATATCGTGATCACCACACCATTCCAGCGGTCAATATTTTTTTTGAAATGCATTTTTTTTAGAAAAGAAAGCATTATGCAGGGTGGATCAGAAAAGTGCTAAATATATCAACGCAAATTAGTTTAACGCAACACATACTATAATTAGGCTATTTGTATTAACCATATGTACTGATCAAATTAAACCTAACTCATAAAATTTATGTTCTGCATGGAAAGAATCATTTAGTTTGGTTTATTTTTGGTTAGATTTTTTAGCCGACTTTTTTATATAAAGTGGAAGTTGTACGTGACGTTACTGTTTTGCATAACATTAGTATTATTGTGCATCTTCACCAAGTAACGGTTGACAGCAGTGAACATCCTCTACAAAATTCTTTAGAACCTGTCAAATTAACTTTTTTGAAGTGCATTTTTTTAGAAAAGCAAATATGATACAGGATGGATCAGAAAAGTGTTACATGTATCAGCACAAATTTATATATCATTACATTTTTATATTCTACAATAAATTATATATCTATCTTCAACTATTTTCGCAATATTTATACTTTTACACATTTATCGTAGTCTAAGGTGTTTTTAATTGTTTGTTAAATCAATATCATGAAATTATTACACTTCCGTACTCTTACTACATTGCAAAAACACCTTGCTGACGCTGCATGCAAAGAAATTTTGATAATGTTTGATTATAAAGATAAAATGAATGAATGATAAATACCCAAATCGAACGCCCAGCAATCGACAGTGTCTAGGATAGCAATGATGTACTCAACTGATAAAGATAATGTTAAAAGTAGTCTTGGCATGCTCGAAGAAAAAAATTGAACAAATTATTATCACTTATTCTCGTAGCTCTGGCACCCAAGTTGGACATGACAACGATATTCACTGCAGCACCGTTTCTAAATTGTTTAAATAAGGAAAGTGGGATCCCTATAAAGCATTATTTTTCCAAGAATTATTGGAAGATTATCTTGACAGGCGGAAGTAATTCAGTGACAGAATAATGGAGCTACCTTTTCTCTAAATAGGCAGGTCAACACAGGAAACTGCAGGTACTCAGCATAGGAAAATCCTCACTGTATCCAAAAAAATCACACCCAAAAAATTAAAAGTTCATGTCTGGGCAGGTATTGTCGAAAATAAGGTAATTGCACTAGTTTGCTTTGATGAAAACCTAACTGGGGATAGATATCTATATTTTGTTCAAAATAATCTGTTTCCCGTTCTACCAATTTTATTTCCAGATGAAAATAATCCTAATTTACCAAGTTTAATCTTATGGTTTCAACAGGATGATGCTGTTCATGTAAGGTAGTACTTAAATACGATTTTTCCAGGGCAATGTAAAGTTATATGAATGCAATAGTGTGGCCTCTAAGATCACCCGATTTAAACAAATTAGATTTTTTTACAGGAACACGTCAAAAATTGAGTTTATAGTTAAATCTAAACTCGACTCGTAAATATACTTAGGAAATTCAGTCAACACATAATACGAGAAATTTATCCACAGGTAGTACAAAATGGATTTTTTCACCAATTCATCAAGCAAAACGGTTGCTCGAAAACACTTTCAGCATCCTATGAAATTGTGTTTTGTCTATTTGCCTATTAAAAAGTATAAGGCATATTTGGTGAAAAATGTCTAGAATTTATTGTAGAATGTATGTTTCATTAAGCAAATTTGAGTTGATACTCGTAGCACTTTCCTGATTAACCCTGTGTAATATTTTCTTTACAGAAAAAACATTTCGAGGTATGGGAATGGATGGAAGTCAGAGGGAGCTAAATGTGGTGAATAGGGTGGATGTTCAAGCAATCCAAACAGTAATTTAGTGATTTTAGTCATCGTCAAAACCCTTTTGTGAGCAGATGCATTGTCCTGGTGAAAGATGATTTGTTTCTTCTGTAAATTTCCTAGTTTTTATATTCAACTAGTCTAGAAGGTTGCAATAATATTCTCTTGTTATTGTTTTACCAGTTTGCAGCTAATCAATTAACAATATTCCTTTTTCATCCCAAAAAACTGATGCCATGATCTTTTTGGCCTGCTTGAGATCAGGACAACCCGCTTTGTTATCGCAAGTCAAGATCATAGTGGAAAATCCAAGTCTCATCTATAGTGATAGTTTCGCTCTTTGTAAATTGAACCTAATGTTGTTCTGAAAGTCTGATTCAAATACGTTTTTGACATAAACTTAGCGGCATCCACCTTATCAACAGCTTTCTGAATCCAAATTTATTCCTCAGAATATGAAACATCCGTTCGTTTGAAGTGTCTACAGCCTCAGCAATTTCATCCGTAGTCATCCGTAAATCATGTATAAAATCAATAATTTCTTAAATGGTAGCCTTTTTGGGACGTCCACTGCTTACGTTCCTTAATACATTTACCATATCAGTATTTTTTATTTTTTATCACTGGATGAATTTCCAATTTTTCCATTTTTCAGAAAAAAAAAGCAAAACACGTACGATCTTGGACATTTGTAGAAAAAAAAACTATTTCATATGTGTTGTTAAAACGAATGGAACAATTCACCAGCATATGTTTTCTAATCTCAGCCCGATCGATGTAACTCTAGAAATATTTTCAAAAATATGTGTTGTGGTAATATATAGAAAAGAAGATTTTTCTTTTTAGAAGTCAGTTATCCTTTTTCTTCCTAAAATATTATTAAAATAAAAATTACTGACAATAATCATCCTTTTCAAAATGACATATTCCTTTACATAGGTTTGGTTTATTAAGACATTATTTTCCACGTACAAAAGGTATTATTTCCAAAATTAATTCGTTCGGGGTAAAATATTTCACAACACAGATCTTTTAATACAAGAGACTCATTTACATAATTTTATGGAAGAAGAGCTTAAATACTTCCTTATAAAATTTTCCACAAACACAAATGGCTAAATTACGCTAATTTATCACGTTGGCACACAGTGTCAGCTAAGCGTTCATTGTATTTATGTTAGCATATTTTTAATTCTTAAGTTCTTTAGCTTAAAAAGTAATTAGTTCCTTGTCTTTATCGGTTAATTTAACAATAGTCGAAATTTTTAAACTCGGGTTATTTTTTCTTGATTATTGCTTTATAATAATGATTATACGCAGGACCGCCTCAAGCCCATTCGACGCTAATATGAGAAAATCATTTTACCACTCTAAACAGGAATTAAACACTAAATTATCGAATAAATTTTGTCGCTACTAGTGCGGGAATAACACATATTTATACTTGAAAATGATTTTATTGTTTTTCAAAATATTCTCCACACTGAGCATGACATTTGAACGCAATAGTTACCTCTTCTGGTGCAGAAAATTTCTATATTCGCATTTCAAAATAGGGAGACGACAATTTTATAATTGCTTATTAAGAAATAATTTTCTCTGCGAAAAATAATGATATGAACATGACTATGTGCTTCACATTTTCTGCTTGAGATTACAATACGCAACAAGTTTTAGTTTATTTGTTATTTCTTGTACGAAAACTGCATTTTTTTGCTAATTTTGGGGCACTGAACACAAAAATGACAATCGAATTAAAAACTTAATTGTAATTTTCAAGAATAAGTTTTCCTATTTTTTTTCCCAAAATAATAAAAAATACATACTTTTGCCATTGTAGAGACACTAAATATCCTATCTTTTTGCTTATCTTTTGTGAATTGTTTTTGGAGCATTTCTAACAAGAGTTCAACAGTAGTTGGTAAGCATTCCACTTTCCCTGGTACCTTTTTCCATTGTTGATATATCCTGATGGATGGGTTCGCCGTGCTCATCACTTACAGCTTCGCAATTGTCAGGAAAAAAGTCCAGATGTGAGTGTAGAAAATGGATCTTTAGAGACATATTGCAACTTATTTTTTGATATGATTACAGCATATTTTCAACAAGAGTAACGTAATAGTCAGCTTTTTTTACTTCCGAAGGAATTAGTGACAAGAAGGCGAAAGTCATTCCAAGCATTTTTTTCAACATCTGATAGAGTGCTGTCAAAATGTTTGTCTTTTAAAATATTTCAAATCTGTGGCCCAACAAAAATACCTTATTTGATTTTTGCTTCACATAACCTTGGGAATTATTGACTCAGGTACTGAAACGTTGGCTCATCTGTATTCAGTGCCTTAAGAAAGTTATTCCTTGGGCCCAATTTGTGCAAACACATTTTTCAACTTGACAAAGTTCAGAGAATGGCTTGTGTGGGAATATTGAGTGCGATGAGGACTGCTCCCACTAGGGCTCTGGAAATCCTGGTGAACCTGCCTCATCTTCACTTATACATGGAGAACGAGGCCCTGAAGACTGTTTATCGTCTCAGTTGCCTGGGACATCTTGAAATTGGAACGGGCGGCAACTCAGGTGTTTGGGAAAGTGCGGTGAAGAGGTGTCCATCACTACCAATGCGGACAGACTACATAACGCCGCTTTTAAAACCCAACCTCTCCCTGGAGATATTTATGCCAAGTAGAGAGGATTGGGAGAGAGAACAAAATCTTCCGAAAAATGGATCCTGATGGTATACTGATGGATCTCGACCAGATGAAAGAGCTGGTGCCGGAGTATTCGGCAGGTGCACAGGAGTTACAGAGTACTACGCTCTCGAACAATGTGTGACAATTTTCACAGCGGAAATTTATGCTAGTCTGTAGTGTGCTCATCTCTGTGAGAGGGACATAGACAGGAATAAAGTAATAAATATATGCTCAGACAGTAAGGTTGCGATATTGGCACTGAAGTCCAGTGTCGCGACTGGTGTCTGAGGCTATACTAAATGGTATGACAAGGAAAGGCTGCACAGTCAGACTCGTATGGGTCCCGGGTCACTCGGGCATACGCGGGAATGAGGAAGCAGACCGTCTGGCAAAGTTGGGTTAACCAAACCGTATGGACCCCAACCAATATTACCTGTCCTAATTGCTATTGGCAAAAGGGAAATAAAATCGTTGATGGAAAGCAAATTTATTGAATCTTGGAGGGGAGCTCTTGGAATGAGCTGTGCTAAGGAACATATAACTGGGCCTAGCGTACGGCGTACTAAGGAGCTTCTCTCCTTGGGAAGAAAAGAGCTGCGAATTGTGGGGGGATTGTTGACAAGACATTGTCACCTCAGGGGCCATCTTCATAGAATCGGTGTCGAAGACGACCCGATGTGCGGATGGTGTTTGGAGGAGGATGAAACTGTTGACCATGTTCTCAGAGAGTGCCCAGCACTCGGACTGAGACGAAGATATTTCGGAAATACAGTTTTGTCACCGGAAGCAGTTAGGCAAGTTCAGCTAACGAGGCTGCTTGGATTCGCAAAGGCGATCGGCCTCAAATAACCTGCAGATATGGTGGGATATACGACCACCTTTTTTTCATTCATTCTTTCATAGGTCCAATTTGATATGCAGTGGTGGCAACAAAATCTTTTTGGGGTCTATCAATGTTATATGTTGTACATTATTTTCACCTGGCTCTAATGATTGAAGAAAGGACCAGTCTGTTTTCTTGTAATGAAGTGCCTTTGCACGATTGTCCCATTCACACAAAAAACAGCAAAACTTGACCTAGCTGCAACCAAAGTAAAACTGCAATCATCTTTAAGTCGCCACCGATCTGCCATTGGTGGTCATCGTATTTTATACTTGTCAACAGGTACTTCATATTGTCGTATGATTCGTTCATGTAAACTGCATATCCAACAGGAATAGATGGTAAAATATTTCCCATATGCAATAGTACTGCTTTTAAACTCAATGTTGAACTCTCTATAAACAATCTCCATTCCTCTGGCTTGTAGTTTATATTTAAAGCTGCCAGTAATCCGCTAATGTTACTGCAAGAAACCAAGTTCTTTTCCATGTTAAAAAATAGTGCTAGACTTTTATGGCGGTTACGAAAAGCACATATTGAAACATCGTCTTTCACCAGACGTTTAATTCGGATTGGGTTATTTTGTGCGGTTGGCGGCGTAACGTGCTGGGTATGAAATCAGGATCTCTTGATGGCATAACTTCTTTTTGAGAAATCATTATATCGTTATTATCTGATTCGTAAATGAATGTTTCTTGAGGTTCTGGAATAGGAAGTTGGTCATATGAAACACAGATCTCATGGCAGATGATATATTTGGATAGTTGATAACCGACTTTTTCTTCTTGGATATGCCTGTGCCTTGCCAACACGAGGTATGTTGCAGAAATAGCAATTACCAACATGATTTGAAGGTTCTCTCCAGATCATTGAGACAGCAGATGATATATTTGAATAGTTGATAACGGACTTTTTCTTCTTGGATATGCCTGCGCCTTGCTAACACGAGGTATGTTGCAGAAATTAGCAGTTACTAACATGATTTGAAGGTTCTCTCCAGATAATTGAGACAGCAAACTGCATAAGTCGTATTTTACTGTTTGACCAGTTCCTGAGACTTGAAGCGTATACATTACAGCAGATATGTGGTGCCCACTGTTTATCTTGATCCCCAATATTGAAATTGAAATAAAGCTGATATGCCTTTTTTTATCCATGGGGTAATAGACCCCTTCTGTGACTCAAAATCATCGAACCACAAACATATCAGAAGTGATCTGCATTGTTTACACACTTTCGAGACATTTTACCATTCGATTCGAATCACTAACTTCGACTGACTAACCCTTTCGCTTTGTAACTGCTTATATACCTAAATATGGCTTCTACATTTTTAGAAAATATTCGAGAATTTTCTATTCAATTCCATAATGGGCGCAATAGTGTCATTTGTCATTTTGTGTATACAGGCGCTCTTCAGTACAAAGCAGACATGAAAGTCGATTTACATGGGTTTAAATGGCTATCGCCCTTATTTTAGGTCCCGTGAGATTAGGACTTCGCATATGCGATGTTGCCAAGTTATGCAAAATTTCTTTAGCTTGGGGGAAACGTATATTTGGCACCCCTCTATTGTTATAACAATACACATATACCAAATGCATTCTTGCGGTTATATTGTTAATATAAACGGAGACGTGACATCACGTATCTCTAAAACTTGAACTAATATTAAAAATATAAGTTTAATTTTGATTTTAGCACACCGAAAATGATAAGATTTAGTCAATTTTATTTTAGATACATTATGGGTGGTTTCCAGTGTTATCTAAAGAGTAATTTCTGCGTTTTTTTTTGTAAAGCTGAAGGGGATTAAAATGCCATTTTGCCAGATAACGCAAGACTGAAACCCGCAGGTTAGGCTTCCTGGTCCGACAGCAGATGAGTCCTCTGTTATAAGGGTGATAACCCCGATACGTATTCAGGTCTAAGTATCAGAGCTCTTTGACTTTGATGAGTCAACTTTTATTGAACCGAAATGCGAATCATTTTTAAATTACTGTTATAACACAAACAGCATTCGTATACAATTCGTATACCCTTTAAAATGTCAAACTTTTCAATGGATATATCAACACCTAGCAACTCCAGTATTGCCACCTCCCAAAATATAAATGTCCACCCTTGTACAAATAATTTTTAAAAATCTGAAAACCTCAGCTCCATTATCTATTATTATACGACAAAAAACGTAAGATATTACTTAAAACAATCAGTAATCTTTAAAATTAAATAAATGTAATTAAAATGGCTATACACTCAAATATAATTTTGTTTTTAATATTAGCATTAATAAATAATTATCTGTATTTTATAAAAACCTTTAATGTATAGAGATAATGTCGTTTTATTAGGGTCAAATATTTCACATTTATACGTTAAATGTCAAGTAACGTGGATAAAATGACTCTATTTTTAGAGGGAGCTTAAAGTTTGTCGTTAAAACACTTTAAATGGCTCATTAGCCACCTAGCAAGTTTTACTTACACTGGTATTTTCCAGGGATTTTGTTTTTGTTTTATTTTATCCAGGGTTGTTATCGTTACTTGTTAAAGGATCTACCAAATGTCAAAAATATATTGTGAAAATTTTAAGTTAGTTCTATAAAAATAGACGCTAGCATAAATCGGTGAATTATAATCTCCTGTGCAACTGTTCGGAGCATGTTGTAAGTTCAACTAGCGAGTCCATATCACTATACGGAAACGTTAATTTCTAATTTTTTATAATTTATCAAAAACTACATATTGTAATAACAAATTAAGCTATAAAACATTGCGAAATTTTCAGTATTAAAAAAATAAATTTAAAAACGCTAATTATCCTGGTTACAATGAAAGTTATCTTGCAATTTGCATTTCGTTTTCAGTAATAATTAGAGATGATTAATACAATAACCTATATGTTAGCAAAAATATATTGTAAATAAAAACAGAGTCACTTATATTAATGACAATTACAAAATATTTAGAAAACCTAAATTAATCTAGATTGACCTGAACTAACTTAATTAAAATTAACTAGAAATAGCCTAAATTAATCATTACAAGCCCAGATAAACCAGAAAAAAAATTAACCGGATTCAATTGGAACTAACCAGAATAGACATGAACTAACTTGAATTAACCCAATCTGCAATAAATAACATTTCGGACATATACTATTGGAGGCGCCATTCATTAGTATATGACCGAAGAATTAACCTAGCACAACAGAACAATCCTGAATTAATTTGATCTGAAATAATCTTTCGAGCATATACGACTGAAGGCAGCACTGAGTGAGAATTATATAACCGAAGAACTAACCAGAATAGAATAAACCAGAACTAACCTTGACTAACCTGACCTGAAATAATTCCTCGAGTAGAACAGAACAGCTAAGAACAACACTGAATACTGCCTCTAGTAGTATATACCCGAAGCACTACTACCTAACTTGCTTTATTAATATTGTAGTTAAATTCTCTCGCATAAGAGTGTATTGTTTTCTCCTAATACAAATATCCATAGATCGCTAGGTCCAAACTTAGTCTATTTAGTACTAAATTCAGGATTTGTTCTTCTTCTATTGTTTCAAAGCACCATGTGTTGTTCGTAAAAGAAAAAAAACAACAGAGAATTTTTATTAACGTTTTGCAACAGATATAATTAATATCATTTTATTGCGTCCCGAAATCTGAATAATAATAAAAAAAAGTCTGGCAACTCCAAAACTCGTTAATTTTTATAAAGCAATACTTTGACGTTGTACATATTACTTCAAAATTTTTAACACAGCGATCAATATAAATTAAAATTTATATATCTAAAAAAATTTTTTATGTTCTAAAAATGTTTTTACATAAAAAGCGAGTATTTTTATGTAAAACAATCTGTAAAAAATCTGTTATTTGTTTATACTGATTTGAAAATTAACTGGCAATTGCACACGGAACAAAATGTGTACCTGATATGTGAGTGCATAGCATTTACATATAATATATTATCAGAATATACATAATTTATTGAATAATGTGTATTATACATACGTAAAAATAAACAGGGAAGACTCCCCAACCCAAACTCATCAGTTTACCATTTTAGGCTTCATATCACTGTTACAAGGCACACCAGGAAAAAAAAATATTGGGATTATTTTGATGCCTTCTGTAAAGTGTGTTTCAACTTTTATCGTTTTCCTTTTTGATGCCGGTTAATAGGTTTATACCTGGGGTTCGTTCGGCGTGATATATTGCAGTCAGGGCTGGATCTAACCGTTTTGGTAACAGGTATATAGTATATTGATATATTTCGATTACTGAACGGTAACTAATGCTTTGTCTTCTCTTGATTAAGCAGGTAAAAATAATTTTTCCTTTTTCAGGAAGATATAACTTCTAAATACCTGAGGGTATCCTCAGTACCTAAATAGACGATGTAAAAGTTGCATTTCATTATTAATAAATAAACAAAATGTCAAGGAAGGTAAATAAATAAAAAAAAAATTTGAAAATGTCTTAAATAAAGGGCAAAATGTCAGTTGTTTTTTGTTAAATAAAGAATCTACATCCAAGAAAACACAAAATAAAAAAAAGGATATAATCTATGGTTCAAGAATCTGAAAAATATAATATATATGTATATATATATATATATATATATATATATATATATATATATATATATATATAGTATCAAATAGAGACACACGTGCTAGAAATTTTTTGCCTACCCAAGAATTTCGTTGCGCCTTACTTTAATAATTACATCTAAAATTATTAGAGAGAAAAAAGCGGTTCTCGTGGCGTATCTAAAATTAAACTATCAGCCAATTAAAACTTCAGAAAGCCAATATTAACCACTACAGAGTTAAAGTTGAGGGATCGTAAAATGTTTGAGAGTTTGGAGAAACCACATAGCATTTAACTAAAATTTAAGTGACTTGTTATACACTTTAGAGCGAACTGAAACATTAAAACGCAATAGAGATGTCACAAAAGTCACCAAGTTATTTGATTTATTTGAATATTATTGAAAAATTATAAACACCTCTTACAGAAGTGCAAATCAGAAATTTACTTTACCTAACTTTATAACGTGTAATTGCATCGACGTATGTAAAAATTTGGTACGAAATATGCCCTTTAAGTAATCTGAGTTTTACAGTGAATTTATTTATTAATTTATTTATTTAATATACCTGCTTTTGAAGTTAATTCCCAAACACTAGGAACGGTTAAAATATAAATTATGCAATAACCATTTATTATAGAGAACTTATGCTAATAAATTCGAAAATATTTACATATAATTACACTAACATTTGAAAAGAAAACATGAACATTTTAAGATACGAATGCCTTGTGGTATACCAAAATTGAGATTAAGATTTTACCTGAAATATATAAAGCGCCGAGAAGTCACTTCGCAGCTCCAAAGGTTCATTCTTCACTTCATCGGGAATGTCGGCAACGTCTTATTCAGAGAACTCCCAAAAATAACGTTGAATCTCAGATTTAAGATGATTATTAATTTCTTCTCTTAGATTATCCCGTCTCCGATTCTTAAGTTTTGGTACAAAAGTGTTCAAACATGGAATGATTTTTTTATGAAGCCAGCTTTAATTCGAAAACCTGGGTATCCTGAGTCCGTTTCTTTACCATGCAGTTTCAGATTTATCTTATCTAAGATATCATCATTAAAATGTGTAATAAATTTATGTGCCTGTTTCATTTTTAAGAATTGTTTTATTTCGTTTTTCAATTCAATGACTCGGACAATAACATTTTCTTTTGGTAGTTAACGAACAACAGTGTAGAAAAGAAGAACTGCGTGATCTGATTTTTTCATCATTCCTTGAACAGAGGGGTAGAGGGCAATAGATTTATGTAATTGATAATTGTTAGTAAACAATCTACCACTCCTTGTAAAGGCTTTGGAAAAGTCTTCATAGCAATCGCAATTGGTGAATGATGCAGTGAATAGCTTTTACTTGTGGTATAGGCTTTATAACTTTTGACTGAAAGCTTTATCCATCGTCGTGTATCCATACAAGTTTTTCCACTGTAAATCGTCATCCTCTGCAATAATTTTATTGCTCTACAAAACAGAAATTCTTCTTGTATGTCCTCCAAGTAAACATATATCACACAAATCAGCATCTCAGAATATGAACTAACATCGGTGAACTCATTAAACTAAAAGAAAAAGACAGAAGATGCCTTTATTTCAGATAGAATTTGTATCATCACGTCTTTGGACATGGAGATGACGTGGTATGTATATAGGGCCCTCCCACATTTTTTCAGGTATCCCTGTTCAGTGCCACCCGATACCAATTCAGTCCCACTGTCCTTTTGATATTGTCGTTCAATCGTTTTTGTGGTCTGCCGTTGCTTCTCTTATGGTCTCAATCGTGTCATTTTTCCGCTCCAATTGTTTGTGTTTCAGGTAACATGCCCAGCACAGTTTCATTTTAGTGCATATTCGTCTTGCTACGTCCTCAAATTTAGTTTTGTTCTTATCCATTTGTTGGTTTTTAGGGTTTTAATTATTATTCTTACTAGCATTTTGCGATTGATTAATTTTTGGTAATTTTTCAATTTGTTTATTATTTTTTTGGTCAGAACTAATGTTTTTCTGTTGTATGTTACTGGAAGAATGCAATAAAACCACCTTCAACTATAAATATTTGGTTTTGTTTGTTATTTCTGAAATATAAAATCCGGAATTAATTCTTGATTGACAAAATAATTCAAAGTTAAGCGAATAGAAAATATTTTTTTAAATTTATTATTTAAATGATAACGCTGTCAAATAATTATGAAAACTGCATCGTTTGTATTACCACAAAATGTCACGCATGCCAAAATAGCCCTGAATCTAGATGTTTTAATTTTTTTTCTTTCATTGCTTTATTTGTGCATCATTTTTCGTGAACACTCCTGTATATAGAAACCTGAGTTTACTCTACTTTTGCTCGATATATGTACGTGAGTTAAAATTATATTCACTTCCTATTTTTAAAAAGTTGTCCATTCTTTTCTTTAAATTACATTTACCGTCCTGTTACGGAAAACAAAAAAGAACTCAGAAAATATACTACTTGTCAGAGACAAAAGGTCTTAAGGACCTTCTTATAAAATTTGTTGAGAATGCAAATAACGAAAATACGTGACATGATTTTCTTTTACCGGCTTAGACTAAAGGCGGTTTTCTCTCTTTTTTATTCGTCATTATTTTAATTGTTATTTGTCTTCTTCCTTCCTTATGATTTTAGAATACAAATTTTTGGTGAAACAGTGCCTTTCGTCGTTCTTTTCTTTTTTTTTAACAAAAGTTAAAACTGGATTTAGGCACCACTGTGATTGGAGGAAAAAAAATTGTTTTTCGATTATTTTTTCATAACCAAATTATTTATTCCGGATTTGTTATTAAGCACACATTAAACTTATTTTACAAAAATTTTCTTTTAAAAAAATCATAAGTTAACAAAATTTTTAAATTAAAATTGAGCCAGTGTACAGTAGAGAGTAGAATTTTTTTCATTTACAGAGTGTCTTTAAGAGGTCTGTACAAAATCTAGCGCAAATTTCAGAGGCTAAAATATGAGATTCTACACTGTAAAAAGAAAATGCATTAAATATAATGTAAGTGTGCTGGAAGCAAATTTCACAAACGTTTATTAAATTCATTTAAAGTAATGCATTAAGTTTAATAATTTACATTAATCTATATTAATTTATTCCAATAAATTTAATGTAATCATACTGTTACGAACGACTAAAATGTATTGATATTCCCTCGTGCATTCAAATATTTCAACGTGATGAGTCATCTTAATTATAATGTGCCGAAAGGAATAGTGTCTCGATGCGTCATACTTCTAGAAAATTCTTAACTTTTATGATCTAGATTTATTTAGGAATTTCTATAGATACATAAATAATGATAGAATAAGCGTAGTTAGTTAGTTAGAAGTTAGTCGTATAAGAGTCATACAGTCATATAGTGGTAGAGTTAAGAATCATAAAGTTGTATAGTTAAGAATTGTATAGTGGTTCCCGTCAGAACAGGGCACATATGTACACCTTACCATAAGAAAATTCAGGGCATTTATGCAGCTTATATCATACTCAACAAAAAGTTCAATACAAGTTGCGCCATCTCCCGGAATCTCATGCAATATATATATATATATATATATATATATATATATATATATATATATATATATATATATATATATATATATATATTGAATAATAATGTATTTTCATTTTGTATTATGGTATACGTGAATTAATTTTAATGTATAGAAGTTGAAATATCTTTTCAGGTAGTTTATCAAAATTTAAGATACCATTTAATCAAATTTTATATATAACTAATTGATATTTGAATTAATTGCTTTAAATTCAAGGTAATGGAAATTATTCACGAGTTTTGGTAAAAATCTTTAAATATAATGTAGAATGGACATCAAGTTTGCATAAAATTTTAGGTTATTTTTAACAATGTAGACTAATTTACCTTAGTTCAAAGTTGATAGTTACCGAAATACGGGGTGTGAAAGTTATAATTTTTTAAAGCGTTTTTGTAAATACTTATCTTAATTAATAGCTTGATTTACACTAAATTTGGTACTTTGAAATTTTTTGGGGTGAAAAATTTAAATGCAATTACGCTTATGATGTTTAATGTAGAGTGCGCCACCAGCATACCTTCACCTACATCTAAAGCTTGATAAATTTTTTGTATCTGGGTATATAAAATTTTTAGTTTAAAATTCCTATTTATTAACGTGTTTTATCCAAAAAAGTTGTTAAGTAGGAGTTGCTAGATATTAAAAAAAAATAATTCTGGTTAAATATATATATATATATATATATATATATATATATATATATATATATATATATATATATATATATATTGTTCCGGACGGCCGGTCTTCGAACAAACTACACACACTGTATTCTTTTAATCACTTTTTATTGTCAACCTTACTTTTGACACTTGTCAAATAAATTCAACTTGCGTCGACAAACTCTCAGAATATACTGACCGAGAAAGCAGATCTGGACCCTTTATATACCCTTTTGGTCGATGCCGGAAGATTCCCTAATTCTCTAGAAGGATTTCCATACTACGTGGTGTGATAAAACTAAGAAAAAGGAATAATCCGGCGATTTCTAGACCTTCCATCATAGGCGTTCCATACTAAAAATAAGGAAATCGAATTCTCTAAAAAGTTCCAGACCTTCTTTCATAGTCGTCTCCTGAGGAAATTAACAAAGGTAAAATTACTTAAATAAATTATAAACTTGTAGAAAATATATCTAAAACCCTATGAACTGCAAACTCAAACTAATACTATGAAATATAAAATGCTACAAAGTTCCTTACATTAGAAAATATACCTTAAACCCTACAAACTACGAACACAAACTAATATTATGAAATGTGCAACGCTATAAAGTTCGTTACATTGCCCCCCTTTCAAGCCTTGATCGTCCCGATCAACCATCTTGATCTCGATAATGGGCCAATCTGTCCAGATGCACGACTTTCATCTTCGCATGAGGGCTTTTCTGAATTCGGTATACCAGATCATTTAGTCGAGTCACTACGTTGTAAGGACCTTCCCAAGAATGGCCTGGAAGACGTTTTCCTTCCGGAGTCTCTTTCACCGTCGCGGTCCCTCTCAATGTACCTTCTCGTGGATGATGTGTAGAACGTTCTTCTTCCGTAGCCCCATTCGCAGTCACGGTCCCTCTCGTCACGTTGTCCTCGGTCACCGCGAGTACTCCTTCTATGTCTTCCGGAATGGTCCTTTCTTCTATCGTTTCCACCAACAGTAATTTCCGGGCAATCTCTGTAAAAGTGATCCTTGTCTCCGCACTGGTAACAACGCATGGTATTCGAATGGTACCGGCGACCCTGATCCCTTCTTCTCGGTCTGGCATAAGTTACTCTAATGCGACAACCACATACTTCAACTCCATCGCAAGCCTTGACAGCCACTGCAGCATTTCTTTTATCTTTGTAAACAGCAAATCCAAAACAGGGAATACTATTACTGAACCAGACTTCTTTAAGTTCACCATAAGGAGCAAAGACTTTCTCCAAGTCGCTTCTTCGAACATCATCACCTATATTAGCAATATGAAGCCGATAGCCATCAGAGCCTCTGTCAGGAACATTATTGCGAGTACACTGGCTTTGTAGATGCCCCTCTTGACCACACTTCCAACAACGAATTCTATTTCTGCTACGAAAGGTTGTATTTTTGTTATCTTGTGTTTTCGCTTCATTCAAAAATTCTAACAACTCCCTCATAAGCCTCATGAAAGTTTTCTCGTTGATCTTGCGATAATCTTGAGAAACATTGACTCCTCTTGTGATTCGTTCTTGGTTCCTTGATGTCTGTTTGGCTGTCTCAAACTGAAGGGCATAAGCAAGAGCCTCGGATATTCTCTTCAGTCTGGCCATTCTTAGTGTCTGACTTGTTTCTGGGTCGCGTAGACCTTCAATAAAACTATTTACTGCTAACTCTTGCTTTATTTCTTCTGGGTACGTTGGGTAGGTCAAATTTATTAACCTCATGATATCCGCCTCATATTCTTGAAGACTTTCGTTATATTTTTGTCTTCTTCCTTGGAGTTGGGCTTTATAAACTTCTTGGAGGTGGGCTTCCCCATAGCGCATCTCCAGAAAACTAACAATGAACTCGTAATCATTCTGTTTTTCTTCAGGAATGTTACGTAGGACCTCCATAGCTGCACCTCGTAGTGCTAAAACAAGAGCACGTGCCTTTTCCGGTAAACTCCAGTTATTGCCGGTGGCGGCGGCTTCGAACTGACGGACATAGGTAAGCCAAGGTACCTTGCCGTCGAAGGTAGGTGGCTTCATCACACTAGTTGCAGGAACACCATCTACCTTTATTACACCTGTACTGGCTACCTTCTCTATTTGTAAATGTAATTGCTGCACCTGTTTGTGCATTCCTGTCATCTCATGTTGTACTTCGTCAAGTACGTCTTCTCTAATTTGTAGATGTAGTTGTTGCATCTGTTTCTGGATTCCCGTCACTTCGCCATGTACGTCTTCTCTAATTTTGCTAATCTTCTGTTGCATTTCTTGTTCCATGTGCTGCATGTCTTCTTGATTTTTTTTTAAGTTCCTGTCTCATGTCCTCCAGGCTTATTTTTAATTCTTGTTTTATATCATCTTGGCTTGTCTTTAATTCTTGTTTCATATCGTCTAGATTTTTCGTCATACCTTCTTGGCTTGTCTTTAATTCTTGTTGCATATCGTCTAGATTTTTCGTCAAACTTTCTTGGCTTGTCTTCATATCTTCTTGGCTTTTCTTCATATCTTCTTGGCTTATTTTCATGTCTTGAATCATCATCAGTATTTGACTCAAACTAGCTTGAAGTTGTTCTTCCATTTTTGCTTTCTGGCTTCTAGTTTCCACTCTTCTGGATTTGATCCACTTCCGACACCAATTTGTTCCGGACGGCCGGTCTTCGAACAAACTACACACACTGTATTCTTTTAATCACTTTTTATTGTCAACCTTACTTTTGACACTTGTCAAATAAATTCAACTTGCGTCGACAAACTCTCAGAATATACTGACCGAGAAAGCAGATCTGGACTCTTTATATACCCTTTTGGTCGATGCCGGAAGATTCCCTAATTCTCTAGAAGGATTTCCATACTACGTGGTGTGATAAAACTAAGAAAAAGGAATAATCCGGCGATTTCTAGACCTTCCATCATAGGCGTTTCATACTAAAAATAAGGAAATCGAATTCTCTAAAAAGTTCCAGACCTTCTTTCATAGTCGTCTCCTGAGGAAATTAACAAAGGTAAAATTACTTAAATAAATTATAAACTTGTAGAAAATATATCTAAAACCCTATGAACTGCAAACTCAAACTAATACTATGAAATATAAAATGCTACAAAGTTCCTTACATTAGAAAATATACCTTAAACCCTACAAACTACGAACACAAACTAATATTATGAAATGTGCAACGCTATAAAGTTCGTTACAGTATATATATATATATATATATATATATATATATATATATATATATATATATATATATATATATATATATATATTAAAAAATCCTCTAGGTTCTGGTCGCTGCCCTTTAACTAAAACTTTCCTACCTTTGGTAGCTTTCCTTACTTATAACACATATTTACAATTGCAAGTTTGATCCAATGCCGATCTCTTGTTGTTGCTGAAACAGCATCGGATTGATGCTACTAAAGAAATCTTTCTTTGGGTCAAAATATTATCGACAGCATCATTACTCGTGACAAGATATGGGTCTATGAATATGACATCGAAACTAACCAACATCGAAGTGGCGCTTTTCAGATGAGCCAAAACCCAAAAAACTACGTCAAAATCGATCCAAAATCAAGGCTTTGTTGATCGTTTTTTTTTTATTGCCGTAGTGTGGTGTACTCCGAACTTTTTCCTCTAGGCCAGACTGTAAATAAGAAGAATTGCGTAAACATATTGAAGTGTTTGAGGGAAAATGTTCGTCGCAAGAGGCCAGAATTGTGGAGAAACAGACCACGACAATGTACCCGACTTTTTAACAATGAACAACTTTCATACCAAGGTCCGTATTTAGCCGACATAGCTTCTTGAGACTTTTTCCTATTCCCACGACTTAAGTTACCACTTCATGGAAAGCATTTTGAGACGATTGAGGCGATAAAGGAGAATCGCAAAAGGAACTGAAGGTGATTCCAACATCGATCTATGAAAAGTGTTTTCAAGATTGGAGGAAGCGTTGGAATATATGTATTACTTGCAATGGAGATTGCTTTGAAAGAAATAAAATGACAATCAATGAATAATTGTACTGTTTTCGTTTTACTGAAGAATTTCGGGTACTTCTTGATCAGAAGGTACTATAGACCTGTATTTACCAAAGAAGAATTGTGAGCTCGAGTACAGAATTCAACACTTTATGCTTGGATGCAGAGATAATGGGAAGGCTGCAGTTCAACTTTCTCCATAGAATTAATTTTTGTGTACATGAAAACAGAGGTCATTTTGAACATTTACTTAGAGTTTAATTAGACAGTTAAATCAATAAAATATTTCTGTTTGGTTTGTTATTGACTTTGTGTCTCATATTCTAATTATTCTTCACCAGTTCATTTTTACATGATTTTCATTGTTACCTCGTTGCTATGTAAATTTTTATTATTGCCTGTTACCTGTTGCCCATTAAAGATGCTCCAAAGTAAATTGGACTAGATCCTCATATTTTAACATCAGGATTTTGTGCTAGCATTTTGTACAGATCTTTTAGAGCCACCCTGTACTTACTACGTGCTATATTATGTCTAGTTCTCGATTACATAGTTTTAAAACTATTTGCTCTGGTTAATTTAAACATCTAATTGCCAAATAAGAGCGGTTAAAAACCTCTGATTATTGCAGCCATGTCACCATGAGATTATATTGATATAACGGTCAGGGACAATAAAGTAAAACAGAGGATAAAACTGTTTTCGCGTTAATTGAATTAAATCAGTAAATGTAAATTGGGAATCGTCGTGCCTACAAAATTGCCAAAATTAAATATCCTTTAGCAACATGTCATTCATCATTTAAGTCGTTTAAAGCTTAATAATATATGGATAAACAAGTTAATCTTTAATAACAGTCGTTGTTTAAAATTTAATGGAAATTATCGGATTTTATTTCATGGTTATTTAAGTTGATTTGTTAAAATTTATCCATTCGTAAATCAAAAACATCTATATTCGTTTTTTAATTTTTCTCCTTGTATTTAAATACATTTTTTACAGTCCTTCCCATAGACTGAACCAGGAGCGGATCCAGCCTCTCTCCTTGGGGGGGGGGGGCAGTGATATCACAAAAGTACAGTATGGCAAGCGAAAGCAAGTTGTCCCCTGGGGGGGGGGGGACACCAGCAACATTCCCATTTCTAGTGTAAAAGGCAGGGACGGGGCTATTTTTTGAATTTGAAACTCTTGGAGAGGGGGGGGGGACGATCACAAGAAAAACAAGTTTCCAACAGGGGGTGGGAAGATGCGATCAACATACACATTCCTCGTATAAGAGGCAGAATCGGGTCTATTTTCCTGAGTTCAAAGCTCCTGGGGGGGGGGGTGCTACCGCAAAGAAAAACAAGTTGTCAACGGGGGGGGGGGGGAGTGGGTTTGCCAGCAGCATACACATTCCTAATATAAAAGGCAGAATCGGTTCTATGTTCCTGAACTCAAAGCCCTTGGGAAGGGGAGGGGCGATCGCAAGCATACACATTCCTATACTCTATTCAAGAACTAGAGAGAGTAATAAAACTGTTACCGAAACCTCCAACGTACCTGCTTCAGTGCCCCCGGTAACTGAGAACTGCCGTAAATCTAATTATATTTAAATATTATAAGCTTTTATAAATTTTTAATTTCTGTCAGTGAGCAAAGTACACCTTACAGTGTGTCCTTAGTGATTTATTTTGTTTGTGCTTGTTTTTATATATTATTTGAGATCAACCCAAAAGATGGAGGGCATTTTTTTCTCAACGAAAAACTTATTACGATGAATGTTTATGATGCCCTAATATATTAATATCTAGATAATAATATTAAAAGCTCTGTTGAGATGTATTCCAATATAACAGGAGTTCGCAAATCCATCATGTACCGAACACTGGCGGAGAACAAAACGACTGGAATTGTTAGTAATTTCAACCTATATTCGATCACAGGCAGACGAAAAACCTCGTTGGAAGAGGAGATGCAAACTGTAATAAAAGGAGTTGTACATACAATTTATTATGAGAAGCAGGTCTCAACCGTCGACAAAATTCTAACTAAAATCAATGAAGATCGGAATTTGCCTGAAATTAAAAGAACTGAGCTCTGGAAATTGCTCAGAGAACTTAATTTTTGTTGGAAAAAACCAGATAGGAAATCTGTTCTTATAGATCGTCCGGAAAATGTCCGTTGGTGAAGGAAATATCTCTCTCAAATAAAAGGTAGAGTTGCTGGAAATAACACAACTTACAAAATTAATAATTTAACTGGACTTTTGAAAGATTTTTTTGAATAAAATTACTGCAGATAATTGCGAAAAATCCATATAATAAAAGAAAAAAAAATGTGGAAACTCGATCTCATGATCGGTGAGAGAGGAATCAATTATAATTAATTTGAGCGAAGATAGCTTCACTGACTTTGATGACGAATAAGATACGTAATGTTTACCAGCGTTAACACAATTTATTATTTAAATTTTCTGTAACATATAAAAATTATTAACATTTGAATCCCTTTTTAGTGTTTAAATTGTAATTCTGCAGATGGTTTAAGAAATAAATAAACTGGAATGTCAAATATCCCAAAAATGTTTTTAATTAATAATAAAATGACCGATAGCCCCAAAAAAATTTTAATATTATATTGACGAATTTGTTTTTTTATATATGTTTAACTTCTTGTATTTTTGATAATGGGTATTTTGTAAGTATTTAAATTATAACTTAGAATTTTTTGAGAGAAAAAGGCTATGTTTTAGTCTGAATGTGCCTAAAGCGGTTTCTATGCCAAAATTAAAAATAATAAAACTACAGTTGTGATTTGTGTTAAATATGTCAAAATTATTTATATTTTCTAATATATGTGAAGTATTAAAAAATCATAAGAAATAAAATAATATTATAAAAACTTTTTATTTTAAGTTTATTACTGAAATAATACTCTATGCCATAAATATTTAGTGATAAAATAGACCTCCTTTTGACGCCTTCCGATGACAAGGATTAAAATCCTTTTTAAAACTTCACACATCCAAATATCTATTGCTATCCAACCCAAATAGTCCATTATTATAGACCAGTATTTTTGATTATAAAATTTGTAACCCATTCCTATGAAAAATATATGTGTCTAACAGATTTTGTCAAAGACACCGGACTAAAGAACACAGGTAGTTTGCGAAGAAAAAAAAGGTAAAAAATGAAAAACTCTCCCTAGTTCTTGAATAAACTATAGTATAAGAAGCATAATCGGGTCTATTTTCCTGAACTCCAACCTCTGGGGAGGGGGGCGATCGCCCCCACCGCCCCCCCCCCTGGATCCGCGCCTGGACTGAACTACAGCTTGCGTACTCCCTATAGGAGAACATTCACTTATCCCAGATATCATAAAGATTTCCATGTTGTCAGACCCTAAATGATATTGTGATCCTCAGCTACATTTCCCACAAACTTCTGGACAATTCGAGCGATTCCAAGCTGCACTGCCTTTTGCATAATCTGATACAGATGTTGGCTAATGCAAAATTCCTTGATACTAGGCAGGGAGAATAGTCTGGATGCTACTTATTCCCCATTATTTAAAAGGTTCTGTTTTTAACGATTTGCTTATTATGCTTGTCCCTTAGATTGTTGTTGTTTGGGATGGCAACTTCTATTAGTTTTGCTCTCATGTACGTTATATCTATTAAAATGAGGTCTGGTCTGTTATGTCCAACTGTATGATCCATAAGAATAGTTCCGTCCCAGGACAGCTTGAACTCGCTGTTCTCCAGTATAGGTTCTGATCTAAATTCATAGTATGGCACTTTCTCTACCTGCAACAGTTTGAATTTCTCTTCCTGTTCTTGAGGTATGAGCTTTGTGACTGAATCGTGTCTTTCCTTGTACCCCGATGCGGCAAATATGTTATGTGCTGAATTGTTTCTGATGTTCGACATTTATGTCGGTATTGGTCGTTCTGTATCGAGGGGTTTGTGATTGTGTTTCAGATAATTGGATAGCTAGTAGAAATCCTTTGGTTACAGAAAACATTTGAGTGTCGTCTATGAAAGGGCGTCTATAGCCAGGCTTTTCTTGGTCTAATTGGTGATGAGAAGTCACTTCATGATCTCTCAACCGCAGCGGTATTGAGTCGTTTGCCTCACATAATGCCCGGTGTAGTACAGAAGACTACTAGACTTGAAATATAAGCATTTTTTAAAAAAATCAAAATTTTAGTAAGAATTAAAGAAATCTATCGACCGTATTTCAATAGTTGTTTATATGTATTATCCTTTCAAGCAGGGAAAAGGAAATAATATATACAAATAATTTGTTTCCTGCAAATACAACTCTGGTCCCCTCTCCATTCGCGTTTCGACCACCTTATGGTCTCTATTTATTTATTTTTATTAGGTAAATTTTTACGTAAATTTAATAGCATTTTATTTAACGTCCTTTTATATATATATATATATATATATATATATATATATATATATATATATATATATATATATATATATACGAGGTGTGGCTGAAAAGTAATGAGACTGATTTTTTATTTATCAAAGTTTTTATTTTTTTCAAAAATCAATGTTATCTCCTTCAAAGTAGTTCCCTTGGGCAGGTACACACCGATAGAGACGTTTTTCCCACTGTTGGTAGCAGCGCTGGAAGTCTTCAACCGGTATGGTCTTTAGAAAGTCGGTTACACTCTTTTGAATGTCTTCTAAAGTCCCGAAATGACGTCCTTTAAGGACATTTTTTAGTTTAGGAAAAAGAAAAAAATCACAGGGACTGATCTCAGGTGAATAGGGGGGATGGGGAACCACAGGAATGCCTTTTGAGGTCAAAAATTCTGTGACGGAGAGGGCAGTGTGACATGGGGCGCTGTCATGATGGAGCATCCATTTGTCTGCAATGTCTGGTCTGACACGAATCACCCTTCTTCTGAGCCTTTCAAGGACGTCTTTATAAAAAACTTGGTTGACAGTTTGTCCTGGAAGAACAAATTCTTTGTGGACGATTTCCCTTCTGTCAAAAAAACAAATCAGCATTGATTTGATTTTCGATTTGCTCATTCGGGCTTTTTTTGGTCGAGGAGAGCTCTGAGTGTGCCACTCGTCACTTTGCCTCTTGGTCTCTGGATTGTATTCAAAAATCCATGATTCATCACCTGTAATCACACGACTAAAGAAATCTAGCTCATTGGCGATTTTGTCAAGAAGATCAAGACACTTGTTTTTTCGATTGTCCTTCTGCGCAATTGTGAAGTTTTTCGGCACCATTTTGGCACATACCTTCTGCATGTGCAGATGTTCAGTCAAAATTTGATGAACGGTAAATCTGTTCAAATTTAATTGTTCACTCAACATTCTTAATGCTAAACGGCAGTCTCATCTCACAAGAGTTTCCACACGTTCGATGTTTTCGTCGGTTTCCGAGGTTAAAAGCCTCCCTGAGCGTTGTTCATCTTCAACGTTTTCTCTGCCTTCCAAAAATGATTTGTGCCAGCGAAAAATTTGAGCTCGGGATAAAGAATGTTCCCCATAGGCCTGTTTTAACTTTTCAAACGTTATACTTGCCGATTCTCCAAGCTTAACACAAAATTTAAAGGCATGACGCTGCTCCAAATTCCGGTTTTCCATTTTGCGTAACGCACAAACAAAACACAACTTCATTAATAGCAGTCGAAAAAATCACGTAGTTAACGGAAGGCGTTGAAACTCGCACTGAGCAATGGGAGGGTACTAATACACGTGCTCTATCAAGGACAACAGCGCAGCGTTGCCAGATCACTTGCAGTGTCGCCAGTCTCATTACTTTTCTGCCACACTTCGTGTATATATATATATATATATATATATATATATATATATATATTCTGTTGTATGTATGTATATTGTATGTTATATATTCATGACATTTCCTTGGAGCAACTGGTATTATGTATGTAAATACATATAACCATGATTTCGAAATGTTGCTGAAGCAATTTCATTAACGGCATAAGAATAATTATATAATACCATTAAGATTTAAATTTTTGTATACTACGAGAACAGAGCAGTACACATTGTAGCAATGTATTACGACTTTCAACCAGGTTTAAATGAAATATTATTAAATATACCCAAAAATTTATTTCAGATATAAATAAATAAATGCATCAGTTTATTTTTTAATTTATCTATTCATTATGCGATGTATTTCCACGTATGAAAGCGTCTGGCGTTAGCAGCCCTTCTGCGATTCTTGTCTCCTCCGCTGCTTGTAACCCCCACTGCCACTTGGCTTCGGATGTGAGTTTACGCGTATCACACTATGTTGGGAAGCTTTTTTAGCATATTTCATCAAATTTATACGAGAATCTGAAATAGACGAATTGTGGTTCATAATTTCTACTTTCAAAATCTGTTTGGTAAATTCAAATCTAACTTATCAGGTTAATACGGTGACATTGATAAAAAATTGGGCAAAAACTACAAATTCGACAAATTTCATCTCACTTCTGTTCCAAGTATATATAATAAACTATCATTTTCCAAAAAATCTTCGCTTACTATTGTAAATTATAAAATATATGAATTTTGAAAAAGAGCTATTTTTGAACGTTTTTCCTACCTTTTTTAGTGAAAAATCTTCACATAAGGGTCTATAAAAACCATCTTGTTGCTTTCTAATTATTCACAAATGATCTATTGAAAGTAATGCGATTCATTCAATACTTTTTTAGCAAAGAACCAAAAAGTCGCATTTTTTACCGTTTCTATTGTTTTCATGCTCAGTTGGAGTTAGATTTTGTGTCTCAGTCATGGGCTACCCTTGAAATTATACTGCAGGCAGTTTGCTACCCAATTTTTTTACATGAAAAAATTATGATTTTTTGAAATTTCGCACTACTACGGTGAATGTCTAGATGTCGTTTCGATTGACGATATTTTTCAGTCTGACATTGAAGTCGGCAGGTTTTTAATAAACTACCGACATGTATCGGAATTTATATTTTATATAGCAGTTGTTTCCTGCGAATGTTGCTCTCGGTTCGATATAGCTCTTCTGACGAGACCATGAAGTCGTCAAAACGTGTATGAAGAGAGGACCAGAGTTGTATTTATAGTAAATAAACTGTTGCTCTACATTTTTTTCTTTTTCTCTGCTTGAAAGGAGAATAACATATAGGCAACTGTTTATAAACGGCAGATAGGTTTCTTATTGAACTTATGATTTTTTAAAATTTCGCACTACTCCGATGAATGTATAGATGTCATTTCGATTGGTGATATTTTTCACTCTGACATCGAAGTTGCAGGTTTTTAATATCTTGCCGACATGTATCGAAATTTATAGTTTATATGGTAGTTGTTTTCTGCGAATATTGCTCTCGGTTCTATATAACTCCACTGTTGAGACCATGAGGTGGTCGAAACGCATATAGAGAGAGGACCAGAGTTATATTTGCAGGAAATAAACTGTTTCTATATAATCTTTCCTTTTTTCTCTGATTGCCAAGAGAATAACATATACTTACATTGTAAATGTAATGAAAATAAACTGAAGCGGACCGGATTGGTGATGCTTGCGGACCGGTGTTGGCCCGCGGTCTGCTGTTAAAAGATCTCTGGTTTATAGCATTATATCAGAGAAACTTGTCTGTAATAAACTCCTCTAACATTTAACTAAAGTATATTTAAAGTTTTATAGGAAGTTTTAGGGTTATTTTAACCTTCCATACACGCTCCCGAGAGTTAATAGACACAGTGCATGTTTGTCCATAAACTGTTTTCTTTTACTTTTTGTAAACTTTACTAATATATGTATCCTGTAAACAATCTAAAGCAACGCTCAAAAAATATAGCTAGATTTTTCAAACAGATATATGCATAAAATAAAATTTTAATAAAACGACTGCGTATCCTTCCTCTTAACAGATGCTGCTTATAAAATAATGTCAATAAAAAAGTAAAAAGAAAGAAAAATCCGGCGCCACTCTACTTAAAGTTTTAAAAGATCCGCAGTAGAAAAGTGCCAAGAATCCTTATGACTTCTGAGTATCGCGGCACAATGCAAACTCTTATACTTCTCTTTTTCGTCTTCCATATTACAATTTTCTATTTTATGCTCTTATTGCACTTTGTTTTAGAAAATAGTGGAGTAATCTGAAAAATGTTGTTTTGACTCGAAATTGTTTCGGACAATTTTACAGATAGCGGGATGAAAACAAATAAAAAATTTACAAATTACAAAGTTTCAAATATAAAACGATTGCTATTATAACATTATTTATTGAGCAGTGATTATATCAATTAGATTACTTATTTAGTCTAATCAGTAGGTACAAAAGGTGCCTTTTTATTGAAGTTAATTGAAGAATGGATGGAACTTACTCTGCGATATAAAGGGAACCAGAAGAAGATTCCTCCATATTTGCCTGGCAGTTTGAATACATGAACTGAACCACCAGCAAAGGATTTATGGTTTTTGTCTAAATTTGTTTTTCTATCTCCCTCGCACTCAATACTCAGTGGATATATATATATATATATATATATATATATATATATATATATATATATATATATATATATATATATATATGTAGCAGCCGTCGAGGAAGCATCACTTCAAAAAGCCAGCTGAAATGTTGACGAAACGTCGTAAAGATTTTTCTATTGATAAACGGATTGGCAACCGGAAAAACATATATATATATATATATATATATATATATATATATATATATATATATATATATATATATATATATGTTCTTTCTGTAATAGAAAGCAAACACAATCTGCCAAAATATATCATCGAATTAGCTAGACACTGTCTTGATAACACCTATTTTACTTATGAAGGCCGACGATATAAACAAGTCGAGGAATATAGCCCCGATGGGATCGCCGCTATCTCCTGCACTCGCTAACTTATTTATAGAAGACTTTGAATCAAAAGCTTTGGAGACCTTTTCACACAAACCACGACTATGGTTACGTGACGTAGATGACACATTCGTTATCTGGCAACATGGAGAAGAAAATCTCAGAAGTTTCCGAAATCACATAAACAGTATTCATCCAAAAATCAAATTCACCATGGAGACAGAACAGGAAAGAAAACTACCGTTTCTCGATATCCTACTGAAAAGAAAAGAGGCTTGTTTTCGCACACTGTCTACAGAAAGCCCACTCACACCAACAGATACCTCAACGCTGATTCACATCACCACCCCGCCCAACTATTTGCAGTAGTGAAATCACTTGCGTTTCGATCACAGTCCCTTACAGATCAAGAAAATTACCACAAAGAAATGAACATACTGCAAGGCGCCCTAACAAAAAACGGTTATAAAAAAGAACATATAGGCAAGATTCTAAAAAACAAACACTTGGTCCCGAAAAACCGCGAAAATCAAAAGAATAGCTCCTAAGCTTTTTTTTCTTAAATAAGAGGCACCACAGACAAGATCGCAAAAATTTTCAGGAGACACAACATTGAAACCATTTTCACCACAGACCGTAAAGTAAAAGATCTCTTGCCTACATCTAAAAAAAGAATCCCTCTAGAAAACCAAGTAGTTTACGAAATTCTATGCGGAGAATGCAGCTCATCTTACATAGGCCAAACCAACCGTAAAATAAGCGCCAGAAGAGACGAACATATGAACGCTGTCAAGCAAAAAACAACTTCTTCTGCTCTGGCCCAACACTGGTTAAACACTGGATATAAGATAAATGTGAAAACCTGTCCACAAGAGTTATAAGGAAAGCCATTGAAATTGCAAAGAGGCCCAACAACTTAAATAGCAGAGATGATAGCCAACGTGTGCCTAATACTTGGAAAAATCTGCTTACAAAACTTCAACCAGTACCACTTAGTAACGAAACAGAGCCGATGACGCGCAGCAGGTCTCGCAACCTGATGGGCCGGAACCATTCGAAAAACGAACGCGTGACACGCACACGGTACCAACAGCACCGGAGCCGCAGGTGTCAGTTCGCTCGTAGACACCATACAGTGAGCTTTGAAAATGGTGAATGAGATTTTACCGAAACGTCAGCTGCCTTACAGTCCTGAGAGGGACTCAGCACATACACGAGATGCCCGAAAACCTTCGATTGTATATATATAGGGTTTTCTAATAAGAGTGTCCCGATTTTATTCACAAATATTGACAGTTTGACAACATCGTAGATTGATAAAATTTGGGCTGCGTAGTTTCTATGAACTAGTACAATTTTCATCATGGAACGATACACAGTTCAAGAGTGTATTTATGTTAAACACAAAAATTATAAAAATGGGTTTTCTCGAAAACAAATATACATACAAATTATGAGGCTCAGGTCGCATGGCAGATGGTATATGTGGATAGTTGACCGAGTTTTCTTCTTAGATATACCTGTGCCTTGCTCAACACGAGGTATGATGTAGAAATAGCAATCATTAACATGATTTGAAGGCCCTCTCTAGATCATTAGGACAGCAAACTGCATAGATTATTTTTTACTATTTAACCAGTTGGTTTTGATCCCAATGTTGCAATCCAAATAAAGCTGATATGCCTTTTTCTTATCAATGGGGTACTAATTTGCTTCTGAAACGCAAAAGTCACTTCACAATAAACATGAAAGCAGTGATCTGGATTGTTTACATACTTTCGAGACATCTTACAATCTCAACTATTCGATTCGACTCACTAACTTCGACTGACCAACTCCTCCGCTTTGTAGCTGCTTATATACCCAAATATACTATATTTTTAGAGAATATTTGGGAATTTTCTATTCAATTCCATAATATTCGGGGGGTTGGGACCTCGTATATGGGGAGTCATCTCTGGAGATCTCTCATGCGGCGATGCCAAATTGTGCAAAAATTCATTAACTTAGAAAAAACGTAGATTAGCAACGTCGCGCCCCTCTATTGTTATAACAATATCAACATACCACGTGCATTCTTGCGGTTACATTGTTAATATATAGAGACACATCACGTCACGTATCTCCAACACATGAACTAATATTAAAAAGATAAGTTTAGTTTCAATTTTAGCACACCAAAAATGGTGGTATTTAGTCAATTTTATTTTAGATACATTTTGGCTGTTGTTTGATAACTTTGATTCTTATTGTGTCTTGCTGGGTTTGAACTATTGGTAGGTACTTATTGAGATGTCTTTGTTGCTTAAAAATGGATATATAAAATGTAGAAGCATATTTTTATTATTTATTCATGAGTTCAGCAATATTATAACCAAAAGACATTTCCTTTATGATACAATTAGCATTAATTACACAGCAAAAAAAATTAAAATATTACGTACTAAAAAGTAACATATAACGTAATTTAAAAACATAAATTCCTCTCCACTGATTAAATGAAGTGTTGTTAGATGTTGGTCTTATAGAAATAGCATTCCTCAAAAATGGAATAAAGTCTAGAATTTTTTTGATGAGAACTCTACATTTTACGTTTTTCCAGATCCTTAGAAAAACTAAGATAAATTATAAATTTTAATACATATTTTTAAATTTTTGTTAAAAATAATAGAATAACCAAAATGATGTCGATGAAAATGGATTTAAGCAGAAAATCGAATGAAATAGAACCAAATGGGAAATATAAATATTCTGAACAAAAAAATGTCCTTTAAATTGCATATTATAAATTAAAAATTTTAAAACTATCATAAATAACTAAACTTAACCATATAATTGGCAATAACGTACTAAAGCACTTTTATCGAAATATTACTCTAAGTACCAAAAAAATTAATATAAAATTTTTGTTGCTTCGTTTTTGTTTTTTTGGCCTTGAGCAGCTCATTTAGCCACAAGTGGGCATTTTAATGATAAGTACCGTATTCAAACTAAATAATTTAGTACGTCATAATTTGTATCCTATTACTAGCCAGGTTTTAACACAGGAATGAACAGGGACACACACTTCAGGCCACTGGAGACTCTCAGAGCGACTTTAACTTCTTAAACAGGACACTAAAGACCACTGAAGAAGGCTAAAACATGAGGATAACAAAGAACAAGTTTGGCTATTTACTACAATCATTTACGCAACTTAAATTTGTGGATTCATCCTTTTTATTTGATCGTATGCAATGTTTTTTGTTTAAAAATCCTTGTAATGAAGTCAGCTTTCCATACACTAAACTCAAAGCTATAGCGAATCTGTGGCTCTATTTGTTTATAAAAAAAATTTTGCCAATTACGGAGCTGCCTTTTTTTTTGAAAAAAAAGTCGGATTAGGAATAGCATAAGCGATAAGTTTTTTCAACGAAATAGTTATTAATTTATTTATAATAAATAGTATATGTGATTGTTAAAATACCAAATTAAAATTTTTATACTTCATGTCTGTATTTGGTCTAATATTAACTGTAACATTATAGTCCATGCAAATTAAACTTAAAAAGAGTCGTTTTGGGAAAAAAAATTGTAACTAGCGATTCTATTGCTGAAAAGGGTATATTTTGGCATCACTAAAAACATACTTCGATAGAAATGGCTGCCAAAAAATGGTCACTTTTTGCAGTTTTTCCAGTTTATCTGGAAAAATAAGGGTTGTATGAAAAAATGTTTCAAACAAAAGTTATAGATAATTGAAAAACCTATCGATTGATATAATTAAAGTTATAGGTGGCGCCACTATTTATCGAAATATAATTTTTTTTTTCTCGGAAAATTCCATTTTTTATTCATAATTAAATGATATCTATTAATTAACTATCGCTTCAGAATTCTAGGAAATGATAGATATTTTTGACCCAAAAAAAGTGTGTTTAATTCGAAATTTGTGAGTTGAATAGTTTCCGAGAAAATCGAGCTAGAATTTGAAAATTCGATGTCAATTATTATCCTTCCTAATAAAGATACGACAACCAGTTTGGCAGCAATTTGTTTGAAATGACGTGTATTTTCAAGATATATTTTCCGTCGAGGAAATTGCGAAAAACAGTTTTTTGCACTCAAAAAATTGCAATAACTTTTTTGTCAGTGTATTTACGATTATTCTAATACGTCTATTAGATTTGAATATATTATTTCCGATCTCTGGAAAAAAAAATTGTTTTACGATAAAATTTACCTTTTTTTTTTAAAAAAATTCGCAACGTTGCGGTTTATAAATATTAAGGGCTGAAATTTACAGAATACATTATTGAATACTTGTAGTTGATCGAGAAATTTTTCGATTTTACGAAAAGCATTCCTCAAAGATCTATGGACCTCTAAAAAATAAAAGGCATATGTATAAATAGAGTTTAAGTAGAGTACCTTTTCCTCAGTTTAACTAGCTTTATTTCTATCTGTTATCCTTATCAAGGACCCGATATTTAACTTTAAATTTGTGGCGGTCTATATAAATCATAAAAATTTTCCTTCTTTAAATTTTCTGACAAATATTTTTCAACTTTAATAATGAATGGTCTCTGTAATATAGGTAAATTGCGAAATCGTTTTAGGGAATAACTGTAAAAGAAAATTTCATCGTTTTTCTCGAATTCTTACACTTTTAGGTTTTTTAAGTTAAAAAAATCAATTATTTTTTTATTACTCCTAAAATGTTTATAATTTTCAATTAGAAATTTATTATACCGAAGCACAAAAAAGTTATGAAGCTTTAGATATAAATGAAATGTTGCTGGTGGCGCCTTCTGCAATGTACATAGAAACCGTAATCAGATCTTGATTTATTATCCTCAAAATACCGAATTTACTGCAAATTATTCTATTATTAAGATAAATATATATAAAAAAGTTTTAAAAAATTATAACTTTATGTGTATTCTGAAACCAACGTTCGATTTCACGCTGTTTTACATAACCCGCTGAAACGTCTATACAATTCCACATGTTAATGTTCAGAGAATATGTAATACTGCTGAACGTTGTTAGGGTGTTTTACGTAACAGAGTAATTTTATAAAATAGCTGGTGGTTTTGTAAAACAGCTGATTCTTCAATCCTACTACAACGTATGTATACCGATTACTTCGGAATGGCTCTACCGTTCGGTTGATTTAAAAGCCGTCGCGTGATGACGTCACAAATCAACGCCTTGCCTTTGTATTCTAGGAGTTATTGGTTCTCATGAATCTAACTGAAAATAAGCTGATTTAGTGTCACTGCATATTTAACATTAAATTGAAATTAATTGAATTACGGCCTGTTTAAAGTAGTTAGTCGATCGATTATGTCCAACTTGACGTTTCCCCATTCCATCTTCTTCGTGGATATTAAACGTTGTTAATTGTTTTCATAAATATTTTACCCAATTAAATAACAATATTAATAAATTTTTTCTTTGTTTTAGGTATGTACAACACTATCACATGGATATTTTAATGAATGAACACAGGTAATTATAATTTTAATTAACATTTTATATATATCAAATTACGATCTAAAATTAATTACCAAAACGTGAACGTCAGAGGTTGGGTTATTGTTATACTGAGTGGTTTGTCAAACATGATTATCTATATATATATATATATATATATATATATATATATATATATATATATATATATGAAGTCAAATGCGAACAGTAAATGCAAACTTCATTCCATCATATCCCTTTTATGTTAGAGGTTGCACAAATTGGATAAAATGCTACAGAATACAATTCATCCTATTCCACCACTACCGCGACGATGGCCTACCTGTACCACCATACCGAGAAGAAAGTCAAAACTTACCCTCCCCGCCATAGTGATAGGGCAGAGGTACATGTTTTGGTGTTTATTAGACTCATCAGGGTATCGACATGCACCTGTTTGTGCAAAGGACAGATAGATAGGAAGTATGCAACACTGAACGTGGCTTCGCCTACCTCCCGCCGGATGACGTATATATGTTTATGCGGCTTTCACGGAGTCGTCCGTGTTAGATGTAATAGCAGTGGATATATCCACATTATGCCGTTGTAATGCTGAAATCACATTCAGCAAACGTACAACTATATGCAACTCCGTGTATAGATGAAGTCAAATGCGAACAGTAAATGCAAACTTCGTTCCATCATATCCCTTCCGTGTTAGAGGTTGCTCAAATTGGATAAAATGCTACAGAACACAACGGCACAATGTGGATATATCCACTGCTATTGCATTTCGCACGGAGGAATCCGTGAAAGCCGCATAAAAATATATACGCCATCCGGCGGGAGGTCGGCGAAGCCGCGTTCAGTGTTTCATACTTCCTTCCTATCTATCCTTTGCACAAACAGGTGTATGTCGGTACCCTGAGGAGTCTAGTAGAGACGAAACATGTACCTCTACCTTATCACTGTGGCGGGGAGGGTAAGTTTTGACTTTCTTCTCGATATGGTGGTACAGGTAGGCCATCATCGCGGTGGTGGTGGAATGGGATGAATTGTGTTCTGTAGCATTTTATCCAATTTGTGCAACTTCTAACATGGAAGGCATATGATGGAACGAAGTTTGTATTTACTGACCCATGACTGAATGTGCCTTCAAAAAAAAAGGTGGGAAGAAAATCAATAAAACGCCGTATTGGTCACGTGCTTCCCACTCTCGTTCCTTAGGTCCAAAAAAAAAAGATTACTTTAGGGAGAACGAAGAGGAACATAAACTCAAAGAAACACAGAAGCACGGTAACAGAAAATACAGAAATACCCTGAAAAAAAAATAAGAAAGCGACGTAACTTATATAGGAAAAATTTGCCAAAAAAACTCACCTGTAAAAATATCTTTAGCCCCTCAAGGGAAGAACTACAGAATGGTACTTTCAAACGACAAATGCGCCAGCTTAAAACCATAAACTTCTAAAATATCAATTTTTTCTCTCCAATTTCGTCACGTAATCAAGCAACAACCTACCATCATAAGGGTATGTCTGGAATAAAATAGTGCTTTCGCTTTTGGAACGAAACAGATCAAAGAAAGACAATCAACCAGTGGTATTATCTACGTTTACTTCGTAACATTAAATGACAACTTATGAAAGTTAAATAAAACTTTTAATTATACAAAATATCGTAGCATTAATATGCGAGAATATGAAAATGCTACAGTGTGAAAAGACGTAGTACTCTGAAACAATTTTTTATTAAGACGTGCAAAATCGTAAAATAAAGATAAAATATTTTCTTTCAAAAATTATAAACAACATTATTAACCCTTTTCTGTGTTGTTAAATTAAAAGCTTAATTACAACATTATTGTTTTCGAAAAAATTAAGATATCTTATTTTAGAAATGAAACTAGACTACCCCCATGAGTCAGGTCAGAAAAAGATCACAAACTAAAATAGTATTGTTTTAAATGGGTACTCAAATAACACCGAAACACGAATGTGTAATATCCTAAGATATGTAAATGAGAGACAGTAACGGACTCTAGATTTCACCGTCCTATTTCTGACGCATCCTCAGATGGCCAACTGAAAACTATAAGAATGTATTAAATGTTTCAAATCATTGCCTTACTTGTACAGGGTGAGTCAACGATTGGATGAAGTAGGTTTGTGCCTTTTCGGTGAAATTTACAAAGAAACTATATTTATTGCTTGATACAGTTTATTTTTACGCAGATTTTAAAAATATTTAGGATTCTACAGGGTGAGCCAAAAAACTAGGACAGCATAAAGTTGTATTTTTTTAAATAGAACACCCTATATACGAATCGTATTTTCGATTTTGCTTATAATTTTAAATCTTTTTTATTAAGGGTTTACTATAACAAAACTTTATAGTTTCTGAGATAATTAAGTTTAAAGAAAAAAAGTCACATTTTCAAGCATCAATTCAATCCTAAATAACGTTTTCAATTTTGTGACAAATATATTCAAATTTGGAATTTAGCAAGGCCAAGGACAAGTTAACATAATTTTTACCTAATATTTGCAATAAAAGCTACAGGGTGTTGAACACATCGGCTCAAATTTGAACAAGTTTAAATGAATAAATATTTTTTTTTAAATGGTACACCCTGTATATTTTCATGTTATTTAATAGAGTAATAAAAACCCTAAAAGTTTTGTTCAATTATCCTATACCTATTTATAATAGTTTTTGAGATATTTCAGTTTTTCTTATTTTCCATACTTTTTTACAGAAATAGTCTTCATTATCATAGTAGCCATGTAAAATAATAAAAAGAAACTACAGAAACAAACAGAATGTGGTTAAATATGATGAAATACATTATTCGTTATATTATAACGGCAATAGTTTAATTAAACATAATGTGAAAAAATTAACACAACAATAACGACAAGGCAAATACATATTTACTTTTATACTAAATTGAAACAAAAAAATTACCTATTAAATACTGAGATTAATTATTTCTTTTTAATAAGTGTTCGAATAAATGACCTTCTTGTGCAATGCACAAATTTAGTCTTTTTTGCAGATTTTCTCGGACCCTGGACAAAATTAGTGGCGGTATTGTTCTACAGGTATCCCTAATCCTGTTTCGCATATCTTCCACTGTTGTTGGTGGATTAACATACACCTTATTTTTAATATAACCCCATAGGAAGAAATCTAATGGGGTGATGTCGCAAGACCTTGGTGGCCACTTAATGAAACCCCCACGTCCAATCCATTTTTGCGGATATCGTTGGTTCAAAAACGCTGTCGAGCTCATCCCTATCGAGACCTTGAAGCAGTTGGGGTAGTTCTTCTTGTAGAAAGTTCAGGTAACTATGGCCATTTAGTGGTTCATTAAAAAAGTGGGGTCCAATAATTCGATTATGATGAATACCACACCAAACATTTAATGACCAGTGTTTTGTTTTGATGTTGCACCTCTCTAATCCAAAATGGGTTTTCTGTGGCATAATAATGCATGTTGCGTCTATTTACGGCACCGTTACTTCTAAAAGTAGCTTCATCACTAAACATTACCTTGCATAATAAATTTGGATTTAATTGAATCTCCGCATTTATTGTACGACAAAAGTTTACACGACTTTCAAAATCCTGTCCATGCAATTCTTGGTGTAATTTCATGTGATATGGATGATACCTATATTTCTTGGTAGTACGATTAGCGGTGGATTGTGATGTTTCACATAATGCTGCTAACTGACGGCTACCAATATAAGGATTTTCCTGAACATTTAACAATACTTGTAGTTCTTTTTCTTCATTAGTTACTGGTTTGTTGACCACTTTACGTTTTGGATAATCAACAGTACCAGAAGAATCAAATCTTTGCATTAAGTTTTGAAAAGTATGGGTATGAGGCTGGCGTCGATCAGGATACTTCATTTTGTAAATTCTTTGAGCAAGAAGGCAATTTTTTTGAGCCTCTCCTATTGTATAAATCATATCTATTAACTCATTCTTTGGAAAATTCATTTTACAATATAAGATGAATGCAAAAAAAAAACCAAACTACACTACATAAAAACCAAAAGAAGCGATTGCGGTTATAAATTTGACACACAGAAAAATGTTCTTTTACATTGTTTTTGCCATGGCTACTATGATAATGAAGACTATTTCTGTAAAAAAGTATGGAAAATAAGAAAAACTGAAATATCTCAAAAACTATTATAAATAGGTATAGGATATATTGAACAAAACTTTTAGGGTTTTTATTACTCTATTAAATAACATGAAAATATACAGGGTGTACCATTTAAAAAAAATATTTATTCATTTAAACTTGTTCAAATTTGAGCCGATGTGTTCAACACCCTGTAGCTTTTATTGCAAATATTAGGTAAAAATTATGCTAACTTGTCCTTGGCCTTGCTAAATTCTCAATTTGAATATATTTGTCACAAAATTGAAAACGTTATTTAGGATTGAACTGATGCTTGAAAATGTGACTTTTTTTCTTTAAACTTAATTATCTCAGAAACTATAAAGTTTTGTTATAGTAAACTCTTAATAAAAAAGATTTAAAATTATAAGCTAAATCGAAAATACGATTCGTATATAGGGTGTTCTATTAAAAAAAATACAACTTTATGCTGTCCTAGTTTTTTGACTCACCCTGTAGAATCCTAAATATTTTTAAAATCTGCGTAAAAATAAACTGTATTAAACAATAAATATAGTTTCTTTGTTAATTTCACCGAAAAGGCACAAACCTACTTCATCCAATCGTTGACTCACCCTGTATATTACTCTGTAGAATCAAATCAATACATCTAAGACATTGTAACTTTAGTTGTTATCCTGAGTTCTAGCACTAAGATAGTTGAAATGATGGAGAACCAAAATAACACTTGATTAACACAAAAATTAATTTTCAGTCAATGATCTCATCCACAAAATGCAACTTAAGTTCCTTTATGTAATTACTCTGGTATCTGTAAATACTTTACCATTAAAAATATTTTTCATCTGTTTAAAAATGAGATGTAAAAATTTCATCCGATAAATATCTTTAATCTGATAACAGCTTGTCTTATTAAAAAGTTTAAAAGTGATAAATTCAGTTATTGTTGTCACAATTAAGTAGTTGATAACGTCGGAAATAAACACTGTGGGTTTTTTATTTGATTATTTTGCATAATAAACAAGATATTCAGGGTGGTTTAAAAAGTTGTTTGAAACTTAACCTCGTAAAATAGGGATATAAGGAATACAATATCATAAGAATCATTTAAATCAGTTTGAAATTTTAAGAAAACAGTATTAAATAGACCACAGAATTTCCTAAATAATATACAGGGTTAAACAAATGAACCGGAATGGCTTAATTATGGATGAACGAGAAAAACGAGAAACATTTTATTATTCCTTTATTTTATTGTGTGCTCCATATGCCAGTGACGTCAACAACTGTCAAATGCCGATGTCGCTTATAACATTTTTAAATAGAACATCCTCTATGTCATCAGTTATTTTAAATCTACAAACATATTTAGAATATTTTTTGTTCAGCATTTCCTATGAGTATATTCAACTGTTTGAAAATATTGACATCGTCATTTAACAGTTGTAGGCGTCATTGACATGGGGAAAATCAAATGGAAGAATTGTAGTTTTTCTTTTTCGTCTCGTAATATTTGCCCAACCTTGTATATTGCATTAACCCAATCCTAAATTATAAAGATCTTTTTCGGGTAAAATTTCATTTATACAGGAAAATACAGTCAATATCTGAAAAAATAAAAACTCCAAATTTTCGATAATCCAAATAATAAAAATCTCGACGATGATGAAAAAACAGTGTACAGCATTTTAACCCTTTATTAAAATATTGTATTGTTAAAATCTTTCTTATTGTTCATATGCATGTCAGGAATATGTTTAGGCAATTCTTTGATAAATCAATTTATCAGGACTTATGTTATATGTAAAGGGTGCGCCATCTGTTGGTTTCTTTCTTTCTTTCTTCTTCTTCTTCTTCTTCTTCTTCTTCTTCAAGGTAGAACCAAGTTCTGTTATCTACACAATGCCTCATCGATCCTCGTTTGAGGTCGAAATCCAACTGTCTCTCCATCTTTTGGGGGGCCGTCCAGGCGGCCGTTTGGTGTTTGGTTTCTCTCTCATCACGGTTTTTACTAGTCTGTCATCGTCCATTCGTTCCACGTGATCTCTCCACTACCTATGACGGTTTCGAACCCACATCACAACATCCCCCACTCCGCTGTCCTCGCGTATTTTTGCGTTTCTTATTCTATCTCTTAAACTTGTTCCCGTGATCATTCTCAGCGTTTTCATTTCTGTGGTTCTCATGATTTGTTTTGTCTTTGTTGTTTCATTTCTTGTTTCTGCGCCGTAGGTCAGTATCAGTCTTACACAGACTTTGTAAATTCTTGCTTTGCTCTCAACCGTCATATGTTTATTGTTCCAGATTATGTCTCTTAGTTGGCCTGATATCATGGCCGCTTTGTTGGCTTGTGTGCGTACTTCTTCCGTTACTGCCCTGTTACTTGTTATATATGCTCCCAGGTATTTAAACTTCCCAACCTGTTCGATACGTTTGTCATCAACCATTAGTTTGCATCTTACCGGTTCTATTGCTAATACCATTGCTTTGGTTTTCTCCACAGATATTTTCATATTATACTGTTTGGCTGTTCGATTGAGATGGAAAAGCATTCTTTGTAAGTTGTCCTCGCTATCTGCTGTCAAGGCAACATCGTCTGCAAAGCATATAATCTGAAAGGTGTTGTGTCCCATTGGGTACCCAATATTTGTGTTTTTTACCTCATCAATGATTTCTTTTTTAACTATTAATTTCGATATCAAGTAACAAACCATGATGTTATGTTTTGACCTATCTCAAATGAAAAGTACGACAAATTTAATCATTGATTTCGAAACAATATAAGGCCGCATTTTAGGACTCGAAACTTATTCCGCAAACGGTCGATCTGTAAAAATTACATTTCGTAAACTTCGTGAATATTTCGGTCGACATAGACATCCTACAGAATCCAGAATTCGCAAAATTGTTCTACGATTCAAGCAGACTGGCTCGGTAGCAGGTAGTAGAGGATACCAACATACTGAGCCAGTCCATACTCGTCAAAACATAGCCGCTGTAAGTGAAAGTGTTCCTGAAATGCCATTAACATCAGCCAGGCATCGTGCACAAGAATTAAACATTTCGCGAAGTACTTTATGTCGCATTTTGAATGTTGATCTTTATCCATACAAGTTCCAATTGACTCAAGAATTGAAGTCTCAAGACCATTATTAACGTCGTATTTTCAACAATTTTTCAAAAATTATTTTCTCCATTGAAACACATTTTTATTTAAATGAACATGTTCAGAAACAAAACTGTCGCATTTGGGGCTAGGAAAATCCTCACAGGAACCACTCCATGCCGAAAAAGTTACTGTTTGGTGCGGATTATAGGCTGACGGAGTCATTGGACTTTTTTTCTTCGAAGATGATTGCGAAAAGGCGTGAATGTGAATGATCTTTGATTTCAACAATTCGACGAACATTTAATTTCCCGTAATTCTAATGTAAATTGGCTTGCAAGATCATGTAATTTGACACCTTTGAACTATTTTCTTTGGGGTTTTATGAAAAGTAAAGTTTATGTCAATCCCCACAAACAATTCAAGACTTCAAATGCAACATTCAACATGAAATTGAGGCCAATAAACATTACTGGAAAAAGTCATCGAAAATTTTGATGTTCGGATGCAGGCCTACCAAAGGAGCCGTGGTGGTCATATGAACGATATTGTTTTTCACACATAATTGCCATAGATACACCTTTCACTTTCAATCAAGATTCACGAATTTAGTTAGTAAAATATATGTTTACCCTTTGTGAGATGTTTTGTCTGAAAATGTATCAATTTCGAGTAAACCTGACAAAATAGTGCGTATCCCTTGATATAGATATTTCATTAACAATTTCAATTGCTATGACTTGTGAACTTTACACCAATAATACGTGATTTTCTAACATTATAAACTCATAATTAACATATAGAATAGTTATGAAAATAGGTATTTGCGTTACAATTTGGCAATTTTAATTTGTCGGCACAATAAAAAGTTGGTATATATCGTTTTTCAATTTAAGCATTTGTAATATTTTAGTTTTTTTCTTAAATACGAATAAAATTGATAAAAATTTATAAAATTACGATTCACACCAGCTTTTTTTTTATTTTGAGCTACAGAAGCAAAAATTACTTCAATAAATGTTCAAAATGTCAGTGGTTACGAAAAATTTAAACTCCCTGTATATCATTAATGCTGTATAAGCACACTATTTATTAGGAACTGGAAGGCTATCTGACGCGTGTTTACAGGAAGGAGGAAACAGTAAAATTTTATTATTTAATTGTAATCGACGTCATATTTGAAAATATACGAGGGTGGTTTAATTAGTCCGTAACTTCTCACAAGGTGGCGCTCCAACAACAAATTTAAATTCACTGTACATAAGTCTCATCTTATACTAGTGTGTATACAGAGTTTTAAATCAAGTCTGTTGCAGCTGGGTATCTTCAAGGTCATGTAGAAACATGAGTTTCGTGCGATTATTAAGCACTACTTCTTGGAAAGAAAAACTATCAAAGAAACTGAAGAAAAGTTTAAGAAGTATTATGGGGAAGATGCTTCATCACCTGGAATGATTCACAAGAGGTTTACTGAATTACGCTTGGACATGGAAAAGCGTTCAGCGAGATGGGTGCTACGTTTGCTAACAGTGGATATAAACCATACCCTATAACCATGTCTCAGCAGTATTTAAGCATGTTCCAGCCTAATCCCAGCAAATTTTTTGACGTTACCTTACTGTTGACGAAACGGGGATACATTACTAACCGTCAGAAACAAAACAATAGTCAAAAATGTATATTGAGCCCAAAGAAGTTAAAGGGGATATGGAAAGCTACAAACATAGGCTCCTAAAAAATTATCCTAACATGCAGAAAATAAATGTCATAAATTGACATCAAGTGGCTACGTATTGTATGAGGTTGGCAATATAAGAACTAGAAAACCAGAGCAGGATTTACGAAAGTGATGAATGACGTTTTGGCAGGGGCGGATCCAGCCTCTCTCTTTGGGAGGGGGCGGTGATTTCACAAAAGTACAGTATGGCAAGCGAAAGCATGTTGTCGACGGGGGGGGGGGGAGACACCAGCAACCGTCCCATTTCTAGTATAGACATTCCTATACTCTATTCAAGAACTAGAAAGAGTAATAAAATTGTTACCGAAATCTGCAACGTACCTGCTCCAGTGAGCACTGCCGTAAATCTAATTATATTTAAATGTATTTAAATTGAAAGCTTTTATAAATTTACTGCAACAATAAAATTTGTAATAGTTCAATTTAATTTCTGTCAGAGATCAAAGTACACCTTACTGTGTGTCCTTAGTGATTTATCTTGTTTGTGCTTGTTTTTATATATTATATGAGATTAGTGGGATACCCGAAAATATGGCTTCCACATCTATATTTATTCCAAAATCATTAAACCAGGGCATTTTTTCCTCAACGAAAAACTCATTACGATGAATGTTTATGATGCCTTAAGATATCAATATCGAGATAATAATGTTAAAAGCTCTGTTGAGAAGTATTTCAACATGACAGGAGTTGGAAAATCTACTTTGTACCGAATACTGAAGGAGAAAAAATCGACTGGAATTGTAAGTACTCCCAAGCCACACATTCCACGATCACAGGCAGACGAAAAACCTCGTTGGAAGAAGAGATGTAAACTGCAATAAAAGGAGTTGTACATATATTTTATTATGAGAAGCAGACCCCAACTGTCGACAAAATTCTAACTAAAATCACTAAAGATCGGGATTTTCCTGAAATTAAAAGAACTGAGCTCTGGAAATTGCTCAGAGAACTTAATTTTTACTGGAAAAAACCAAATAGGAAATCCGTTCTTATTGATCGTCCGGAAAATGTCCATAGGAAAAGGAAATATCTCTCTCAAGTAAAAGGTAGAGTTGCTGGAAATAACACAACTTACAAAATTAGTAATTTAACAATTTATTATTAAAACTTTCTGTAACACATAAAAATTAATTACATTTGAATCCATTTTTAGTGTTTAATTGTAATTCTGCAGATGGTTTAAGAAATAAATAAATTGAAACGTCGAATGTCCTAAAAATGTTTTTAATTAATAATAAAATGACCGATAGCCTCAAAAAAATTTTAATATTATATGGACGAATTAATTTTTTTTTATATATGTTTAACTTCTTGTATTTTTGACAATGGGTATTTTGTATGTACTTAAATTATAACTTAGCATTTTTTGAGAGAATAAGACTACGATTTCTACGCCAAAATTAAAAATAATAAAAATACAGTTCTGATTTGTGTTAAATATATCAAAATTATCTATAATTTCTAATGTATGTGAATTATTAAGAAATCATAAGAAATAAAATAATATAATAAAAACTTTTTATTTTAAGTTTATTAGCGAAATAATATTCTATTCCATAAATACTTAGTGATGAAATAAACCTCCTTCCGACGCCTATGACAAGAATTAAAATACTTTTTAACACTTCACACATGCAAATATCTATTGTTATCCAACCCAAATAGTCCATTATTATAGACTGGTATTTTTGATTATAAAATTTCTAACCCATTCCTTTAAAAAATATATATGTCTAACAGATTTTGCCAAGGACACCGAACTAAAGAACACAGATAGTAAGGGTAAAAAATGATTTATTACTCTCTCTAGTTCTTGAATAAACTATAGTATAAGAGGCAAAGTCGGGTCTATTTTCCTAAACTCAAAGCTCTTGGGGGGGGGGGGGGATTGCCCCCAACGCCCCTCCCCTTGTATCCGCGCCTGCGTCCCCACGTATTCTTTGTGTGGTCGTTTGTCATCCTTCTCGATGCTTAAATTTCTTTTGATTTTTTTACTATGCCGTGGAATGATATTAATTAAATTTCGGAATTTTTATTTTTGTATGTTAATCATTATTTTCGGTAAATAAATTTTTTATATTTTAGTAATTATTGACATTATGGTAAATCTAGGGAAACAGCGTTTTTTTGTAAAAAATTCGATACTTACCCCCTATTTCGAGGTCGTAGAAGACAATTTTGGCTTGAACTTTTCACTATTTTTCCTCAATTTGACGAAAAACTCAAAAACACCAAGCGTCACTTCACCAAGCACTTTAAATTCTGAAGACAACATCGAACTTACATATTTATTTTCAACTTTACTAGTTACGATATCATGTGTGTAATATATTTGAACTATCTTTTTATTGTAACTTATATTTTCAACGAAAAATACGTTCCGGAATGGCCATCGACCATCAGACTCGTGAAAACAACTAATATTCGTTTGACACGTTGCCAGACGTAAAATACTTTCGTGTTATCAACTATAAAGTTTGTTCCTCTCAGTCAACAACATAGTTTAACTTGTATAATGTTTTATACAGTCTCAGAGAAAAATTAATCTTAACCACCCAAAATTTTCGGCTAGTTCAGGTTTTGATTTTGGTTAATTTATAACCTGAAACTAATCTGAACCAACCTATATTGAGCTAGACTTATACTTTCGTAATATAGACTATAAAATTTATCGATTACAGTTAACAACATAGTTTAATTTTTGTAATGTATTAAAAAGGGTAAAATTATTCTTAACTACCCAAAATTTTTTCATTCTTTTCCGCAAAACTGAGGAAGAATGATAGAATACGGAGGTCAGAATCGTGTTCTACGACCTCGAAATAAGGAGAAATGCTGAAGTTTTTCCAAAAAAAAAAAAACGTCGTTTTCCTAAATTTCGCATAATGCAAATTTTTACACAGAGAATTATATGTAAATCTATTTTATGGCAGTATTTATTTTATTGAGCATTTAATAATGAACTCTAAATTGTAATTTTCCAATATAATACCGTAATAGAAGGTTGCTCAAGTCCAGTGCTGTCCCCTGACCTACTGGGCAAGTGCAGTATAGCCCCTTTAAGGGGAGTACAACTTTACATGTGCGACCGAATTTATTTTCCGGTATTCTCCATCCTTTTACCCCCTCCAACTTCCCTGATTGAGCCTGAGGTACCGAAAAAAGAAAAGGCAGTTGGTTTAGCCGGTAAAATTATAGCTACGGCTTTTTGGGATTCAAACGATATATGTAAATTGGTTACTTACAAAAGGGAAGGACGATCACAGGAGAATATTATGCTTCACTATCGGATCGATTTGATGTACTGAAGAAAAAGTGGCGACATCTGGCTAAAAATAGAACTCTTTCACTACAATAATGCACCAGCTCATTCGATTGCAACAGCAAAGGCAAATAAATATTTCCTCATTCATCTTGTTCGCCATATTTGGCACCTAGCGACTTTGTTTTCCAACATGAACAATTGTCTTGGAGAAAAAAAAAATCGAACGAAGAGGTCATTACTCAGGTGAATGAGTATTTTGAGGTGTTTGATAAATATTATTTTGAGAAGGAATAAAAAAGTTTGATTATCGTTTCAATAAGTGTATAAAATTCTTTCTTTCATTCACACTATTTAAAAGTCTCCGACTTATTCGCCACCCTCGTATACATAAATAGGAAACAGATTTGCGATGTATTTAAGGAAAAATATTATTGTAAGCTCACTCCCATTTTATTTTTAAATTTAAACGTTTTTATAGAGATTTAAGATATATGGTAATATCTCAAAAATGAGACCTTGTTCCTTGTCTTCAATTCCTCGGAATTAAAAAAAAAATACAAACTGGCTATATTTTCGAGGAATTTGGCATATTCGTAAGCAAGAATTACGAAATTTAATTTGTGTATCTAAATATAATTTACGAACTTTATGTAAATGCTTAAACCAACTTTATTAAAGCAAATATGGAGGAAACGAAACAACCGAAAATCATAACCTCAATTCTTGTTGATCCTAACTAAAAACAAACTGCGCAGTTTAGAGAACAAAATATACTATTATCTTAACTTATTTTGTTCTTGTGCAACTGGAAAAGTAAGAAATTTATATAAGAGATGATAACCGTTTAATCCTATTCAGGAAATTAAACGCACTCACACAGTCCCAAAAAACCGCAGTTATCATTGATGTTTAACCTCGCACAAGGAAAGCCACAGGTGCTAGAGGTATTAGAAATTTAATGTTCTAGAAAAGCCATAATTGAAATTATTAATAGCAAATTAAATTATAATAATAAAGGAAGTATCTTAAAAAACGTTGAAAGCTACTTATACCAGGAACATAATATTATTATAGGCAAGGAAAGCCGAGACCTAAAAATATCTTGTTGAACTGATCAGTCATGGGCTTCATTTCCCAAAATAGACTACATACTGCAGAAGAAAGAATTGTCATAAATCTCAAACAAAAAATATTTAACACTAATATCATTCCCAGTAACCACATATGAATTGGAAGCAATGATACTACCACAAAAAAGAACAAACCTACAACGCATAATGCAAGGGTCATGAAGAGGAGGATGCTGGAGATTTCTTTAAAAAATAAGATAAGAAGAAATAAGATGCAGGCCAGGAATAATGGACATCAACGAATGAGTACCCATGCTGAAATGGATCTAGGCAGGTCATATCGCACAAGACAGTAAAAAGAGATACACATCAAAAGAACTTATTAGATATGTAGATAAGTGATAAAAGGAAGTGGAAGACCACCAACACAATAAGTAGACGATATAAGAAAAGTAGGCGGAAAGTACTGACATCAAGAAGCACAAGATAGAAGTAGATGGAGAGAAATGGGAAAGACCCACGTCCAGGACTGGACAATGAGTGGCTGATAAAGAACAAGAAAAATAACAATGATAAGAAAGCGGTTAGTCATATTTTATAGAAATTATGGCCTGAAGGTAAAACGTAGACTACCTGAAGCTAACTTCAACTTAATATGAGATGGTATATGATATATTATACATATGTCCCTTCACTCAGCTTTTCCTTTTGCATGTCATGAAAACGGGGATAGAAATGAAAATTAGAGAAACACCTCCAAAACATCACTTGAAAATAGCAATGTATGACCGGTGCGTTCTAATCCTTAGAACCAATTTTACCTATGCGCCCGGATACAGCGCCTAACTTTGAAAATGCATTAATTTTATTCTATTAGAAATGGAGAGCTGAAATTTTCCAGAAAACTTACTTATTGACTATATTTTAGTACTCAATAATTGGTCACTTGGAATTCATAAATTTCACTAGTTAAATGTGTTTCTGCATAAAATAAAAAAAGTTTTTATTAGGTTTATTATTATTTGTTTGGTATAATTTCATTCAAAACTCGTATGCTTAAAATCAAAGAACATTTGGTCTAATGCCCTCAGCATCCCGCCTCTGCAAATTACTATCTAGAGATCCTGGTGCCCCTGATTGGAGCACTGGTTCTTCCTGAAGAAGGTCAAACAATGACAGAAGTAGGGGAGCTACTAAGAGTGCACTTTCCAGGCTCAAATTGATAAGAGGGCGAATCTAAAGAACTGAGACTCACCTTTGCATATCATGACTACAAATTAGTTAAAACAATAGTGACATATGAAAGGGTGAAATGGTCGATGGAAGCTTTTGCCTCTTTCAAGTCACATGGTAAGGATCGTATATTTCCAGCTTTACTACAAAATTCCTTCGATATTTTAATAAGCTACCTGGTGAAACTATTCCGCTCATGTTTAAGCTTGGGATATATACCGATGCCGTGAAGGGAACCAAAAGTAGGCTTTATTTCCAAGGTAGGAAGAGCAGACTACACAAATCCTAAGTCGTTCCGCCCTATCAGCTTGACCAGTTTCTTATTAAAGGTTGGTGGATCGACACATTAAGGAAGGAATAATGGTGCAAAATCCCTTACATCTTTTACAATCAGGCAGAAAAATCCACAGATGCGGCTCTACACCCACTCGTTACAAGAGTCGAAAACGCGCTGTTGGGTGTCCACCCATCTGTCTTAGGTACTTTTATCGCTATCGAGGGAGTAGTCGACAACACGTCTCGCACGCCTATGCTGATGATCTAGTTATTTTGTGCCCTAGTCGCCATGTCTGGGACCTGGAGGGGCCAATGATGCGGGCCCTCCGGATCGCGGAACGATGGTGCCGCAGGCAGGGGCTCGAAATAAATCCGAACAAGGCCCAGATGGTACTCTTTACAAAAAAGAGAAAAATGGGGAGACTTCTCATAATTACATTGGTGGGAACGACTCTTCAACTTCAGGGGACTTTGGACTCACGACTGAGCTGGAATGATCATATTGAGGCTCGAACCAATAAAGCCATATGGGCTTTCTGGGCTTGTAAACAAGCCTTTGGGTGTACATGGGGACTGACACCTAAAGTGTTATTTTGGATATGCACTATGGTGATCTGCCCCATGGTAACGTACGCCGTTATTGTATGGTGGCGTAGTACAACAAAGCGCAAACACATTCTTCAAATTGACAAAGTTCAAAGAACGGCTTGTGTGCAAATATTGGGTGCGATGAGAACTGGAACAGCTCTGGAAGTCCTGGTGAACCTGCCTCCTCTTCACTCATACATAGAGAACGAGGCCCTGAAGACTGTTTATCGTCTCAGTTGCCTGATACATCTTGGAATTGGAACCAGCGGCTATTAAGGTATCTGGGAAAGCTCGGTGGAGCGGTGTTCATCACTCCTCATTCGGACAGATTACATGACGCCGCTTTTCAAACCCAATCTCTACCTGGAGATATTTTTGCCAAGTAGAGAGGATTGGGAGGGAGAACAAAATCTTCCGAAAAATGAATCCTGGTGGTATACTGATGGATCTCGACAAGATGAAAGAGTTGGAGCTGGAGTATTCGGCAGGAGCACAGGAGTCAGAGAGTACTACCCTCTCGGATAATGTGCGACAATTTTCCCAGCGGAAATTTATGCTATTCTGCAGTGTGCCCATCTCTGTGTGAGCGACATAGACAGGAATAGAGTAATAAATATATGCTTAGACAGTAAGGCTGCAATATTGGCACTAAAATTCAGTGTCGTAACTTCGCGACTGGTGTCTGAATGCAAGGATGTACTAAATGGTATGACAAGGAAAGGGTCTACAGTCGGACTCGTATGGGTCCCGGGCCACTCGGAAATGAGGAAGCAGACCGTCTGGTAAAGTTGGTTTCGGCGACTGAATCGTATGGACCCCAATCAATATTACCTCCCCCAATTGCTATTGCCAAAAGGGAATTAAAATCGTTGCTAGAAAGCAAATTTATTGAATCGTAGAAGGGAGCTTCTAGAATGAGGCACGACGTACTAAGGAGCTTCTCTGCTTGGGAAGAAAAGAGCTGCGAATTGTGGTGGGATTGTTGACAGTACATTGTCATCTCAGGGGCCAGTCCTCAGAGAGTGCTCAGCACTCAACAGACTGAGTCAGAGATATTTTGGAGATACAATTTTGTAACCGGAAGCAGTTAGGCAAGTTCAAAGAACGAGGCTGCTTGGATTCGCAAAGGCGATCGGCCTCGAATAACCTGCAGCTATGATGGGATGTAAAGGGCCCAATGGAGGCCTAGGCCTCGATGATCTAGTATCACCACCCTTTTTTCATTCATTTATTCATTCAGTGTGGTCTACAACTTTGGATAAAATCGGTACTTTTTTGCGACCTTAGACACTCAACTCAATTCAAAACTAAAATTTGTATAAAAAAATTGTACCGACTTCTAAAAAAGCATTAAAAAGCGAAAAATAACAATAAAAATTTTTATATGAAGTTGAAATTTTGGTGTCGGCGCCAAACTAATGTCTTATGAAATGTAATTGACATAAATGCGATATTCCTACAAGCTAGAGTAAGAAAGAAATTATCTACAGATAAAGTATTTCTCAATCTTTTTAAATGAATCACATTTTGTAAAGTGTTAATTTGGCGCCGACTTCAAAAATTTGAATTTCATTTAAAATTTATATTATTGTGATTTTTTTATAAAAAATGTATTAATAATTTTCTTCCTTTCATTATTTTACGGGTAGTAGCTGTGTATCTGACGCTAAATGATGTTTTTTTTCTACTACCGAAGGCAAGTTTTGTTTAGGATAATTACAACCAGATCAATACACAGTATCTTAAATTTAGGAGGGTATATTAAGATTTTACGCTCGAACGCCTCTCTAATTTGCGGTAAATGTAGCAAATACCGCACAAAGCTAATCGATTTTGATTAATTATCAAAATCAACCAATCCTATGAGCTTATTAATTAGCCAGGGGCTTTCCATTACTTGTCGTCCGACAAAAGGCAACAATGTCGAAATTTGTGATTAACCGATGTGTACATTTTCGGGGAGAGTCCATTCCCACTTTACTTCACAACTTCGACACAAGGCACAGTTCCATCACCGGATCTTAATATTTACGTTATTAGTTATAGTTTTTGGTATCATATATTGGGTAGATCCAAATTTATTTTAATGAAATTTAATTCAAAATATGTATCTTATTAATTAAAGATGAATATTATGAAAAGTTTGACAGAGGAACAAAAAATAATTGTCTATATATATATATATATATATATATATATATATATATATATATATATATATATATATATATATATATATATATATATATATATATATATATATATATATATATATATATATATTATATGTAATCGAAGATTTTCGGGCATTCCGCGTATGTGCTGAGTCCATCTCAGGACTGTAAGGAAGCTTCCTTACAGTCCTGAGATGGACTCAGCACATACGCGGATGCCCGAAAACCTTCGATTACACATCATACCCGTGAGAATATCTGACATAACACAGATATATATATATATATATATATATATATATATATATATATATATATATATATATATACATTTGTTATATCGTAAGTTTTCACGGATGGTGGAAAGAATGATTATTCCTAGTTTCAATCCGTTCGTTCAAAAAATCATTTCTACAACGTTTTGCCAAAATCTCATTTGGCATTTTCAAGTGCGGTTCGTCTCGTTACTCGCTGAGAACTTATGGTGGTTTCTGTTGCCCTTCGAATTTTGTTTAGCTGGCTCACTTTCTGTTTGAACGAGCGGCTTCGCAAACACCTTCCTTCTGCAGAGAACCAAATATTTGTATGCTGTTCTCTCGTATATCGGTTGATTTTTGTTGTTTTGTTTCTTAATTTTTTATTACTGTTTTTCATTACTTGGGATATTTAAAGCATCATCCCGTTTATTCCGCTGTCTCGCTTTTTCGATTTCTAAAGCCTCTCTTATGATGCGTACTTTGTAGTTTTGTTCTGGTGCTATGTCTTTCGCTTTTTCGAAATCGATAGTATGTCCGGTTGTTTGGTCATATTGAAATAGACCAGAGGTTGTCTGTTTGTTTCTCAGAGTATTTTTATGTTGTTGAAATCTTGCTGATATACGTCTGTTTGTTTGTCCTATGTATGCTTGATGGCAATTCACATGGAATGCTGTAAACGCCATGATTTTCAAGGTTGGTCTTATCTTTGGGATTTCCCAGGGTGTTGGCTATTGTTTTTTGTAGTTTGAATATGGGCTGTATGTTGTGTTTTCTTAAGATTATTACCATTCTGTCCGTTATTCCTTTTATGTATGGGATTATGGCTTTGTTCCTTGTTTAATCTCGTTCTTTGATTTTTGTTGTGGTCTTCTCCTGTGTTTTTATGTCTTTCTTTATATCTGATTGTGACAAATCAAATCAAAACAAACAGGCGCATATCAGCAAGAATTCTAGAATATAAAAATAGTCTCAAGAACAAACAGACAACCTCAGCTTTATTTCAACATCACCAAACAACAGGACATACCATCGATTTCGAAAAAGCAAAAGAACTAGCCCCAATACAAAACTACAAGGTACGCGTCATAAGAGAGGCCATAGAGATCGAAAAAGCGGGATAGTTGAATAAACAAGATCAGAATGCAAGCCAGCTTAACAAAACTCGAAAGACAACAAAGACCATCATCCGTTCTCAGCGAGTAAGGAGACGAACCGCACTTGAAAATGCCCAATGAGATTTTGGCAAAACGTCGTGAAAATGATATATATATATATATATATATATATATATATATATATATATATATATATATATATATATATATATATACGGTGTGTCCGAAATTAACAATGACAGTATTGCAATCTCGAAGCTATGAGGCAGAAAGGAAGCTAAATGGCAATTATGTCAGTAGGTTATTGATGCTTGTGCATCGGTTCTGGTTTTTTTCGTTCTGACATATTGAAAAAGAGTAAAATATTATATTTTCTTAGGTCTGCTATAACTTTTTTATTTTCTAATATTTTTTAAATCCCTAAACACCTTTACATGGCCACTTTTTACGCGAAATATGTCTAGTTAGTCAAATTTGAGTTACAACGTTTCAGCTCTCTGGAACCATCATCAAGTTTATTTTTCCTTATGACCGCTATATTGGATTTTTGATTCGTCGAAAATTATTTAATTTTTTCCATAGAACTAAGTGCGACATTAATGCAAAAAACAATGTTATAACCTTTTTTAATAAAAATTTGAATATTTGAAAACACCGAAATTTTAAATAATTGTTTTACTTAAGAATAGATTCAAACTAACACACCTCTCCATAAGACTGCGTCCCTATTGTAAAAATGTTTTTAAAAATTACAAACTACATAATCATACTTAAGGTTCAAAATGTCTATCATTTTTTTCAAAAAAAATGTCAATTTTTCGAAACAGCTCTGGTTACACGATAAATGTTCTTTCGATTGATATTAAATTTTTATACCACATTTTTCACATATCCAAAGAAAAATCCAAGGGTGTTATGCCCGGAGACCTAGCAGGCCCGCGCACAGGCCCATTGCTGAAGATTATTTTTCCACCTAAAACCGCGTTAAAAATTTTTGTACTTCCCTGTAATTACGTGTGCGGCAACCGTCTTGTTGAAACTATATATTATGAAACTGATCATTTGGTAGAACTTCTCGAATGGCAGGAATAATTTGGTTTTGTAACATTACGAGATATCTTTGTCCTGTTAAAGTTTGATCATAAATAAATAGACTACTAATCAGGCGATTTGCTAAAAATGATGATAAATATTAAAGAAGATAAGTTACAATGTTAATAAATACATTTTGAAGATAAATAATTGAAACATTTCACAAAACTCCGAATCATTTATACCTAAATAAGATATTTTTTATCTGTCATTCCGCACCACATATTAAAACCAAATCGTATGTGCAATCTTCATGGTTCTCTTAATTGCGGGTTTTCAAGAGCCCAGTAATGGTGATTCTTTATATTGAAAACTCTCCAGTTACTGAAATGTGTTTCATCTGTCCATAAAACCGTATCGAAAAAGGTATTAGTGTTATAGAAGAAATTAAGTACTTTTTGATGAGTAAAGAATCGAATATGACGGTCAAAAGAAAAAACAAACTTGACAATGGTTGCAAAAAACCGAAACGTTGTAACTAAAATTTGACTAAACAGACGAATTCTGAGTAAAATGGGCCATATAAAAGTGTTTACAGATTTTAAAAATATTGGGAAATAAAAGAGTTATAGGTGATTTAAGAAAGTGCAAGATTTTACTTTTTAATGTTTTAAAAACACATAAGCACCAATAACCTACTGTTTTTACTATATCTTCTTCTTCTTCTACCTTCTATAATAGGTCCCTGACCTGTTCCTTCTTCGATTTTCCTCATTCTGGACTTAAATTATCGCTCCACCTTTTCCGTGGTCGACCTCTACTGCGTGTACCACTAGGCGATTTATCTCGTGCGATCCTTACCAGTCTATCCTCTGTCATTCGGCTTATGTGTTTGTTCCATTGTGTCTTACGTTGTAGGACCCACTCATTAATGCATTCTGTGTTGCATGATTGCCTGATGTTATCGCTTCTTTCTCTGTCTAGTAGCGTTTTTCCTGTTATTCGTCGAAGTATTCTCATTTCTGTAGTCTCCAATAATTGTTTCGTTTTTGTCGTCTCTGGCCGTGTTTCTGAGGTGTATGTCATAATAGGTCTAATTGTGGTTTTGTAGATCCGAACCTTTGTTTCTTGTTGTAAGTGTTTGTTTCGCCAGATCACATCGTTGAGGCAACCCGCCACTTTGTTTGCTTTGGCCACCTGCCCTCTTACTTCATCTTCGATGTTGCCATAACTAGTTATGTCGATTCCTAGATATTTGAAACTCATTTCTTGTTGTATTATTTGACGGTCTAGTTCTAGTTTGCATCGGAGGGGTTCTTTTGAGGTTGTCATACATTTAGTTTTTTCGGCTGAGATAATCATATTATATTTTCTTCCCGTAAGATTAAAGGTATTTAACAATCTCTGGAGGTCGTCTTCATTTTCGGCACATATCACAGCGTCATCAGCGTAACAGAGACTTTTTATTTCTGTATAACCCATTTTATATCCTCTACCAAGTCGCACCTCCTTTATTATTTCGTCCATTATCATGTTAAACAACAAAGGACTAAGCGAGTCTCCCTGTCTAATACCGCTGTTGACTAGTATGGGTGTAGATAATTTACCTTTAGTGCGAATCTGAATTTTGTTGTTTGCGTATATGTTTTCGATGGTCTGAATTATATTGATAGGAATATTTCTCTTATATAACAGGTTGATTACGTCATCTAGCTTTATGCGATCGAATGCTTTTGTTAGATCTATATAATTTTCTAAAACTTTCCCCATTTGATCGCTTTGCTATCTCTTATACTTTTCGAGATTACACTGCTGTCAACACCAATTTCGGACACACTGTATATAAATACATACATATATACATCCAATTATGGAAATATTATTCAAGAAAATACAAATCTGACTAAACGGCAACGTAATTTATAGCCCTAATAAAGCCGATAAGTAAATTTGTGCTTGCTTTGTTTTAAACAACTTAAATATCACAGGCATTACTTTCCCCGAGATAGAATGACCCTACGGCAATTCTTCGGCGTGTATTTCCCACATACCGCATCATCCGCAACGTGCGAGTCGGATCGATGCCTTGGCTCGTCGACCGATCGGGCGGTGGCCCGCGCCGCGACGGCATTCGGTCACGGACGGTTGCCAGAGCCGTGGCATACCAGTGCTCTATTTCCCCATTGTCTCCGGCCCGACCGGTAAACAAACTTAACGCGGAAAAATCGGAGGAAGACTCGACATATTATGTTATTAAAAACGGCAATAGCCTTTTGGGAGTCTAAGGGTGATGAGTCGTGACTCCCTTTTTGGGTAATTTTGGAATTTCGTTTACTTTAGAGATGTTTCTGTAAAATCAATTATAACACATATCTTGTACGAGGGCAGCCTTTAAAGTTTTTACGAAAATGAGGACAGCAAAAAAAAATTGTAACCGTTTAATTGCTTTGTATGCTTTTAAATACATTTGGAAGTTCTAATTGAAGTCATTTTCCATCGGAATTAACCGGTAGGATGTTCTTACGAAAGGGTGTTTTTTATAGAGGTATAGAAATTTTAAATGGAATAAAACAAAGATGAATTTTTTAAATTGACATGAAATTTACTTTATTCGAAAGATAACCTTCTGGCATTATAATTTAAATATTACTTCTGGCATATGACCGCCACGGCTGGCTCGGACGTAGTCTAATCTGGCGATGACTCTTTCCAACATTTGTGGCCGTATATCGAGAATAACGCGGCGAATGTTGTCCTCCAAGTGATCAATCGTTTCGGGCTTATCGGCGTAGACTAGCGACTTCACATATCCCCATAGAAAATAGTTTAGCGGCGTGAAGTCGCACGATCTTGGAGGCCAATTCACGGGTCCGAAACGTGAAACTATGCGGTTACCAAACGTTTCCTTCAATAAATCAATTGTGGCACGAGCTGTGTGACATGTTGCACCATCTTGTTGAAACCACAGCTCCTGCACATCATAGTTGTTCAATTGATGAACAAAAAAGTCAGTAATCATGGCTCTATAGCGGTCACCATTGACTGTAACGTTTTGACCAGCATCGTTTTTAAAGAAGTACGGACCAATGATTCCACCAGCCCATAAAGCACACCAAATAGTCAGTTTTTCTGGATGTAACGGTGTCTCAACATACACTTGAGGATTATCATCACTCCAAATACGGCAGTTTTGTTTATTGACGTATCCATTCAAACAAAAGTGAGCTTCATCGCTAAACAAAATTCGCTTATGACAATCGAGATCAACGGCAATCTTGTTTTGGGCCCATTCACCGAATCTACGCCTTGCTAGGTGATCGTGCGGCTTCAATTCTTGCACGAGTTGGATTTTGTAAGCACGCAAACCAAGATCTTTCCGCAAAATCTTCCATAAAGTGAATGGACACATATCCAATTCCTGCGCACGATGGCGGATAGACTGATTCGGGTCTTCCTCTACGCTACGCTCTACAGCAGCAATGACTTCTTCTGTACGCACTGTACGACGTCTCTGTGGATGCGTATTATCTTTTAGAGTAAACGTAGTGCGAAAACGTTCCATAGTTAATCGAATTAATTGCTCTGATGGACGATTATGTTGACCGTAAAATGGACGTAGTGCGCGATACGTATTTCGAACAGAACCATGATTTTCAAAATAAATTTGCACAATTTGGAAGCGTTGTTCAGGCGTCAGTCTATTCATGTTGAAATGCCAAACCAAACTAAACATAAATCACTTGACAGCTGACAAAATGGCCGCCAGTTAAAAAAGTGTTGTCAACTTAAAGTTTTATACCTCTATAAAAAACACCCTTTACAAATGCTTACGTGACTTGATTTCGCAGTACTTCCAAGTTCTAGAAGCACGGGCGTGATCCAAAAATTGTAAGACGGACATTCTGAGTGGTCTTTCCAAGATCCAAAGCCACGACTTGACAGCCTTCCGCCGCATCTTCCCTGCTTGGGCGCCATACTGCAATAATGCCCCTGATGGAAAAGACATATAATCGACAAACTAATTGCGACTACCGCTAAAAGGATGTTTCATCCTCGGCAAACTACGGTGGATTCATCAGTGGGTCCGCCGGCACCTTTTCCAGATACCGTTGTCATGCTTACTGTAATTTGGAACTTCCATTTGAAGTAATTTTGCATCGAAATTAACCGGTAGGATATTATTGCTACAATAAAACCTTTTCTTGGTGAGTTATCCATGCATTTTTCGTTGAAGATTCGGGGGCACCAAGAGGATATTGGTCGACAAATCAGGTAAATACGGGAAATGATATATTAATTATCAATTGTTTGACACACTGTGTGAAAGTTGGCATTGTCATGAGGACTTTTTCAGTTGTTTTTTCTGATTTTGTCAATGACTTCAGGCAAAAAAATGATGGTATAGCATTCAGCATTAACTGTACCTCGATTCTCTAAAGGAAGTTTTGCGATATGTCCGGTACAACCAAAGAAACAAGCGATCATTTTCTTGGAAGTGCTTTGTGAACGAATTACTTTCGTTGAATTCAAATCATCGTAGAACATTCAAACAGTAGAATGTTGGTTACTGTCCGATTCATATGAATATATTCAAGTTTTATCTTTTATTACGATGTTATATATGGATTTTACAAGTTCCTATGTCGAAGTTTTTTAATATTCCCTTAAGCCAATTAATACAAACCAAGTTTTAGAACTTCGGTCAAATTATGCGGAATGGTCGCGTGCTTTAGGGTAAAAGGGGTACGTTTAGTCGGATCTCGGTGCATTGACAGAGATAGAATGTTGGCAAATAAAGAAATTATTAAAAATTATTTTAAAAATTTTAAAACTGTGATATAAACCTTATTTCAGGATATTTTCAACCACTGCATTGTAAAAACTTTGTTTACTATACTGAACAGATCACATTTTGTTTTACAAAAAGTGCTCAAAATTGTTCGGTTAACACACAGTCTTGGTCGACGTATCCAAAAATAAAATCCCGGTCTCCACGAATACCATCACAATAATTTTCAGTGCGCTGTTGTAGTTCTTCCACAGTACTCACTTCCCCATCGTAATAAACTAACTGTTTTAAATAGCCCCACAGAAAAAAAAATCACGGGAATTTAGATCTGGAGAACGGACTGGTCAAGAAATGGGTCCATTTCTCCCTATCCACCTATTAGGAAACACATTATTTAAATCTGAAATGTGGCGGAGCTCCATCATGAAGAAGGCACACATTCTGTCTCACATTTAAAGAAACATCTTCTAATAATTGTGGCAGATTATTGTGAAGAAAGTTTAAATCATTTTCACCTGTCAGTCGATTTGGAAAACATTAAGGCCCTATAAGCATGCCATTTACTACGCCAGCCCAAACATTTACTGAAAATCTGGGCTGAAAATAAATTCTGTTCACTGCATGTGGATTTTCTACTGCCCAAACATGATTATTGTGGAAATTATTTTCTCCATTTCTTGTAAACGTGGCCTCATCTGTAGCCAAAATAATTTTGGTAAAATTGTCATTTATCTTGTAATGATGTAAGAGCCAGTGACAAGATTCAACTCTTCTAGGATAATCTTCTGGTTGCAACGCTTGTATCCGTTGATAATGATACGGATAAAGTTGTTCTTATCGTAAAGTTTCCACATTTTACTATGAACAACTTCTACTTAACCTGTTATGGACCTAGTGCTTGTAGTTGGGTCACTTTCGACAATTTCTATCGTTTCTTCCTCGATCTCCACCATTTTGCGTGGAGGAGGTCTTCCAGCGCGACCTCCTCGTCGTTCCTTTAAATACTCAGTAGTGAACAAAGTTTTTACAATGCAGTGGTTAAAAATATCATGAAATAAGGTTAGTGGTTTGTATTACAGTTTTTAAATCTTTTAAATAATTGTTAATAATTTCTTTATTTGCCAACTTTTATATAACGATTTTTGGTAAATCGATTTCTCTTTACGAGTTCTACAAGCTATTAAAATAAATGACCCTGTATATTTATATATATTATCAATTCCAACATCGAATATATAATATGTTATTATGCTACCTACATTGATACAGAAAGGTGAATATGCCAATATAATTAATGAATTAGTGTGCCAAAATTTGGCTAACTATTGCTAGAGATGAGCTGAATATATCAAAGTTTGTACTCTTATTATAAGTCTCGTACATAGAATACAGAAACGAACATTTTAGTACATGAGTTCTGGGAGTTCTGAGATAACAAAATTATTAAGAACTTTATAAAGAACGGTTGATAAAAAAATATCCTGCTGTAAAAAAGTTAAATTTCTGAAGCAATGGTTCATGTGAAAAATCTTATTCAGGATAAACCCTAAAACTCTTATGATTGAATTATCTTAAATGCCTTCTTTTGATCCTTTCTAAACCATTAATGTGGATATTGTAGCTTGAAGATCACACTACCTATGCTTATTCTAATTTAGACTGCACATATGTGATATATAATACTTTAATGACGTCAGTATTATTAAAATATCAGGTACAACGCAACATAAACCCAAAAATCTTTGAAGTACCAGAAACGATATTACTTATATGAAAAGAAAAGGAAAATTTTAGGTTGTAAGTGATTCCTAGATTTTTAAAAAATAGGACCGTATTTAACGTATATTCGTACTGAAACGGACATAACATTATATTTCCCTACGTTGGCCTGCAGATACTTTTTCGAATACTATTCGTTCCAGGTTCGATTGAAGCTTTATATAGTACTGTAAGCAAATTATTCTCTTATACAGCTTAAGATCATCAGCATATAGTAAAATGTCCGCCTCAAAAACAGAAGCATGGTCGTTAATGAAAATATTAAATAATGATGGTTACAGTACTGACCCTTGCGGTACAAATATATTTTACTGAGCGAGGACTACGAATTTCACATGTTGAATTAGACAGGGCGATTCGCTCAGCCCCTTTATATTTAATCTAATAATGGATAAAATAATAGAAAATCACCCCAGAACAGCTAGATACAAAATGGGAAACACATTCTTCCATACCGTCTGCTATGCGGATGATGCTGTTCTTATTGCATACTCTGAAGATAACCTCCAAAGACTACTGCACTCTTTTAACACTAAAGCGAAAGAATTAAATATGTTCATCAACACCGAGAAGACCAAAGGCTTAGTAACATCCAAAGAACCAATACGGTGCAAGTTGGAAATTGACTCCAAAATTGCCGAACAGGTAAATCACTTCAAATATTTGGGAGTAGAAATAAAGAGCGATGGAAACCTTTTTAACAAAGTAAGAGAGCAAACGTTGAAAGCGGCTCGAATTTCTGGATGCCTAAAAGAAGTTATGTGGAAGAACGAATATCTTAATATCGAAAGCAAAACTAAGATATATAAAACGGCTCTAAGACCCATCATAACATACGCGGCAGAAACAAGACCAAATACAGACAGAACTCTACAAATGATGAAAACAATCGAAATGAAAATATTAAGAAGTATACAAGGCAAAACTCTACACGACAGAATACGGAATGAAGATATCAGACAACAATGCGAGATACAGGACATAGGAAGATAAGTTAGACAAAGGCGAAGATTCTGGAACAAATATCTAGGGAGAATGGAGGACGGTAGACTCGTTAAAAGCGTAAAAATGAATAACCCAGTAGGAAAAAGATCACGGGGAAGACCACCAAAACGATAGCGAGAATGCTGGACCTCATCTTTCGAGGAAGACGTGATGGCAATGAACAGGCAATAGCCTACTAGCATGGTTAACGGTGTTAGAAAGAAGAAAAAGAAGAATGCGATTATGGAGATATGATTTAAATAATATTTTTAGTGAATCTGAACTCAAACACTGGCAGATTTTTAAGTAAAAAGGAGTGGTCCAAACGATCAAATGCTCTTGTGATGTCTTGGTAAGTCACATCCATTTGACAATCATGGTTAATAACCTCAGCTATATCCTTAATTCTAAGCACCAGATTAATTGCCGTCGACCTACTTTTAAGGATGCCGTGTTGAAACGGTGTAATTAAATTATGAGTTAATGAAAAACTAGAATCGTGAGAAAAAAATTGAAATAATTTGGAAAAATTTCATATAATAGACACCGATCTGTAATTACGGACTTCCGATTGGTTAAACTAGGACGAATCTGCAGTCTTGTATAAGAAAGACTGGAATTAAGTCCTGCTCCAGTTTATTTAGATTTAAGCCCCTTTATTGCATTAAATATGTCTTCATCAGTGAAAATAGAGACATGAACAGTTGGAAGAGTAGAATTTACAATATTAGAATCATTTGTGGAAGCAAGACTGATCGAGGAAAATACTGTTTAAAAAATTTTGCAAAAGAATTTAGAATATCAGATAAAGTATTAATTTATTTCTTATATTATTTGAAATACTTTGTCATTCCTTTTTCGTTTTAATAAAAATCCAAACGGTTTGGGATTTTTTTAATATTATTTTCCACCTCTCGAATATATGTTTTGTACGAAACAGATATATTTTATTCCATTTTACTTCTTTAATCTTAAATATTTTCCAAATGAAAGAAACGTCCAGAAGTTGGATTTTTTTTTAGAAAATTTGTCTTTTTGTTTGAATTTGAGTAGAATAAATACATGATTTTTCTCGATGATCGTGTATTTCCTTTATCAAATATTGACAGATTTTTTTTCTTTATTTGAAATATTATTTTTATTTAATTTAAAACAGATTTTACTTATAAAATGTAAGTTTAGTAATGTAAATATAAATATATTGATGAAAGAAATACTCTAGTCTTCCTATTGAATTTGTAGCGATTTCATGTAAAAATTTATTGCAGTTATCTGAAAGTTTCAAGTCATAGGGAGCACCCAGTAGATAATAAATACGTAAAAAAGTACAGCTAGATCAGCTCTGTTTTTTTATAAACAGCATCCAATCCTATTTTCTGTCTTAGAATTTTCCGGTTACATTTTAGAGAAAACTTGTCTAAACGAAAGTTAGGGGTATTGAAAAGACCTTCAATTTCATTTTTTATACGTCAAAATCGATAAATAAAGTGATGTATAACGCCTTAATGATAAGGCCATTATGTGCCTTTATAACTGTGCGAAAGCTGGATCAAATTGGTTTGATAGTTTATGAATAATCTTAATTGTTTATCCCAGACACTGAATATTCAAACAATTGTCCTTGCCCAGAGTATGATTGTACAGATATTTGCTAAAGCGGAATGGATTCTTTGAAGTTCAAACTACAAACAAAGATGAAAAAACGATGAATTTTTTAAAAAATTGTTGTTAAAAAAACCGTTTAGAGAAGGGGTTCCTTTTTTACTTATAGGAATAACTTTGTTAATTTTAATGATACAAGTTTGTGAATGAAAGCTGGTGAAAAGAACAAGAATTTAAAAAAAAGTCTTCTACGACCAATAATAGCTAAGATAGCACTTTTTTAAAAAGTCATATCTCTTTTGTTCATAAACATTAAGAATTGAAGTTTTCACAGATTTTAAACGAAGACCTATATTTTTGATACAATTGTTAAGTATGAAATTCATGCATCGTTAGTAAAGTTATAGCCCTTCGAAGTGAAGATAGTTTTGCAAGCGCGTTGTAGCGAGTGGTGGAGGAAGCTCGGCTTTCTCACGATGTGCTTTTGAAATTCAAACTACAAATTGGAGCACGCAACAAAATTGTACCATATCTCGGGTTCCAGATAACGTAGGGCCTCCATTTTTTTTAACTGAGGTAACTCGACGAAGTATGACGAACTGACTTATTTTAATTATCATTGGAAATCGGGAAATAACGGAAAATTGACATTTCATCGGAAAACACATTTTTTGGCAATATTAACTCTAATATTGTTTCAAAAAACTTTACTAGCAGTTTAATTTCATTGCAAATATTAAATATAAAACGCTGCCACAATATATATATATATATATATATATATATATATATATATATATATATATATATATATATATATATATAATAATAATTTCAGAAGCACACCGTGAGAAAACCGAGCTTCCCGCACTACTCGCTACAACGCACTTGCAAAAGTACCTTCATTTCGAAGGGCTATAACTTTACTAACAATGCATGAATTTCATATTTGCCAATTGCATCATAAAATATAAATCTTCGTTTAAAATCTGTAAAAATTTCGACTCTTACAGCTAGATTCACTAATATAGAACAGTTTTAAAATTTAAATCCAAATATTTAGACATTCCCACAAATTTAAACCTTATTCCCTAACAATTTCGAATTAAAGCCACTTTTAAGTTTAAATCCTTACTTAAACTTGATTCACTAAGATGTCATTAGCCTTAAACCTAGGTTTTAATTCTTATACCCCCCTTAAACCTCCTGAAACCTTATTCACTAAGCTTATTTCGATCCCTATCTGTATTTAAAATAAATCCACCAATAAACATGTGTTTAAATTTAAAGCGCACCACTGGTTTCAATTTACCAATTCACTAAAAAGAGTTTAAAGTCAAGTTAACCTACAAATGTTAAATTTAGAACGAAAATTTAAACCTAGCTGATACGCGAGTTTAAGGAATTTTATAAAGCATTATTTTTTCATTAAACTTAAATAAAGTGCAAAGCCATTTGAAAATATTCTTATTATTAATAAAAAAACAGATTTAAATATGCGCCTCTTCAGTTACTGTGTGCGAACGGGTAGTTTTTTTCCGACCCCGACGAATTGGTTCGCCAGCATCTTGTTTATTTATATCATGTGTGTGATGCTTTACAATGGGCACAACAGGTGTGTTATCAGATCATGTTTATAAACAAAAGAGATATGACTTTTAAAAAAATGCTATCTTAGCTCCTATTGGTCGTAGGAGACTTTGTTTTCTTTTAAAATTCGTGTTTTTTCGCCAGCTTTCAAGTCCACTTATTCACAAACTTGTATCATTTAAATAAACAAAGTTATTTCAATTGTTTATAAGTAAAAAGGTACCTCTTTTTAAACGGTTTTTTAGCAACAATTTTTTAAAAAATCAATCGTTTTTTCATCGTCGTTTCAAAGAATCTATTCCGCTTTTGCAAATATATGTACAATCATTCTCTGAGCAAAGACAATTGTTGGAACATTCAGTGTCTGGGATAAACACTTAAGATTATTCATAAACTATCAAACCGATTTGGTCCAGCTTTCGCACAGTTATAAAGGCACATAATGGCCTTATCATCAAGTTATACATCTTGCAAAAGTTATTAGCATTTACATAATAGTGCAAAAAAAAAAAAGGTTTTTCGCCATTATCTCGATAAATTATTTACGTATAAAAAATGAAATTAAAGGTCATTTCAATACCCACAACTTTCATTTGGAGTTTCCTCTAAAACGTAGCCGGAAAATTCTACGGACAGAAAATCGAATTTTTCGACTTTGGATGTTGTTTATAAAAAAACAGGGCTAATCTAGCTGTACTTTTTACGTATTTATCGTCTACTGGGTGTCCCTTACGACTTGAAACTTTCAGATATCTGCAATAAATTTTTCACCTTCTTTCATAGGAAAACTGGAGTAAAATGTTATAGTAATATTCAGTGAATTATTTACGGGTGTATTTATATTCGATAATAAAATATGTCCAATTCTTTCGATTTGCTCTTTATGAGTTTTTATATGGATACTGAAAAAAAAAATCAAAAGAATCATGATTTTTTAAATTAAATCAATGATTTTCAATTAAAAAAAAAAAATCAAAAACAACCCAATCTGGTCTGGTGTTAAACGCGCCAGGCGGCAGTGTGCGGTGCGTAGCACTGTGTCGGAGATATTATGAGAAACGTCAACAGTATCTGTTGTCACCCATAAATTTTTCATATCACCTCGAAGAGCTGTGCATTCGATCACCATCATAAAATTTCTATTGGTAAAAACACGTTTAAGTTGCAAGAATTGAAAAAAATTAATATTAGGAAGATTGAAAATTGACTCGTGGTCTATCGGATAAAAAAAAAACCTCTGATGTTAGTGAATCACCAGGCTAAAACTTCTGCTGTTAAAAACACATTTAAGTTGAAAAAATTTTTAAAAATTCAATATTAGGAAGACACTGGGGGCTCAACAGGATGAAAAATAGCTCCTGATTGAAATCGACTCACTGTGTGTGTCTGTTCATTTCGTCTCCTACTTGACTGGTAGAACACTTTGCGCGAAATGAAAACATTCAGACGAGTTGACATTCTTCAAGCACCATGATGTCCAAACATTCCTGCAACTAATAAGATAATTAAAAGAAAACTCTTTTTGACAATAAAATAATAGAAACCGGTCCACGAGAAATAAAGCAACAAACCTTGTATCCAACAGAACATAACTTGTTTCGGTTTACCGGGGATCTATGTTTGTCTTCACTCCGACCTGATTTTTCTGGATAAATTTTTTACTCACGATTCTCGAAATAGTCCCAAAGGCATTTCAGGTTTTGGGGTTTTAGAGAGAACTCTGTTGTCTGAAGAGTTTGGTTTTTATCATTTCCCTTGTGGTTCTGAATGAAATGAAATGCACGCCATTGTCGTTTATTATTTTCGTTCCTTAGTAAGAATTTAGTTTCCTATTTTTTATTTGATCAATTTGAGGTGGAAAGAATAAATTGGAAAATATTTTATTTATTCTTCCAACAAAAATAACTAATTTACATTTACAGACGTTAACTTATTTTGCCGATGATTACAATTTAAAAGTAAATCATTTCAAATTGGCGTTTTTGGTCAACTCCAGTCAGTATCCCTAAGAATGATCTTTGTCCTGAAATTGTCTTTATTGTTTACTTACCACCTCCTACAACATTAACTCTGTTAGAAAATTTATTTTGTATATTTGATTTCTTTCGAAAATTTATTAAGCTCCAATATTTGTATTTTTGGTGACTTTAACATACTTGGTTATAGGGAGTTTTTGAATAAGGGCGTAGAAAATATCTCGGTTCGTTTATTAAATAACTTTTTGAATTGTGTTCATTTATGTCAAAGTAATAAAATTATTACCGAATATTCCTTTTATGCGAAAATAGAGTGAGTGATAAGCAATTTGGATTTAGAAATGGTCTAGGAACAAGAGAGGCACTATTTTGTATGCGCGTTCTCCTACAAAAGAGCTGTGAATTCCGAAAGAACATCTACGTCTGTTTCATCGACTTTGAAAAGACATTCGACCGAGTACAACATGATAAACTTTTTGAGTGCCTACAAGCGGCAGGTCTAGACCACTACGATATAAGACTGCTAAAACATCTATATTACAATCAAGTAGCCTCTATCCAAATTGAAAACAGTCGTACTCAAAACCTACCCATCAAACGTGGAGTAAGACAGGGTTGCGTTCTGTCACCCTGTCTCTTTAATGTATACTCTGAAGAAGTCTTTAGGGAGGCTTTGGATGACAGACAAGAAGGAGTAAGACTAGGCGGAGAAGTAATCAACAATATTAGATTTGCTGATGATACGGCCATTCTTGCGGAAAGCATCGAGGATCTCCAAACATTAGTAAACCTAGTCAGTGAAGCGAGCTGCCGAAGAGGCCTTAAAATCAACATCTCAAAAACAAAGTGGATGGCAGTTGGAAAGATTACTGTAGATGAATGTCAACTTTGGCTCGATGGGAAGAGGATAGAGCGTGTAAACCATTTCAACTACCTTGGCAGTTGGTTGAATGCAAATGGGGACTCAGATGAAGAGATAATAGCTAGGATAGAAATATTGCGGAAGGCCTTTATGACATGGAAACCAGTTCTATGTAACAGGAACCTATCAATGCATATTCGTAAAAGGGTTCTGAAATGCTATGTATGGTGTATTCTATTATACGGTTGCGAGACATGGACACTAAAAACCACAACGCTAAACAAACTGGAAGCATTCGAATTGTGGTGCTACCGTCGAATCCTAAAGATATCATGGGTTTCACATACTTCCAACGAGGATGTTCTCAGAATGATGGATACAGATCGACTGCTCTTGAACATTATAAAGAAGCGGAAAACAGAATACTTCGGTCACATAATTAGGGGACCTAAATACCAGCTACTTCGCCTTATAATACAAGGAACAGTGGAAGGAAAAAGATGGATAGGCCGAAAGAAGCTTTCATGGCTGCGTAACATCAGGCAGTGGTGTAATTGCACGGTAGAAGAACTATTTCGCGCAGTAGCCGATAGAGAAAGATTTCAGGAAATTGTAAACATGATGACCACCAACGTCTGAATACAGGCATGGCACCTAAAGAAGAAGAATAAAATTAGAGATCATAATTACCCAACTGCAGATTTAGTGGTTCATAAAAATGAGCAGTGTAGCACCGAAAGAGTATTAAACATACTATTTTATGAAAATTATCATCATCCAGGCCTGCAGGCAACTTTAAAATATTGTTTATTTGCAAATTTTAATAGTAGTTCCTTACCCAATCCTACAAATTAAAAAAAAAAAACGAATTTTTCTGATTTATACAATGCTTTACTGAATATTGATTCGAACTTTTAGACCATGAAAACCCAATTGAGGAAATCCCTGATATTTTTTGCAAAAAAATATATGACACATTAAATGTTAATGTACTTCAATATAACAAAATTCCGAAACGCAATTATTCACCGGCTGTTTTCTCTTGATATCACACCAATAATACTTTTGATGAGATTGATTTAACAATAAAAAGAGAAGAAATTTCTAACTGACCTACATTAATTACTGCTTTATTTTAATAATGAAGTTAAATTTAAATAAGCGTAAGATTCATTAAAATATATAAAGAAATTTTATCCGCAACCCATTTTTCTTGCTTAAAATAAAAATGGATTTCTTACGGTCCGTTTTCCACGCGATACATTCTTTAACGGGAGTTCACGAAATAATTCAGTAATATAAAGCTCCAAGGAGCTAAAACAAATATTCTGTTATCTGAAGAACGTCTTTTTTTTTATCAATTTTCGCAACGTAAAATAAATCTTTGTATTGTTATATTTTTAGATGTGTTCTGTTTTCTTATAGGGTCAGTTTTTTATATTTTTGATTATATAGCGTAAGATAAATTATCCGTTTCTGGAATGATTTACCTCAAAATTAAATAATAAGAATTGACATTTGTAGAGACTGAAACTTTCTTACAATATTAAATTCCACGTATCTTGTTTTTATTTTATTGGACAATCTTTTTTGTTTAAGAATATTAAATGTTAATTTTACGTGTAAATTATGTAACAACACTAAATTCTTCTAAAAATACTTCATCATAACTTCTTCTTGTTCTTCTTACTAGCGATTTTCTATCCTTTGCATATAGGCTTCTCTCATGTTCTTTCAACTGTTCTTATTTTGTGTTATTCAATATCATTTCAGTCCCGCTATCTTTTTGATATCATCATACCATCGTTATTGATGTCTGCTGATGTTTCTCTTTCTTTCCTATGGTTTCCATCGTGTCATTTTTCCATCCTAGTTATTTGTGTTCCTTCTAATACGCCCAAGCCAGCTTTGTATATGGCTCTTCCTGTATATGGCTCTTCCTGTATATCTTACCTAAAAACTTTGGATACAGTACAAAACTCTAGCTTACATATGGCTCTTGGGGCTTTTTGCACTAGTCCCATCCCAAGTTTTTAATGTTTGTCCCACGTCGAATCATTACAACACAAGAGACTACATGTATAATTGAAATACTTTTTAAATCTCTGGTCCAAACACCATCATCTCTTGCACGACAAATTTTTCAATCCGAAATTCCTTTCTAGTCAATACACTAATCATAATCACACCATCATTACTAATATTACCTTTATACTTTTCTCAGAGGAACATAATTTCACCTTCTCAATAATAAAACAGCCTCATTTATACCCTTTCCCGCTCTAAATGGAGCAGCTGGAAATCAACTTTGATGTGCCCAGATATATAAAACATGACACTTATCCCAAAATCCTCCAAACCATTTCAAGAATATAACAAAAAATAATCTACACCAGACGGATCAAAAACTAAACAATGCACTCCCTCAGCACTTTATTGCTCAGATTTTATTAGTTCCTACAAATTAAATCCACTTAATAGCATATTGAGCGCTGAGTTCCACTCCATAAATTCCGCTATTAAAATCATTCTTGACTTCCCTCCCAACAAATGATTGATCGATCAGACTCCATGGGTTTTCTTACCATCCAATTATAACAGACATATACAACCTCGTTATTTGTTGTAAAATCAAGAACATACATGTGTCATCCATTTGGATATCAAGTCATGTTGGAATATACGGAAATGAACGCGCTGACCTCCTAGCCAAATCGTATCTATAAAATCACAAAGACTCAAATTTCATTCTATACCATAAAGACCTGATTCCTCTAATAAACATTACAATGAATAATCCCTCCCAAGTAGACTGGGACATGTTGGAAGGCAATAATAAGCTTCAAAGTCTTTTTTCAAAATTACCCAATACATCTGTTTCCAAACATGGCACATAAAAAGCAAGAAATAGTGTGTCGTTCCATGAGAGGACATACAAAATTGACGCATTTACACTTAATAAAAAATGTCTAGAAGGCAATGACTTCTTCCACTGTTAAGCACGTCTTGATGGAATGCAAAGAATTTTCTGCTATCCGATTCAAATATAACATCAACTTGGAACTTTTAGGTAGTTCACTTTTCCTGAATCCAGCAAATTGTAATAAATTAATAGCATTCCTTAAGGAGATTATTCTATATAAGGACATATAAATATCCTACACCAAAATAACACAATTAAGCATTTTAGCAACATGCACAAAGTTAAATAGTGTCTCTGCCATAAAGCGAAATTGTTGATAAAATACACGGAAGGCGCCAAATGGTCATAGATAACGACTCGTCTAAAACAAAATTCTCTCTCTCTCTCTTTCGAGACAAAAAGCTGCGAAGAAAGTAACACCGCTTACTGTATCGGTGAAGAAAATGCTCCTCAAATAGGTGCCGTGAAAAGAATCTCTCCTAGACCACGAGCGGCGAAGAAAACTCCTTTGTTTGTTGTGAAAATGAAGAAAAATCCTTTCTTGGCAATTGACGTCGAATTAAAAGCATTCTAATATACTATCTTGATACTAATATGATGCTTTATGTTAGGATAATTTTTAATCAAGGAGTTGCTTTTTTTATAATAATTATTTTATTCGTTGCAAATAATGATAATTTTAAATCAAGAAGTTGATTTTTTAAAATAATTATTTTATTCATTGCAAATGCCTTACAGCAATTTTAATTAAAATGTGGTTGTCCAAAATACTTTTCTATATGCGACTTATAATATTAATAAATAAATAGTAACTGACCTGTCAGTTCGAGTAATAATACAACATCAACATAATTTTTTTTAAAATAGCATAAACTTGTTTTCAATATACCGCCTTGCCACGACCCGTTACAACGGAGCTTCTTTAAATATACATATAACGACAAAAAATGTAAATATTTTTTCATGTAAATTCTTTTCACTTAACTTTATACAGAACCCCCTGCTTACTAATAATATAATACAGTTATATATTACTATAGAATAATCAATAAACTTAAATAGTGTAACCAAAAAATGTATAGACTATAATAGAGTTATAATATTGTTTATATGTATTATCCTTTCAAGCAGAAGAAAGGAAAGAATATATACAAACAGTTTGTTTCCTACAAATACAACTCTGGTCGTCTCTTCATACGCGTTTCGACCACTTTATGGTCTCGTCAGTGGAGCTGTATCGAACCGAGAGCAACATTCGCAGGAAACAACTACTATATAAAATAAAAATCTAAAGTATGTCAGTAGAATATTAAAAACCTGCTGGCTTTGAAGCCAGACTGAAAAATATCGCCAGTCAAAGTCATCTATACAATCAACGGAGTAGTCCGAAATTTTTAAAAATCAAAATTTCCCAGCTTCACTGACAAGACCATAAGATGATCGAAACGCGTTTGGAAAGCGGACCAGAGTTGTATTTGCAGGAAACGAACTGTTTGTATATATTGTTTCCTTTTCTGTGCTTGAAAGCCTAATACATATAAACAACTATTTAAATACGCAAATAGATTTCTTTATTTCTTATTGAAATAATCCTGAAAAATCGTGCCGATATTTTACAAAATGGAAATTTTAAGTAAACAGTTTTTTTCTGTACATCTTACTTAATATGTATAAAAATAAAATTTTTAATAAAAAATATTGAAAAGTTAGAAGTTTAGTTGTTTCCATCCCTAAAGGGCCTCCGAAAGATCTTGGATGACCTTTGAGTGATCTGTATCGATTCTCTTCAGTTCTATTGCATTATTAATGCACTCTCAGCCAAAAACCTAATAAAAAAAGAATCGATATAAATCATATATACAAAGATATGAATTTTTTAAAAAAAATCATCGAGTTTAAACGTAGTTTTCAAGGTCAAATGAAAGTCACTGGAACTTTTTAACATTTTTTCCAAACCCGTAATTGCATAACCATTAACTTAAAAAAATATATCTCATTAGGGTTATCCCAAATGTAGATATTTGGTTTTTGAAAAAATTGGTTCCAAATCTCCTATAGAGCAGGAGTCTGCAAGTGGGACCCGAATGAGTAAAATGTTTCAAACGACAGTGTCGAAAAAAAAAAATAAAAAGCAAACTTATATAGCAAAATAGGAACGCAGAATGTATCACAACATATATATTGTACCAGGGGCGGATCCAGTCTCTCTCTTTGGGGGGAGGGTGGTAGCCATATCATAAGAGTACAGAATGGCGCGCGAAAGCAAATTATCGACCAGAGGGGTGCCAGCCACATGGCAGAGACTAGTCGATTTTTCTGAATTCGAAGCTATTGGGGGGGGGGGGCGATCGCACAGTATAACAAATGAAACCAACTTATCGATGGGGGGCGTCTATTTTTCCATTTTTTCAAATTTGAAATTCTTGGGAGGGCGAATCGCACAGTATAGCCTGCCAAATCGAGCTGTCAACGGGGAATGTACATCTATTTTCCTGAATTCGATACTCTTGGGAGGGGGGGGGGGCTGAAATAAATGGATATACGTAAATGATCCAGTTTGCTGACCCCAGCTATAGACCATCGTCTTTAGTACAGCCAATTCCGTCAGAAAGTTTAATATATATTTACAAGATACCTTGTATATTAAAACTTTGTGCAGAACGTAATGAACACTAACTTATATTAAGGAAAAGATTTTTCGAAAACCGTTTTGCTATTAGTTCTTCTCTTTATGCTTTCAATAAACACACAAGATATAATCACTTCAAAGAATATTATTAAGTTACTGTTATGCATATTTTAGATCAAACGCCTGCGAATTTACCACAAAATTCTCTAGAGTTTCCATAAAGTCACTTTATTAGACCCATTTAGCGGCGTAGAGCGTACCACAGTAAATTTTCCTAAAAATAATAATGGAATTTACGCTTTCTCTGTAAACGAACTCGGAACACCCATTAAAGAGTAACACGTTAGTTACTTTACCCCTAAACTAAGTCAAACATTTTCCTCTGTTTTCGCCTTGTTCATTCATCCATAACGCGTTAAAGTTACTTTCCAAGTTGCGTATGTTCCCCGGCTTTAGCGTAACGTTTAAGCTAAGTTAAATTTCCAGTCTAAGTTTGTACTTTTTGTTACAGAAATTTAATTAAGTAACGCTTACCATTGTTAACTTTAGATTTAACTCGATACATGTATGGTTGTATTCCTACGAAGGCGACTCAGAAGTTCAGCATAGTTTATTTACGCATAATTTGTAAAAGTAAATGTATAATTATCAAGTTAGAATTTATACTTGTAGAATTAAATTGAAAAAAAAAACATATTCAGTTACATTAATATTAGATTTAGAGTTATAATAACACCGCCTTATCATCGAGCTACAATATTTGAGCGTAGCATTTCATATAATATTGTCTAAGTTTAGAATTATTTGCCCGATAAATGAAAAAGTTTTTAACAATGTGCCTTTAAAATAAATTATATTAGATATACTGGGTGATTTAAAAAGCTTCTAGACTACACATGAAACCAGGGGCGGATCCAGCCTCTCTCTTTGGGGGGGGGAGGGGGCGGTGATATTACAAAAGTACAGTATGGTAAGCGAAAGCAAGTTGTCGATGGGGGGGACACACACACCAGCAACCTTCCCATTTCTAGTATAAAAGGTAGGATCGGGTCTATTTTTTTGAATTTGAAGCTGTTGGAGAGGTGGGGGGCGATCACAAGAAAAACAAGTTGCCGGATAGGGGGGGGAGGATACACATTCCTAGTATAATATTTTCCTGAACTCAAAGCTCTTGGGAAGGGGAGGGGCGATCGCAAGCATACACATTCATATACTCTATTCAAGAACTAGAGAGAGAGAGATAAAACTGTTACCGAAACGTCCAACGTACCTGCTCCAGTGGCGCAGGTAGCTGAAGACTGCTGTAAATCTAATTATATTTAATTATATTTAAATATTATAAGCTTTTAGAAACAATAAAATTTTTGATAGTACAATTTAATTTCTGTCAGTGAGAAAAGTACACCTTACAGTGTGTCCTTATTGATTTTTCTTGTTTGTGCTTGTTTTTATATATTATTTGAGATTAGTGAGATACCCAAAAGATGTGGCTTCCACATCTATATTTATTCCAAAATCGTTAGAACAGGGCATTTTTTCCTCGACGAAAAACTTATTACGATGAATGTTTATGATGCCTTAAGATATCAGTATCTAGATAATAATGTTAAAAGCTTTGTTGAGATGTGTTCCAATATGACGGGAGTTGGAAAATCTACTATGTACCGAATACTGAAGGAGAAAAAAACGACTGGAATTGTCAGTACTCCCAAGCCACAATCACAGGCATACGAAAAACCTCGTTGGAAGAAGAGATGTAAATTGCAATAACAGGAGTTGTATGTACATTTTATTATGAGAAGCAGAACCCAACCGTCGACAAAATTCTTATTAAAATCAATGAATGTCGGCATTTACCTGAAATTAAAAGGACTGAACTCTGGAAATTGCTCAGAGAACTTAATTTTTGTTGGGAAAAACTAGATATGAAATCTGTTCTCATAGATCGTCCGGAAAATGTCCGTTAAAGAAGGAAATATCTCTCTCAAGTAAAAGGTAGAGTTGCTGGAAATAACACAACTTAAAAAATTAGTAATTTAGCTGAACTTTTGAAAGGTTTTTTTGAATAAAGCTATTGCAGAAAATTGGGAAAAATCCATATAATTAAAGAATAAAAGAAAATGTGGAAACTCGATCTCATGATCGGTGAGATAGAGGAACCAATTATAATTAATTTGAGCGAAAATAGCTTCACTGACTTTGATTACGAATTAGACATGTAATGTTTACCAGCGTAAACACAATTTATTATTTAAATTTTCTGTAACACATAATGATGAATCCCTTTTTAGTGTTTAATTGTAATTCTGCAGATGGTTTAAGAAATAAATAAACTGAAACGTCAAATGTCCTAAAAATGTTTTTAATTAATAATAAAATGACCCATAGCCCCAAAAAATTTTAATATTATATGGACGAATTTATTTTTTTATATATATGTTTAATTTCTTGTATTTTTGACAGTGGGTATTTTGTAAGTGTTTATCGATCGCCTCCTCTCCCCCTTGGATCCGCGCCTACATGAAACAATATTAGGTAAGGATTGAATGTTGGACAAAAACCATGCAGGGACGGGCCACTCTAGAGCTCTCCAAATTGCTTATGCATCACGGGTGCCGTAAGAAGCACCCCAACAGCAGCCATGGAAAATGTATTAAACCTCTCTTCCCTTGATATAATAATCAAGGCTGAGGCGAGAATGGGGGCTTATAGGCTGAAAAGGAGCAACGTCTGGTGGACTGGACCTGCCCTCGAATACACTAGCATCAATGACGTGGTAACGAATGAGCAGTGATACCATGCCAAGAACCTACACATTTGATAGACCCTACACCATTCAGCTTGACTGGAAGGCGCAGTCTAACCGAACAGTGAACAGCCAGGAAACCTCGTCTGGTACACGGGTGGGTCGAAAAATGACCATGGTACAGGCACCAGAATACACGAGATTGCACTCAAACATTATTTATGAGTGTAGCACGGGGGCAACATACCACAGTATTTCAGGCAAAAATTAACGCTATTTTCCCCTATTTTTAATCAGCTTTAATCTTATTTTGAATCAAATTCTTTTCCCTGTGGGAGTTTATAAATGTCTAAATCGAGAAAAAACTACCACCAAATTTTACTTCAAAATTTGCTCTAATGATTATAAGACGAGCAGAGGTAAAGATTTTGGAAAGAACTAATACTTACAACCTTGGAAAAAGCTATCACTGCGTGAATGATTGCCAGCTACTCTATGGAGCCTCTTAAAGCTACATACAAGTGACCAAAGGAATAATTAGGCAACATAGCAAAAGTCTAGTTATATAAACTTAAATTGATAAGTAATTAAAATTTCAATTATTCTGTCTATGCAAAAAATTAAAGAATTAAAGTAATTATTAAACCGTGAATTGGCACACGCTTGGTCTCTGAAGAGAACCATTAAGACCTTAATTACAAAAAGATACCGCAAAATAAAACAATGTTTATTGTTTGAGGTTATAGCGCTACGCAGTCGACTCCGTTTCACTTTACAAATTACTAGTTCACCGTAAATAATCTACTACTGTTGAACTGTTTGGTTAATTTTGTGAAAAGATAAATATCATAATAGAGTAATAAAGTCCATATATTTAAATTCAATCAATAAAAGGTTCAAAATCATACCTAGAAGAATCCTCTACCTGTTAGCCCTCTAAGGTAATCGAACGTGAAACTTTGCTTAGTATACTAAGCTAAGAAAAAATTGCAATACCCGTAAGGCTTCACGGATAGGCCCTCCCGTGTATATGTCTTTGCTATGACTAGGCACTTAACTGATCGTACAAATTAAAAATCTATTTATGACTTGAATGATTTAAATTTATAGACATGTATTGTAGATTGTGAATAAGTCTTATGGCTTTTCTTACCCCAATAGACAGCACTTTGACCTACAAGATCGTTTGTACCTTACTCGTGATTTTAAGTCTTTTCACAAAATCTGTTATTTTCCTTACTGATACTCCAAGCATCTTTCTACTGCAGTTGTAGTACACTTAAATGGCATTATTTTAAAATTTGGTAGCTGGAGTAAAACGCTTGTTCCGCCTATGTTTTGTTTTTAACTCTTCCTAAAGATCATTCATTGAAATATTTATACAAGTTGGGTTACAAGGAATAAAATGAAAAGGTCCAGTGGGAGTATTCATTTTCTTAACGATTTTCTTTTACGACCGGCATCGACCTCCTTATATCATCAAGTAGATCTATTTGGCAAAATTACAAAAATATTTAAATTAACTTGATAAACAAAATAAAGAGATGAATTGAGTGTGATACTTGACTCAAGGAGTGGGCAATGACCTTTAGTTTCTACCATAAAAGAGAAATCGACCTCCCACATCAGAATAAAAATATCTCCCTTTTCCACTTAATCTATTCCTTCCATTCTTTTGACTTGATTTTCCAGGATAGCGTTCGTATTTTTTTTATTCTCAATTCAGCGAAATGAACCTCTAGGGCTTCCGACCCTTGCAGTTTTCATAAAAAGCACAGCATTTTGTTTTTTCGTTTTTCTTTCGGTTTCGTTTTTTTATATGTATAGAAAACACTTAACGTTGTTATTTACGTTGTATGTGTTACCTAGGATAATTTTGATTTTCACATATTTTCAGGTGTTTACTCTTGTTCAGCCGAGGCAATGGCCTCGGTACGAGATATGGCTCGAACCCATCCTAGATTAGATTTTAAAAGTTTAGCTATATTATTAGTGAAAAGTCATAAACAGTCGGGAGGTGAAAAACTGAATATATATAAATATATATATATATATATATATATATATATATGTATATATGTATATATGAATAAATAGTTTTTGTCCGTGTAATTTAAAATAAAATAGAATCAAATATTGGCGAAGCGGACGTGAAAATTTGTCAATCTACATGATTCTCGTTTTAAAAAGTGCAGAACACTCCAAAAATATGGAAAAACTGCGGGTCCGACAGATGGCGACAGCGCTGTTTCGTCCTAATATGGGACTCGTCAGGCCACCGCATTCGGTACAAACCATCATCTCGCCTTTGCATCCTATAAACCTGAGTTTAAAATCAAAAAATAGCAAACAAGACGACAAAGGCCACATCCCGATGGTCCACACAAGAAACACACAGATTAACAAAGTTTGTAAAATAACCGCCATATGGTGGCGCGACGGTGAATTAAAACAGAAATATGTAAAACTGAGCACACGAAACGTGGTGCCCAAAGGATAGGGGTCGCATTTTTCGGTACTGGCAACCAAGCCTACCGCTTATTTTAGCAGCCAAAGCCACGTGTCGCACCAAACGATTTTTTACAAACGCCAAGCTTTCGGAAGTTTATTATTTTCTTTTTCAGGGCTACAATACAGAACAGTTCTGTTGATTATAATTTTAAATTTTACAATATATGATATTTAATAATAAAAAGAAAATGATTCTAAATTCAAAGACTTACTTGCAAATTGAGTCCATTTATGGCTTTTAGAAAATGAAACGGAAAATTCATATAGAAACTGTTGATTTTTGCATAATTATCACATTTTATTATAAAAATGGTTTTTTAAACACTAATATATAATTATAAACCTACATTCAGTACAACTGAAATGACCCACAAAATAAAATTATATATTAGTGTTTAAAAACCATTTTAATAATAAAATATCATAATTATGCAAAAATCAACAGTTTCTACATGAATTTTCCGTTTCATTTTCTAAAAGCCATAAATGGACTCAATTTGCACGTAAGTCTTTGAATTTAGAATTATTTTCCTTTTATTATTAAATATCATATATTGTAAAATTTAAAATTATAATCAACAGAACTGTTCTGTATTGTAGCCCTAAAGAAGGAAATAATAAACTTCCGAAAGCTTGGCGTTTGTAAAAAACAGAGATTCATTCAGCCCTAGGACCGCTATCCCAAGAATTAGAGTTTTCCTATGTATATATATATATATATATATATATATATATATATATATATATATATATCAAAATATTTCAGCACTATCGATAACTTACAAAGTTTGAGTTTCTGCATTTCAGTATTAAAAAATAAACTGAATATAATGTCTATCCCAAGAATTAGAGTTTTCTTATATATATATATATATATATATATATATATATATATATATATATATATATATATATATATATATATATATATATATATACCAAAATATTTCAGCATTATCGATAACTTACAAACTTTGAGTTTCTGCATTTCAGTATTAAAAAAAAAACTGAATATAATGTCCCAGTACATCTAGCTTTTGTTGACTACTTTATATAAGGCCTTTGACTCAGTCGAAACTTAGTCAATTTTAGAAAGTTTAGTTAATGCACGAATTAACTCTAGATATGTCGACCTGCTGAAGTATTTATACAATAAGGTAAAAATTAACGAAAATACAACAACGAATAATATACGTAGGGGAACAAAGGTCCTACAAAGAGAGGCAATTTCTCCAAAACTGTTTACTTTAGCACTTAAGAATGTATTTCGAGAATTAGATTAAAACCATTCTGGAGATTATTTTCTCCAGGGCTTTTTCTTGATAAAACTGTCCATAGTTTTGAGTTTCTTTTTTGGTATGACTTCTTCTCCTGTACTATCGTTACGAGAACTAATTTCGATAATGTGTTTAATTTTTAAATGTATTTTCAAAGCTTTGATTGAATATTGACTTTATCATTTTTTTAAATAACGCCGCAAACTCTTTTGGCTGCCACCGCCATCACTACTTTTCCCTTTCTAGGGCTTGGGTTCTGATTCTTTGAACAAAGACATATTTCACTCATCTCTTACTCACTCCTGCTAACGGAATATTTTGGCTAGCGTTGGCCATTCCGTCTACATTTATATTGCTGTCCCATATTAATAGGCATTCTAAAAACCCTATAAATAAATATCACAATTACAAAGGCTCCCTGGAAGTCTAGTCATTCCTCTTGGCTCTTGCAGTTTTAGTACTGAACAGCTACAAGTTATTTAGGGCTTACCACTACCGGAATTCAGGACTCGGGTAAGGCTGCTGACTAGCTGGTCAAATCTCGCCTCTTGAACTAAACCTCCAAACGAATTCCAGATCGTAACTGTCATTAAATATTTTGTAAAGAGAAAACCTAACTTTTTAACCCTCGGAATCTTCCCCAGTTTAGTCGCGCTGGTATCGCCTTACGTTCTTTCCATCAATCGAACGTACTTACGCGATACACCCCCGCCCGCGAGAGGTACTTTTCGTTTCCGAACGTTTGAAAGTTTCAGTCCTCTTGTTTGTAGATGGCACTAGCTATCGATGTGTCGGTTATTTAATTCCGGAAGTTATCTATATAGGAGTATTTCGATCGTCATATTTTTATACAAAATGGTTAATATAACTATTCTATGCCTTTCTGTAAACAAAAACAAGATAATCACTGGAAAAAACCCAAACTCCATTTTATTCATTTTGCTTCTTGCAATCAGGAAAAACAGTCGCTATACGAATTCTTTGTACATTTTATCAAATCTTCTTAAGCTACGGAACGGCAACGTTACTCAAATCGCGTTGAGCAAAATATTTACGCGGAAAATTTTGCGATATTTTTCAAACTTGCGGGATCCGCGGAACTGCGTTTAGTTGATGCAGGATCTTACTGGTCAAAAAATGGTGGGAATCACATGGGATTACAGGATCCCATTTTGCAGGATTGTAGTCCCTAGTCACTGTCGACGTTATTGTCTATCACCGTTAAAAAGTTTTTTATTCATGGATTTGTAATAGCATAACATAAATATAACATATTTACTTCTATTATAAGCTGACTTTCCAAATCTTTTTAAAAAATTACCTGTTTACGTAGAGCCACTTTAGTTTGTTACCAAATATAAACATGTCATATTTACACTTGATCTATTTCTTTTCATTTTGTGAGATTTATTTGGCGGGATAGGTTTCCAATTTAATAAAATGATCCCTAGGGTTTCTAACCCTCCGGTTTCTATTAAAGAACTTGTTATGTGAAGATCGTATTGTGGTTTCTTTGTATTTTTTTTTGTACTTGAGCGCACACATGAAACAGGTGAAAGCACTGTATATAAATCGTCTCATTTTTGTTTCAATTGTATGTATTTTTTATAATTTTCACATGTTAACATAGTTCTGATGATGTCTAGTAGAGTAAAATATATGTTATAGTCAAGGTACTGAAAGAACTTAAAAATGACATACGAAATTAATGGCAGGCCTGAGTTGTTCAGGTCTATATAACTTTATTCTGTTGGTAACACGATGATATTAAGTTCAGGACCGGACTTTAAATTTCCCTCGCAATTTTATATAAAATTATTTTATTTAAAAATATTTAGTACATGGCGTAAAAGATTGAAGTATAAGAAAAAAAAACTTTTTTTTGTATCTGTTTGCGCACAAAATTATTAACAAACTTAAAACACTTTAATAAAATATTAATTTTAGCCACTTCAGGCTTGTACGACCCCATTTTACCCATTTTTTAGGACTGTATCTGCTTCCTCAAGACGTTTGGGTCATTTTTAGTTTTCGTTTTTTTTTTCGCTAACTTCATCGTTCTTACCTTTTAAACTGATAAACATTGTTGTTGTTTTGTTCCCACCTCTTCGTTTTAATTGCTTTGCTGCTAAGCCAATTCGCCAGCTTATCCCACGTCCAGTGCTTATTTAGAACTAGAGCGACCCTTCTGGATACATTTGTGGGTACCCCCCGAAAACCTTCCGCTTTTGTGCTGCACAATAATTTAAATTAATAGTCATCATAGCGATACGTTTTTTAATATAACGAAATTTTCAGTCTAACAATTTCAATGGGTATCCTACCGAATGTAAAGTTAATCGCCCGTCCCAAGTATATTCTTCTCTTTCTCTAAACAGAAGTCTGATTTCTCCAATATATATTAAGGTTCTCTCTATAACGACCGTTCCTTCTTTACGTTGAACAGATATTCTAGAGCTCCATTTTCATTTTCAAAGACCCAAACCGCATTTTTTCACTTTACAAAACTGTTTTCTTTTTGTTCGTTTATTTGATGGGCAAAAACACGAAAAATTAGAAAGGTTATTTACGTCTTAATTGGTCGAAACAGCTGTGACTTTAATTCGATAGTAACGTCTCCAACGGTGGTGCTAATAACTAATGCCCATGGCGAATGCGCTAGAAAATAAAAGAAATTATTATTTATTTTTAAATGAATATCATTAATATTTAGACGTTTTTACTTTTGCCGTATTAAAATAAGTTCATTAATCCAGATAAATATACCAAAAGCATAGAACGTCAAAACATTAATGTATTGTTTCAAAAAATCAAACGAAAATAACATGTAAAAGCTAAAATACGTATCACCTAATAGTTTGTCTCGGCACGGCTCTATTAACACTACCACTAATATATATAATTGGGCATTTTTTCCGTTATGACTTCTATTAAAACCTTCCATTGAGAACTTGAAAAACATTTTTATTGTTTTATATTAAAATAACTTATTGTATGTAAGCATATATGCAGAGTTTAATTTTGAAAACTAAATTGTCAACGTTGAAATCGTTACTACAATCTTTAAGAAACTTGAAATGGAAATATGTTTTTCATGAATATATAAAATTGAATAATAAATATTTACCTAAACGAAATTAAATTATCCCATTAGTATCCAGCATATTGTGCGCGCGTTTTTCGTAAGGGAGCAAGTTGTGCTCTATGGATTTAATTTGTTTAGGGCAGCGGGACATCGGGCAGTGGATATTTATCGTACAGACAGTCATCGGTTAAATGCTTAGCGCAGGAGTATCGGTTTGGCGGTATCTACTTACAATCGGGATATCTCTGCTCTGAACTGTTCAATGATTTGACTGTCCGATTGTCAAAATATCAACTCGGTGGTCGGTTCTCGGGCACCACACTCGGGATTAATGTGGTCGAGGGCCCACTTGTGCACCGGACAGCTTGTTACAGTGGAGAAACGGCAAGCCAGGGGTATATTGCGCGTATTCGTGCTGGCTGCCGGCTGCCAATTGTTATCTAAAATATTAAAAATGGGAGCTAGGTCATGAAACAAACAGTTTTAAAACCTGTATTCCATACTTTTATGAAGCTATGGCCTAAAACTAACTTACTACCTAAGACGTATGACAAAATAAACAATTAAACGGTCTGAAGGGTAAGAGTAAGTTATGAGCGCTGTTCGCGGTAGCGGTAGACGGTAACCCAGCGGTATCATTCACGACGCTATTCACGTTAGCTCGTACTACACATTTGCGACGCTATTTATGACGGCTCTTACTTCAATTCGCGGCGCTTCGTGTCTAAAATCCGCGGACGTTGTTTACGGCGCTTCGTACAAATAATTCGAGCGACGACGGTACACGAGATATTTCTAACAGTAACTCAACATCGAGTGGCGGTAGGCGATAAACATTTGGGCGGCAGTTGATCGACGGACATCGGACGGCACCCGGCGGTAAAACACATTCCTGGTCCAATACGGAAACAAAACAAAACATCAGTAGGATAGAACGACATTGACCGTACTTACAAGGGTCCTCGATAATGTGGAACAATAGCGGTAGGAAATTAGGAAAGGAACCGACACTGCTCATACTTATAAGGGTCCTCGGCAGTGACAGTAGGATGACACAACATTTCCCGTATTTACAAGGGTCCCGGGCAATGGTAGTCATTAGTGGGGTAGGACGTAAGGCGGAAAGTGGATGATGAAACACCATATACACACAAGTCTAGCCTCACCTACAATATTAGACCAGGAAGGCGCGGTCCGGCAGGCGACCCAGGTAGTTCGTTGGGACTGTTGACCCGGGTGAAGAACGTGCAGTTGTCAGCTTATTGTATTCTCGTAGGATTTCGATAAGCTCTTAAAATCTACTATATTTACATTTGCTACCTCAGTTTTCCGAGAAGTACAGTTGAAATTGACCCAAAAGTTTACAGGCGTGTTTCGTCTACGATGCCAGCGGTTGGACTCGTCAGTGGGTCCGCTGGCATCTTTACCAGTCGGTAGGATATTACTGAAATTTGTATTTCAGCCATCGACCTAGCATTCTTGTATTATTTTTATTATCCCGTATTACTAAGACAAGCTCGAGCTTAAATAGCCGGCGCGAGCTCCCGCTACGCCGACGAGTGACAGCGTGCGGTAATCGCGCATACAATACTGCTGTATACGGCGCGCCATTACTATGGACGGACGCTCTGCAAACCGTCGGAAAATCGCATTTCCAGACATGGCACGGCAAATCTAATTATATACCGGCAATATTGAAATTTTAAGCATTCTTTTCCCGCAAGATTCAGATTTTTCGTATGTATAATAAATAAACTAAATCCCGGCAAACATACTTTTACCCAAAAATTTAGTAACTTCGTTACAATGTTTCTCACTATGTTATATACCCGCAAATAATAAATTGCTAAAGTTTAAAATTTCCTCAAACCAGAACAAACTAATGCTGCACAACCTTGACAGTCGGCGACATAATTTAATAAATGGACAGAACGCTTCTAATTGGTCTATTTAGATTTCACTTCAATTTTCTGATTAATCAGATTTGAGGTGGATGACAGAAGCGATTATATTAATCAGAGTTGCATAAACATGGTTTCTTGATTGTACGTTAATTACTTACTTTGCTTTAGACTTGTCGTGTGGCGATCGACTCCCACCAATTCCTGTTGCTGTCTTCTTGTTGTTCTTCTTTAACGGGATTTCTGATGTTTCAGAACTGATGGATTGTTTACAGGGAAAGGGGAAGGTTTCCTTACTTGCTTGTTTCGGAGAGTTTCCAGAACTTATCTCAATTTTTCCATCCCTAACTCTTTGGATTACTTACGTCATATTGAACAAATGTCTGAAAAATATTATGTTGATACCGATCACTTTTATCTTCTTTGTTCCAACAACACAAAGCAGATTGTATTGATTGGCACAGTGTAAATAATTAAGTTCATCTTTCACACTACATTTACAAGTATGACACTCATTTTTTTTTTACATTTCCTACACAGTCTTTTTCATTTGTCGCCATCTTAAATGACCTTTGATTGTTTACAAATATCTATAAATTGTACTATTTTTCCACTGTTTTGAAAGTACACAATGGGGAACATTCTAAATGTGAATGATTTTTGTTTATGAAATAAAGAATAATGATGTTTAAGTTTATTTTTTTTATACAAATAAAACCATTAGTAAAATAGCTTTCAACCTAATGTAGGTACATTAATTTAATGTTGTACACCACTAATATCCATATCACATCCCTATTTTGTAAACCAGCAATTTTATGTTTCTAAAGTGTTGCACCGACTTTAATTAATTGAGCGTCAGGCCATTTCCTGCCCACATACGGCGCTACCATTAATTACCCAGACGTCCGCTAGGTCGCGTGTTAGTGATGCTGTTTTAATGCCGGCAAAGGCGTGTCCCACACGCTTTAAGACTATGCACTTGCTAGCACCGTAAAGCTGTATATGTGTAGCTTTGAAGCGTTTGTAAAATGAAATATGTGTGTGCACATGTTGTTGCTCTATAAGTAATATCTCGTAAGTGTATTAGCGATTGATTGATTCTTACTATTAGCTGGAGTTACGAATTCTCAGCGTATAGCTGTCATCGCTAATGCACTAGCGATGAATTGCTGATGTAGACAGTATAATTTACAGAATGTCGATTGATTGAACGATATAGCAGGTTATGAAGTTTTATAATAATGTTAGATATACGATATGTCTTTGTTTTCTTATCATCTGCAAGAGATTAAAACTTATGTAATAAGTCCTAAAAGATAAAAATTATTCATATTCGATTTCAAAAGTATCTCTTTATCTTTACACGTCGGATCAAAAGTCATTCCTGCTTTTCTGTTAATAAACCTGCAAAATAAAAGAGTTCTACTGTCACGAAGTTACTAATTTATGGGCATGAGTATGTTCGTCGGGATTTAATTTATTTATTGTACATCCGAAAAATCTGATTCTTGTGGGAAAAGATTGCTTAAAGTTTCAATATTACCGGTATATAATTAGATTTACCGCGCCATGCCGGGAAATACAATTTTCCGATGATTTTGAGATTGTCCGACCATAGTAATTGCGCGCCGTATACAGCAGTATTGTATGCGCGATCATCACACAGCGTCACTCGTCAGCGTAGTGGGAGCTCGGGCCGACTACTTAAGCTCGAGCAGACCATTATTTCGCTGAGAACTGCACGTTCTCCACCCGGGTCAATCGTCCGAACGGACTGCCTGGGTCGCCTGCCGGACCGCGACTTCCTGGTCTAGCTGTGTAGCTGAGGCTAGGCTTGTGTTTATGGTGTTTCACCATCCACTTCCTTCCTTACATCCTACCCCGCTGATGGCCAGCATTGCCGAGGACCCCTGTAAGTACGGGCAATGTTGTGTTATCCTACCGTCACTACCGAGGACCCTTATAAGAACGGACAGTGTCGGTTCCTTTCCTAATTTCCTACTGCTATTGGTCGACATTGTCGAGGACCCTTATAAGTACGGGCAATGTCGGTCCGTCCTGCTGACGCTGACGAGGACCCTTACAAGTACGGGCAGCGTCAGTTCCTTTCTTTCCTTCCTACCGTAACTTATGTACACACGCACTGAATGCCGTAAATTTTGTTTATGTTTCCGTATTGACCAGGAATGTGTTTTATCGCCAGGTGCCCTCCGATGTTCGTTGAAAAAGGCGCTTAACAACTATTGCCCCGACATCTATTGCCGCCGTCGCGTGTAGAGATCGCCGCCGCCGTGTAGAGACGCTGCTTACCGCCAATCGATGCTGGGTTATTGTTAGACATACCGTGTATACCGCCGTCGGTCGAATTTTAGTACGAAGCACCGTGAACAGCGTCCGCGGATTTTAGACCTGAAGCGCGATCATTTGAGTACGAGCCGTCGTGAATATCGTCGCAACCGTGTAGTACGACGTAACGTGAATAGCGTCGCGAATGATAACCGCCGGGTTACCGTCTCTAGCGCTACCGACCAGTACGAGCTACCGTGAACAGCTCTCATAACATACTCTTGCCCTCGAGACCGTTTACTTATTTATATTATTGTCCATCTTAGATTGTAATTTAGTTTTAGGCCATGGCTTTTTATAAAAGAATGGAATACAGGATACAGGATGTTTTTGATTTGATTTGTGTTTCCAGTCTCTGAAATATTTGCCCTTGTAACAGATTTCTTTTCCTATTATATTAAAAAGAAATTATTTTAATATACTGTCTACTTTTCAAGTATTTTCATCGTGAAAATTCTGAACTATGCAATATTATAAACTTTAAATATGAGCTATCCGACACGTTTACTCCTCGTTAAAAAGAGCTTGTCGTTCCCGGCTTATTTTCAAGTTGAACTGACACACAAAAGAGCTTTGTTACACGCAGATTCTTACATTTTTCTTGAGGCTTCACGTAAAAATGTATTTTGCTCTCTGCCGAGCGAGCACAAAGATTCTTATTATTAATTTATAACTTCGGCCGGAAAAATATCAAAGGAAAGCGACTTTGCTTGATGAAGGGTGGAAATTTTAAAAGATTACTTTTGCTATAAGAGCATTCCTTTTGTTGATTAGGAAACTGCTAATATATTAGATTTTCCATTCGAAATTTTTTTAACTATTTAGGTGAATAAAAAATTGATTTTTTTTAAATGTGGGTTGTTTCTCCTTAATAATGAAAATAATCACTATTTTGAAAATTATTTTTCAAGACATATCCTTCCTTAACTTCACATAAAAATATAATTTTACGTCATTATTTAAATGTATAATGGTTAAAATATATGATAACAATATTGCGCGGAAAGTATATTTCAGAAAAGAATTACTAATGTTTGAATTTATAATATGTATGTCATAAATCTTTAAATTACAAATAATTAAATTATGGCTGTCCTACATTGCTATGTTATGAGATGATAACAGGTGTTTTCCTAGTACAAAATGAAACTAAATAAAAACAGGACCAAGATTACGAGATATTAGAAGACAAGCAACAGAAGAAAACTAAATACAAGACTCACAGGAGTCACACTAGAGGAGAAATTTTGTCACTTAAGTAGATTTACAACAGAAAAAAACTAGAAGAGTATGTATCGTGCGCGCATTATGTTGAGATTGCGTAGAAGTTACTGGAGTTTTTAACCGAACAATGCCTTTCTTGGTGCATTCCCCTGTGTATATATATATATATATATATATATATATATATATATATATATATATATATATATATATATATATATGGAGGTCTAATATAGTTACTTTTTACTTTTTAAAATTATTTTCATATTATACAGGGTGTCCCAAAAGCTCTGAAACTATCAAAGTTGTTTTTTTTTAAATGGAACTCCTTGTATATTATTGCATTTTTGGATTCTCCGATCAAAATAAGTGTCTATTTTAATAAGGTTTATAGCACCTAAAACTTAAGGGTTTTTAAATAATGTGAATTTTGACAAATTCTAACCTAATTTTCATGTTTCAAATACTTAAGAAGTATTTCCGTTATGTACTCGAAATTTACAGTTAAGTGTAACAATAAATCATATTTTATATCCCGATTATAATAAACTTGCTATATTATACAGGTTGTCCAAAAATTAAAACTAATCAAATAAGAACTTTAAGTAGCTATAACTAGATTAATTTAAATAAAATGTTATACTTTGTACCTTACCAGAAAATGAACCTTTTAAATACCTATCGAATGGACTAAGGCTGTTCTATAGCTAAGTTTTCGCGTTTTCACAGAATATGTCAAATAATCGTTTTCTGCGCCATTTTGTGTTTTTTGAATAGATGTTCTAATGTATCTAGTTGCTTATGGCATCTATAAACGTCAGATAATTCATTTAATCTGTCAGTTTAGTCTGCAAAGCTTGTTGCTATAATAGCGGGATTATTTTTTGTAACTGTGAAACTTCATTTATTGAATTGAATTATTTGAATATTGTTGTATTGTTGCTTTGTCGAAATGAAGATTTATCCAAAGGAAGAGCATATAGATATGATTTTTATCCTTGGAGAATGTTATCAAAATTGTTTGTTGGGTTTTCGAGTCTATGCTCAAAGGTTTCCCGAAAGAAACCATCCTAAATCAGCCGTTTTTGTGACACTATTAAACCAGTTTCGGGAAAGTGTTTGTTATAAAAACCTGTTATAAGAAAACCTGTCACTGAGAATGAAGACAATGTTTTTACTGTACTTGGTTCAGTGATCGAAAATCCCAATATTAGTCAGAATCATATATGCGAAAATACCAACATTAGACAAGCAAGTGTTTCAAGGATTCTTAACAAATGCAGATTTTATCCTTATGAAATCCAGCTTTGTGAAGAGTTTCACGGAAATGATTTTGACAACCGAACTGAATTCTGCTTGTGGGTGTTAGAAAAAGTGGCAGAAAATGAACGCTTCTTTGATAATGTGTTGTTTAGTGATGAATGTACTTTTCAACAATGGTTTCGTGAATAGACACAACTTCCATTACTATTCTGATTTAAATCCGCATGAATATAAAGTTATGAGAAACCAGAATAGCTGGTCGGTTAGTGTGTGGAGAGGAATACTGAGCCCATACTTAATTGGACCCTACTTTTTTGAAGGACCTTTAAATGGTTTGATGTTCTGCGAGAAGATGTCGTTTTAAATATTAGAACAACTATGTGGCTTCAACTGGATGGAGCTCCGTTTCATTATCATCACGAGGCTCGGCAATTTTTAAATCTCAACTTTCGAAACAGGTGGATTGAGAGAGACGGATTTCAAAATTGGCCCCCGAGTTCTCCGGACCTAACTCAACCAGATTTCTTTTTATGGGGATACATAAAAGGAATTATCTACAATGCGACAACACTACAAGATATGAAAATACGCATAATGTTGTCCAAAGTTAGTAGTGGTTTCGAAAAAAGAATATGTAAGTGTTTGGAAATGGATGGTGGAAATCTTGAACATCTACTATAAATATTTTGCTTCTGTTCTCTGCTGTCGTCAATATGTTATTACCATTATTGCTGTTATCGCTCGTTGGACGACTATAAATCGGTTCCGAGTTTCTGAACATTTGTAAAGATATTCCTAATTATTATTCTTATAGTTGTAAATTACCTGTCATTTCCAAATGCCATATAATTGGGATACAAAATATGATTTATTGTTACACTTCACTGTAGATTTCGATTACTGAAATTAAAAAAAAACACACACACAATTTTGATAGTTTCAGAGCTTTTGGGACACCCTGTATAATATGAAAATAATTTTAAAAAGTAACTATATTAGACCTCCATATATCTCAAAAGTGAAATTATTGACATTCACGTATTTTGGCCGCAATATTTCGTGCCGTTTAGGGTAGTTAACCCTGTATATATATATATATATATATATATATATATATATATATATATATATATATATATATATATATATATCAATCAATAATTAAGAATAGATTTTCATTATTTTAATTGGCTACAAACGTATCAATAAGAATCAAAGTTTATAGAAAATTAATACAACCTGCTAAAAGCACTTTCTAAAAAATTTCGAACACTGTCATAAAATAACAGATTAACGAATAAAACAAATCACTTAAATTTCCTAAAAAACGAACTAATATTAATACATGTTTTTTTTGTGAGGATAATTAAAGTTATTATTTCAGAGAATAAATTATGGTTAGACAGACAAAAAACGATAAATTCTTGGAAAAATCGGATATAATGACAAACCAAATTTTTCTTCGCCTTTTTCCTAACGAGGAAACAGTATAAAAGCAAAAAGCCGTGGGCCGTGCAAATTATGTCATCCGGCAAACTTTATAGATTCTCCTATGCGTATAAAAGCGCCGGATAAAAGCAGTAACTTGCCTTTGTTGGGGAGAACGGGGAAATATGGGTCACTTCGGTTTAATTGACTCTGTTGCGGCTTCTATGGCCTGATTTGAAACGCGGTGTTCTATTTACTGTCCATGCTTTTATCACAACCTTCCTGTCCAAGCCATTAATAGTACAGTATGGTATGGTTTACGCAGGCAATCATGCGACGTTCCAAATGACCTGCAACGTCTGGGTCTAAACTTGGCCAGTTTTAGCTATTCAAATATTTATATAAGCCAGCAAAAAATTTTGAGCTTTGACCAGTTTATACAGTTCATCTACATACAGTTACGAAAAGCTACATACACCATACTATTTTCTAAAAATTGATAAGTAATTAGACATACTTTGAAAATATAATTTTATTAAATGAGGTTTCCATAGTAATAAAAATAGGCTATGTCGAAGAAAGAGGGGTAAAATGAACTAAAAGGTTAAAGTGTTTTCATTGTTTCATATGTTCAATTGACCTCCAAATATGACTAAATTACAAAATACTACCATATTAAGAGGTGCGTTATTGAGATTAAGGCAGATTTGTACACTTTTCCGTTTTTATAATTTTACTCGAAAACTATATATTTTTTGTAATTACATATCTACCGAAAAGCTTCAGGTAATGAAATTTTCTATCGTCCAAAAAAAATTATTTTTTTTTTAAAAAAATAGACCCCAAAAACAAAATAAAAGAAAAAAGAAAAAATTTATTTTTTTTTTCATTTTTTTCCTATAACTTCTTTCCAAATGAAGTTAAGTATAGGTATTGCTTCATAAAAAAAGAAAGTCGTTAAAATAAGCTTTTGCAAGAGTTCGTACGACGAAAATTAACCGAGATATTGCGTCTCAAACTTTGCTACTTTGTTCATTATTAGTAAATTTTGTTTTTTTTTCAAATTTCATCCCGTGACTTTTTTTAAGTGAATTTAGATCTAGACATTGCCCTCCAAAAAAAACTTCACACGTTAAAATGATCCCCAGCCGAAGTCTGTATCATGAATAGTAGCTGAGAAAAAATCTTTATAACTTTTTACCCGCACATTATTTAATTTTATATTTTTGAGTGAAATTTTTTCTTTATTCACTAACTAACCTGAACAAATTATTTTAGGGTGTTTTACTTTTGGAGAACAACTTAGATATATTTTTGAGCGAAAATGCACATCTGGAATATGTCGGTTCCGCATCTGAATGTATCGTAATTTTATTATCTTCTTCTTCTTCAAATGCATATCCACTAATGGACGTTTGCGATTACAGTTTCCATTTCTTCCCTACTTCTTGCGGTGTGTATCAGTGTCTGAATATCGTGCAATCTCGTCCACTGTCTGATATTACGGAGCCAGGACATCTTCTCCCTTCCAATTCCTCTTTTGCCCTCGATCTTGCCTTCAATCATCAACTGTAGGAATTGGTATCTCTCATTTCGCATGATGTGCTCAAGATAGGCCGTCTTTCTTTTCTTGATTATATTTTTTCCCAATACGTGAGAGAACTTCTTCATTGATTATTCTCGCTGTCCATGATATCTTAAGGATTCTTCTGTATATCCACATCTCGAAAGCCTCTAATTTATTGATAGCGTTTGTCTTTAATGTCCAACCCTCCATACCATAAAGAAGTATTGACCATACGTAACCTTTTATGAACCTCAGTCTTAATTTCAAATCAAAATCCGAACACGTAAGCACTCGCCTGAGTTTTACAAAAGTTTATCGCGCCTGTTCAATGCGACATTTTACTTCATTGTCAGAAGTCCATTCTTTGAATATCCATGTGCCCAGATATTTAAATTTGGTTACTCTTTCTAGGGGCACTGCGTTGAATCTTATATTGGCGTTTTGGAATAAATTGAGATTCCTTGAGATAATCATGAACTTTGTTTTCCTTGTATTGATGTTCAAGCCCATTGATTTACTGCGATCTCCTATTATGTTGAAGAGTTTTTGGAGGTCGTTTATATTGTCGGCGATTAGAACTGCGTCATCCGCATAACGGATGCTATTAATCCATATTCCGTTAACTTTAATTCCCATTTCAATATCTTCCAAAGCCTCTTGGAAAATTGTTTCCGAATAAAGGTTAAACAGGAGAGGGGACAGCACCCACTCTTGTCGCACTTCTCTTCGGATTTGTATCAGGTTGGATACATTATTGTCTGATTTTATCTACGCGGTTCGACCCCAGTATAAGCTTTCAATGCATCGAATGTCTTTCTGATCTATATCGAGTTTTCTAAGAAGCAGGATTAGTTTATGATGTTGTACACGATCGAATGCTTTGTCGTAATCTATGAAGCATAGGCACACATCTTTTCTCCGATCGTAACAGTTCTGAACAAGCACCTGTGTAGCGACTGTCGCTTCTCTCGTACCTAGGCCCCGCCTAAACCCACACTGTGAGTCGCTTATGTCTCTTTTGCATTTATTATATATTCGTTGATGTGTTATTTTTAGAAATATTTTTAGTGTATGACTCATCAAACTAATGAGTCTATGATCTTCACATTTTCTTGCGTTGGTCTTCTTAGGCAAGGGAATGAAGGTAGAGCATAGCCATTGTTTAGGGTAGCAACCCGTTTCGTAAATAATGTTAAATATTTTATGAAACGCCGCGATGCCTCTTTCGTCCAGAAGTTTCAATATCTCAGACGGTATCTCGTCTGGGCTAGTCGTCTTGTTGTTTTTTTAATTTTGTATAACTTTTTCTATCTCTTCTTTGGTGATTTATGGGCCCGTTAAACAGTCGCTCCTATTACCTGTTTCCAGAGGTATATCATCATATTTTATTATACGGCTTGATAATTGAGAGCCGAAGCATTGTCGCAATTGCTCCCAACAACTGATGCTACTATACAGCATGGCTTAAGAACATACATGCAAATGCAAGAATGAAAAGAGAATATTTTAAATCCTCTCGAGTGTGATTGGAAAAGGTCGAAAAATGTTTACATATAAATCTCCTGCATCGCAAACTTAGCCTGGTTGCGGAAAGCTAGAAATCAATTCCTCCATGTTCTGCAAAGAATATATGGGTTTAAATTGTGATAATGCTGATGTACCAGTCGTTACTTAAGACGATATTTTCGCAGGTACTGGCGAAGAAATTAACAAAATTATTGAAAAGCTTTTGAATAAAACTAAATAAATTAAAAGAGGTATAAAATAATATGAAAATTAATTTTTTAATTCCGTACCTCATATTAAAAGGTTTTTTTTTTAAATATAATTATTTTTGTCATTAAACATTCTAAAATAAAAAAAAATAACAAAATTCGAGACGCCATATATCGGTTAATTTTTATCGTATAGACTCATTTTAAGGGGCACAACGTCAACTTTCTTTTTGATGAAGCAATGCCTAACCTGACATCACTTCGAAAAAAGGTATGGGGAAAAATTTAAAAAAAATACATGTTTTTCTTTTTTGTTTTATTTTTGAATTTCATGAGTTACTATTTCGAAAGGAAATTTCATTACCTGCATACATGGAACGAAAAATGTATAGTTTTCAAATAAAACTGAAAAAACAGCAGAGTAGACAAATCTACCTTAATCTCAAAAACGCACCTTTTAGTTTGTTAGTACTTTGTGATTTTTTCATATTTGAAAACTCTTTAATGTTTTCGTTTCTTTCTCAAGTACATAGTTAATAGTCTAAAAAATATATTTTGAAAGTAATATATTATATATTAAAAAAAAACACAAGAAAGCTGAATCCGCCGTCTCCAAACTTCGGACGTTGGCTATCCAGCTGACTAGTGTAGTTCTGGAAACTGCTGCTCTGAAAATGTCGATTGGTGACCAGCCAAACCATCGTCTTAGGTCTTTAAGTCATGAATTCTAACATTTTTCAAGCGGTCTCTTTCCTTGTATTTTTCCTTGCGTAATAAATTTATGTTCTATATTATGGAATAGAAGCATGGAAACTGAATTGAGAGACTTAACTCTTTTGAAATGTAGACCTATAGAAGAATTCAGATGATTTCGTGGGTGGATCGAGTTACGAACGCTGAAGTGTTGAGCAGAATGGGGAAAGAAAAGGAAGTCGAGATAACAGGAAAACAGAGAAAAATGCAATATTTCGGACACATTATGCATCTTACGGCTCATAATCCAGGGCAAAATAAGGGGCAGAGGAGGCGTGGGACGACGACGAAATTCATGGCTAAAAAACCTAAGGGAATGGTTTGGATGCAGTTTAAAACAACTATTTAGAGCAACTGCCTCAAAAATTAAAATAGCTATTATGATTGCTAACCTCCGCAATGGAGAAGGCACTTGAAGAAGAAGAATAAATTTAACAATACGTTTCACCTCTCATTATATGAGATATAGAGAAGATATAACGGGTTTTTCGTTCTTTAATGATGGTCATCTCTTCTTTCGTTTATCTCATACGTTTAATTACTTCAGCGTTGATTACTTTTTGTACTCATGAGGTTCGTTAAAGTCTTCAATACAAACACATTTCAAAAGTTTCGATTTTTCTTTCAATGTTTGGATCGAGAATCCAACCTTCGCACTCATATAATGGAACAGGGAATATATAACATCTAATCATTCTTATTCTGAGCTCTAGACTGAAGTTTGATCTTATAAAGAATTTTCTCATATTTATAAAAGTTCGTCTGACGCGTTTGATTCTCGACTTGATTTCTACTCCCGTTTTGTTCATTTATGATAATATCCAGACATTTGAAAGATGAAACCTGTTCTACAATCACCTCATTCAATCCTAAAGTAGCATTTAAGTGTCGCTTCGAGAATACAAGTAGTTTGGTTTTAGACACATTCATATGCAGCCCGTAATTTTCAATGTCGATTTATATTGTCCATTAGTTGTTGTAAGTCAGCTATATTGTCTGTTAAAATTACAGTATCGTCTGCATACCTCTCTGAATATGGCCTTTGAATAGAAATTGAAAAGCAGCGGCGACAGGATGCATCCTTGTCTAACCTCTCTTCAATTTTAATTTCTGCAGTTTGATTCCAGTACAGTTTAGAAATTATATTTATTTCTCCCGCATTTGTTCGTATTGTTTTAAGACCTCCACTATTTTCTCACGTTTGATGCAGTCAAATGCTTTACGATAATCATACATTTAGCGAGAAGAGTGTCGACACCATTCCGAAATCTAAATTAAGTATTTTTTTTTTATTATATTCCTGGGTCCGTCCTAAAGCCGGATGCACTGCGACCAGAGTAGGCCTATTGTGCTCACCCTAGACATTACAGCCACTCTGTCAACCTAGCCCTCTGGCTTAATCTGTACAGTCCTGCTAAGGAGTGAGTGAGTATTTCTCTCGGTTCCAATCTTACTGACCCGAAAGTTTGTTGTCTAAATTTCACCAGTGACTCACAGTCACATATGATATGCTTCACCGTTTCCTCGGCTTGTCCATATAGTCTGCAGCCGAGGTTTTCGTTATATAGATTCATTCTATTCGGATATACTTTGACGGCCATGTGTCCCGTCATTATACCTGTAATAGTCCTTAATTGGTTTCTACTCATTTGTAGTAGTTTCCTTGCCAGTTTCGAGTCCGGATTCCCAATAAATAGCTTGCTGTGGTTTAAACCCTGTCTGGTCATCCAGTGGTTTTTATGTTCTCTTTTGATCCAATCTTTGACTGCTTCTCGGGCCGCGCACCGCGGCACCCCAAAGGCCGGTTCTGGACCAAAGTATTGAGATGCTGACCCTGCTCTAGCTAGCTCGCCAGCTTTTTCATTTCCATGTATGCCTTCGTATCCTGGTACCCACTTTAACATAACTCTGTTGTCTTTTCCCAGAATTTCCAGCTCACTCTGGCATTCCCAAACCAGCCTCGATGATACCTTTTGGCCCTTGAGGGCCCTTAGGGCTGCCTGGCTGTCAGAGTAAGTGAGGATTTGCTTCCCTTTGTAAGCTCTCCTGTTTATCTCGTCTGCGCACCGTAAGATTGCGTATATTTCTGCCTGGAATACTGTTGGGTATTTCCCAATGGGAAGGGTTAGTTCCTTCCTCGATTGTAACCCATATATCCCAGCTCCAGTAGCCTCACTAGTTTTTGAACCGTCAGTGTACCAGATACTTGCACCCGAGAATGTTTCCGGTCTTTCTCTTTTACTTGCAATTCGATCCTCTATTGTGACTTCAAACGGTATATTATAACGTTAGCTCGAGTTCATATGGTCCGTGTCCATTTCCAACTCAGGGCTCCTGATTTTTTTACATATGTTTTTATGTCCTGACATCGTCCTTTGCGATTTTACTGTTGAGTGATGTAGTCGGTGGAGTCCCATTCTTGCCTCTGCCTGAATCACTATGTGTAGCGGAGGCAGATCCAGAATACCCTCCATTGTCGAAGTGGGGGTTGATTTCATGGCCCCAGTAATACACAAACAGGCAACCCTTTGTATTCCACTCAGCTTTGTCATGGTTGCTCTCTGCATTACCTTGGGCCACCAGACCAAGGCTGCGTAAGTGATGGCTGGTCTCACATAAATTCAGTATTACCGACTTGATAATCACATTTTCTGTAAATTCTGGCATATATTATTCTGGCATGTATTATTCTTAGAAAGATTTTAAGGACATGAGATATGAGGTTAATGGTATGATAGTCGTCACAAGGAGGCACTAGTTTTTTTTTGGGTATAGGTACAAATGTTGATTTTAATCAGTCAAGGGAAATTGTGCCTTTACTAATATATTTGACTAAATAGAGTTGTGTAAAGTTCTAATCCTGTACTATTTTGTTTAGCTATAAACTTGATGATTTCGGGATAAATTCTGTCAGGACCAGTTTTTCAATTTTTTTGACTCTTTATTGCATAGATAATTTCGTTCTTTGTAATTGGTGATCATATTTAGTTGATATTTGTTTGTACTGATGGTGGTCTGTCATCATCAAAAAGATATTTGATGTATTTTTGCCACCTTGTCAGCTTAGCTTCTGTACGCAGGATTGTTTCTTCATTTATGTCTCTTAGAATTGTTGAATGTAATTTTTGAGACTTGCTGGTCATTTCTTTTTTTTTGTATATGTTAAGTTTGTCTTATTTTTCTTATAGGGCTTCAATTTCTCTGTATTTCACAAATATCCATTCCTCTTTTGCTTCTTTGTATTTACTTTTAACCGGTCCGTTTGTTGCTCTATATTTCGATGGTATTAATTTTTATTCTCCTTTTTCATTCATTAGTTCTAGGATATCTATCATCATCCATTCTTTCTTTTTTATATATTCCTGAAAAAAATCTCGTATTCTTGAGTTACTATTATTGTCTTCCCTATTATGTGCCAAGTAGGGTCTACCTTTGTTTGTTACTTTTTCCGAATTTCCCCCGTTTTCGTTTCAAATCTGGATCTTATCTGCGTTCGTATATCATCACCAATCAGTTTTTAATATCTTTTTTAAATTTCATAACAACTGGTCACTATTAGCATCTGCGTCGGGGATAAGTCTTCACCGATTTTACGTAGTTCCCATGTTCAAGATTTATTAGAATAAAATTATTCTAATTATTATTCGATCTTTATTGTCACCGGGCCCTGTCCATGTATACAATCGTTCGGGATTTAATTTAAAACAGGTGTTTTCACTGCAGAACTGGACCAGTCGGTCTCCTCTCTACAAGGTTATACTTTCCCACAGCAGTTTCATCGTCCTCAGAGCCAATGTTGGCAATAAAATCTCGTATGACCGCCGTTAATTCTCCTTTCTTTGTGAGTCGCAAGATTTGCTCCTCATAATGATAAAATTCTTCAATTTATAAATAAAACCCCCTAAATGCTATAAATATAAACTGTATATCAATTCGGGTTAAATTGATTAAGTTTTATTAAAAAATATAATTCTGTGTATCCGTTGTCGATGCCATACTAGTTTTATTACAAAAATATTTCTCTCCACAGTATTTCGCAAAAGATTTTATTGATAAGAGATTATTGTACTGACCTAAATCTTCCCATTTTCCACTGTACATTTCTTTTTGCATGATACCCTCGGGACAGTTCTTAAAAATCCCATTTTTCCTTTCCGAAATCGGGATATCTAATATATTTTTCAAATACGTTTAGTTTTCAATACGTGCTAGCAGTAATAAAAGTAAATTTTATATTCGATTGTTAATAATAATTTTAAAACATCGTTAGATATTTAATTATACACAGTCTTTCATGTCTGAAAAGGGTACGTTTTGAAAATAAAGAGTGTTCAATGTATTTTTCTATTGTTTTAAAAATCGTTTAGATTAAAATTTCCTTCATAACTAAATTACCCCGCTTGAAACTTATAGAAATCGATTCCCAGTAAATTCCCCTTTAATTGAGATATGTTATAGTTCTTGAGGTCCAGATGGAAAATTACCATGGCTATAACCCCAAAAAATCAAAAGCTTCATTGGTATCAGGAAGTTAACGCATCAAGAATCAACCCCTTGTAATCCTTGTAACTATTGCATACGGTTTGAAAGTGTAACTACTTGTAATATCAAACTGGAGTTAGAATCTCTTCACAAAATATAACAGTTATTATAAAAGAGTATTTTAGAGTGACCTTGAGCTTGACCAAAGTAAGAGTAAACTCTTAACTTTATAGTCTTCGTAAATTGATGAGAAGAGTATATAGATAATGATCACAGGACTTCTCAAGGTCAGATCTGTATGGTCAAAAGTAATGGCACATTGGTAAAGTCCTGTGATCATTAGCTATACTCTTCTGAACTATTTTATCAAGATCATGAATTTAAGAGTTTATTCTCAGGTTCCACTGGCCTTAAAAATGCAGAGTCAAGGTCGATATTAATACTTTAATTAGCTTAAGCTAACTTGATTTTTTGGTGCGTTTACACCCCCTCCCTCGCCCCGATACATCTAAAGCCTTTGATTTGGCGGGGGGATAACTTTTCATTTAGATGTCGAGAATATATCCCAGTTATAGAGAAAGGTTTGAACGTTTGAATCAGGTAGTAAAGGATTTGATTAACATAATTTAACAAGTAGTAGATAGTTTTTCTTTATTTTGGGCTTAAGAAAATGTTATTGAATATTTAAAGTAACATTCGAGAGAAATTATGCTTTTATTGCATTTGCAAAAATTTACCTTTAAGGTTAATTTTTTATTTTTTAATTTCAGGTGAGTCGGCGGTCAATCCTCATTAACAAGAATGAAAGACTCGGTAACGTATAATTTAATAGAAGAATATCAAAACTAAAAGTTTAAGCGAATGTTTTTTTTTTGTCAAAATGTGCGATAAGGTTGAAAAAAAACATATCCAAACATTTTCTATCATGCCATTTCCTTTTTTTTTTATTTCTGTACATAAGATATAAGACTGCTAAAACATCTGTATTACAATCAAGTAGCCTCTATCCAAATTGAAAACAATCGTACTCAAAACCTACCCATCAAACGTGGAGTAAGACAGGGTTGCGTTCTGTCACCCTGTCTCTTTAATGTATACTCTGAAGAAATCTTTAGGGAGGCTTTGGATGACAGACAAGAAGGAGTAAGACTAGGCGGAGAAGTAATCAACAATATTAGATTTGCTGATGATACGGCCATTCTTGCAGAAAGCATCGAGGATCTCCAAACATTAGTAAACCTAGTCAATGAAGCGAGCTGTCGAAGAGGCCTTAAAATCAACATCTCAAAAACAAAGTGGATGACAGTTGGAAAGGTTACTGTGGATGAATGTCAACTTTGGCTCGATGGGAAGAGGATAGAGCGTGTAAATCATTTCAAATACCTTGGCAGTTGGTTGAATGTAAATGGGGACTCAGATGAAGAGATAATAGCTAGGATAGAAATATCGCGGAAGGCCTTTATGACGTGGAAACCAGTTCTATGCGACAGGAACCTATCAATGCATATTCGTAAAAGGGTCCTGAAGTGCTATGTATGGTCTATTCTATTATACGGTTGCGAGACGTGGACACTAAAAATCACAACGCTAAACAAACTGGAAGCATTCGAATTGTGGTGCTATCGTCGAATCCTAAAGATATCGTGGGTTTCGCACACTTCCAACGAAAATGTTCTCAGAATGATGGATACAGATCGACTGCTCTTGAACATTATAAAGAGGCGGAAAACAGAATACTTTGGTCACATAATTAGAGGACCTAAATACCTGTTACTTCGCCTTATAATACAAGGAAAAGTGGAAGGAAAAAGATGGATAGGCCGAAAGAAGCTTTCATGGCTGCGTAACATCAGGCAGTGGTGTGATTGCACGGTAGAAGAACTATTTCGCGCAGCAGCCGATAGAGAAAGATTTCAGGAAATTGTAAACCTGATGACCACCAACGTCTGAATACAGACATGGCACCTAAAGAAGAAGAAGACATAAGATACATCAAAAAATCAAATATATCGACGTATTATGTACTAAAACATATATACCATGCAATGATTTATTGACCAAAATAAACGATTGATATCAGTTCGAGCTCCTCGCTTACTAATTTGACATCTTCTTGTATTTATCTGATGTATAGTAAACGACTTAATCCAGTCCGACATAAATTTATAAGTTAACTGTAATGATTTATATTCATTTTAGCTAAAAATGACTATAAATTCCATTTCTCTCTCTCTCTCTCTTTCTCTCAGCAACGCAAAACAAAACCTAAATTAGAGAGAAAAAATAATTAAAATCTAATGTTTCTTTTTATGAACAAGCTACAGAATGGAATGATAAATGAATATACCTCCTGTTTTACTCCTGCAACCCTTCGATCCATTGACCCACAAAGTCTGCGAATCACCTGTTACTGCATCAAGCCAAGCCATGGTTTATAATATTATTGATTCAGGCTTGGCGGCTTGCCTGAAAGAATTTTATACCTGGCGTGACGCTTTGGCAAGTGATGAATAAATTGCGCCGCGGGTAACTGTAAATAAAGCTCTTCCTTTAATTATATTAAAATATATAAAATGTTATACATTATATAGATGTATATATATATATATATATATATATATATATATATATATATATATATATATATGTATATATATATATGTATATATATATATGTATATATATATATATATATATATATATATATATATATATATATATATACATACACGGTGATTCTCCGGGAACTTTATCGATTGATTGTGGGACTTGTGGGAATACTATAATTTGGAAGAATCTGAAAATTTGACACTGTCCCCCATGCACGCTAGTACACTATCAAAGTTTCAGATTCTTCCTAATTATGGTTTTCCCACAATCGATCGATAAAGTTCTCTAAACTGTTCGCTCGTAGACGCCATACGGTGAGCTTTGAAAATGGTGAATGAGATTTCACCGAAACGTCAGCTGCCTTACATACACGGGATGCCCGAAAACCTTCGATTACATATATATATATATATATATATATATATATATATATATATATATATATATATATAGGGTTATTCGATATTCAATACACTTTTTTGGGGATCTGATAATACAACTAGTAAGGAGTAAATTTGATCCTAATATGTATAACATAAAACGCAATATTTATTGAGATATTTCGATTTTTAATTTTTCTTCAAAAAGTCAGTTTTTTCTCAAATTTTCACAGAATCGAAATGCTTTTACAAATTTTTTTTTGCTCTATTGATCAAGTATTCCAGCAAAATAGTTATACAAAAGTAAATTACCTATTTGAAAAATTTAATTTTTAGAGATTAAAAGCTATTAAAAAAAACTAAAAATCGAAATATATCTCAAAACGTATTGTTTTTTGTATAATGCATATTAGAGTTAAATATATTTCTTGTTAAATATATCTCTTGTATTATCAGATCCCCAAAGGAATGTATCGAATTACCAATAAGCCTATATATATATAATAATAATTTTTTTCGTTTTTTTTTTGCTTTAGGTTGTTTATATAAATAAAGATGCAACAATTGACGGTTTGCCCTGTATATAGAGCATTTTCAAAATTTATTTTCATTATCCTAAATATTTTTTGTATAATTAAAAGCCTGTATATTTACTAACATAATTTTAAAATATATCTAATTTTGCAAAATACGAACCTTGACATTTTGTTTAATAATGATAATAAAGCACTGTATTTGTGACTTGTATTCAGGTACTGAGATGCAAGAAACGTGAATTTATTTTATTTTTTATATTTTCAGTGCAACCAAAAAGCCAAAAAAAAAACACACACATTACGGATTAGAATTATTAGTTGTAGTGTAAAGCACCATTTTGGACAGTTCATTTGTAATATCGTCTGGTCCAGGGTTTTTTCTGTTTTTTAGTTTGAAGAATGATAGTCGTACGTCGTGTGCTTCTATTTCCATAATCTCGTTGGTCGTTATTTCAGGCGTGTTCATTTCAATTATACTGTTGTCTGCTTTATATAAATCTGTAAGATATTCAACCCATGTTTCTTTACTGATTTGATATTCTTCATTAAGCTCTTTTACTTCTTTTTATTGGTTTTTGATTAGTCGTCACATCTGCTTTTGAAGCCCTTAAAATCATCTTCCATTCATTTCGAGAAATCCTGGCAGTACTTATTCTTTATTTGTCTCACTAACTAACTATTTTGTATTGTTCATACGATTCTGCAGTCCTTAGTGTTCTATATCATAGATCCGTTAATTTTTTTCTTTGCATTTCCTGTATCTGTAATTTTTGTTAATTTATATCTTTGCTTTTAATTTTTGTTTTTGCTAAAATTTTAAAAAAGATAAAAAGACTGTTAATGACAGAACAGGTATAGAAAATTAGGACCACATTTACAGCAGCCTAATTCAGACCAAAATATTAAGTATTCGATCCTGTTAAAATACCAAATTGAATATCCTCTTAACTACAGATTTAACTTGTACGTTTTTTTGGTTGTGTCGAAAGATATAAAAAAATAATAATATTTTATGAGTTAACATAATTTAATAATTCATTATTCTTTTCAAAACTTACTTGCTTCTATTACTCGATTGTGACAAAAAATTAGCAAATGCCTCTCATTTACACTGATTAGTACCATTTTCATTTTCTTCTTTTAGATTTTTGCATGCATTTATTAGATCCCATTTTTATAACTAACATTTTTTTTTCATACATTTCAAGTCAGCATTATACTGTTTTGGTGGAACTTTATCCCTGGATAGGTTTTCTTAATGTTAAATGTGTTAGTTAGAAAATCTGGCAATTAATGTAGATCTAAAGACATGTTAATTAACATGGTTTAGTCCAGATCACAGTGTTCGTTGCCAAAGTGTAAGAGACAATTTGAGAGACTATACATGCAGATCAAAAGTTCTTTTCTTAGGTTTAATGATTTTTTAGTTTAAAGTGCAAATTAAAGTGATCAAAAAATCCAAGATCACAGATCCCCGTCTCAAAATCGATTTTTATTTGGAGAAAAATATATATCACACAACCCATCTTCACGACATCTTGTGTATATTTTGAAAACTATATTATTTTCAAATATTTTTTAAATTTTATGCCTAAAAACAATGAACTCAGTTCAATAGATCCCAAATTACACACATCATTAAAACGACACAGTCTATATGTTTTGAACACTATCATATTTTTAAATTATTTTTCTAATTCTACGCCTAAAAACAATGTATTCAGTTCAGTAATGCATAAATTACACACGTGTACATATATTCCAACATATGAATATTTGATTACAAACTCAGCTAATTCGATTGCCTGCTATTTTCGAAAACTACAGGAATCCAAATTAATGAAACAGCTCACAAACTTGATTAAAAATTTAAATTTTGAATCTGTTTTATTTATCGTTACTTGTATCATAGACTTTAAGGAAACTATTGTTGAAATAATTAGAAAACTAACTTTTAACAATTGATGTAACAGACTTAACCCGAGAGTTAAATAAATTGCTCGGTGATAATCTTTGACATCAAATTTGATGTTATTGATTTTGGAAATACCTGAAATTCAAATAATTGTAATAATTTGGTAATTTAAAGATTGAGAGATAATTTGACAAAAGGAAAAGGAAACTGAAATAATGGTAAAACTTAAACAGACACTAACAATTATATTAACAGTGTACTTAAATATTGTAGAATTTAGAATTCAAATGAAATCAAAATAAAAATTAGCTTTTTGTCTCAACAAAAAAAAAATTTTTGATAAAGTATTAACTTAATATTACTCAGTAATATAATAAAAAAAACATTAAATAAGAATAAGAAGTAAATAACATTATTAAAAAGAAAATTCAATGTGAAATGGAACATGGAGATTTTTGCATGGAAACCTTCAAAATAACCTGAATAACGATAAAATTTATATGCGTCAATTCTAAAAGTTGGGCAACATTGCTTTTATTAATAAAAATATAAAATTAACGAAAAAAAAAACTTTTTTTTTTCAAATTAACTTTGAAGGTGTTCATTTTAAAGAAAAGTTGAAGAGAAAAAAAAGTTTCTTAAATAAATTTGCCATAAGATAGGGTTAGTCGGAAATCTCAAAATGTATTTTCCTTATTGCAAAATAGCAATAATTAAAAAAAAGGTAAAAAAAAACAGTTTTTCAATCAATTTTTTTTCCACCATTTAAATTTCTCTGAGGATCTTCAGACTAAAGCAAATAAAACCTTATACCATGATAAAATAACATGCTAAAATTCGTTAGGATCGAATAGATAGTTTTTGCACAATAATTTTGCAATTCGATTTCGTTTACAAGAAGTGATCATTTTTCAAGTTTGTCTGAATCCAAAATATCACGTTAACATATTTACATTTATTTTCAACATATAGCAGGGAACTCAAGTTTTCCAACGCTTTTTTCAGAATCAAAATCGGATGATTTGGTCGCCCTCAGGAATTGTTTAAAGACATTGTTGATATTTTTGCTTATAAACAAATAGATTATCTCGGCGGATTTTCATTGGATTTTTTCTGCAATACATGGTTTAAAAGTACTTGGAAAGACGCTTCTTTTCGTGAAAAAAATTTCAAATCCGTCAATTAGTTTTCGAGATACAAACTGTCAAAATTGACTGTTACGGTGAATTTATAAACAATACAGACCTGATTCTTGAACCAAAAACTTTGTCTTACCGAGTTTTTTTTTGATACAAATATTTAAATGTTTATGTTATCGGAAACTTCAATAAAAAATGAAAAGCATATCGCCCACGCGCGTGAAAAATGAAAAAAGGATCATTGTTTAAACAAATTGAAAAAAATTCTGGTTTTAAATTATTTTATTCGTAAAACACAGATAAAAATAAAATAGTTATTTTATATAAAATATGTTCAAAAAGTTCAATAAAGCACTCTTAACACTAAATATTGTAATACAATCTTTACATAGTGCAGAAAAACGTTTTTTTACATATATATATATATATATATATATATATATACAGTGCCTTCATTTCAAAACGAACCATCCTTAATAACTTTCTTAAATATAAAAATTTAAAAAAAAGAAAAAACACGTCAATTTAGATATATAGGGGGAAGTTTAATTTTGCATTTGTTAAAAGTCTGTCAATCACCTCCTCACCTCCAGCTAACCTCACTTTGATATGTCAAATGGGAACCCCCACCTTGTGACACATCATTGTAAGCAGCATAAAATTGTCTATCCAACCGTATAAAAAAAATTAAATCGGTTGACGTACAAGCGAACAGTGTGCAAAAATGTCTTGTAATAATGCATAATATATCGGCCTCGAACTTTGGTATGTCAAATGATTACCCTATAGTGTGATACATCATTTTAAAGGACGTACGATCTGCTATCCAACGATGTCAAAAAAAATTAAGTTAATAGACGTTATAGGCAATTAGGATGCAAAAATGTGTGTTAAATATAAGCAGTTTATTCAGTTTTATTCAGTTGAAGAAAATTATTTTATTAAATGTTCAAAATGTGCGCCGTTATTAGCGAGACAATAAAAAAGCCTATTTTGAAATTCCCCACGAACATTGGCAAGGGTTTCTCTGCTAATTCCTCTACATTCCCGAACAATTCGATCTTTTAAATCGTCAATATTTTCAGGTGGGGTTTTATAAACCTTGCTTTTTAAATACCCCCAAAGAAAAAAGTCTAGAGGGGTTAGGTCTGGAGACCGTGCTGGCCATTCAATTGCACCACGTCTGCCAATCCACGTCCCTGGAAAATGTTCATCAAGCCACTCTCGAATTGCCAAAGCGTAGTGCGGGGGAGCTCCATCTTGCTGGAAATGCAAATTATTTTCATTTAGTACCATAACAGCATTTCCATCCACTTGATTTTCTAAAGATTGCACAATGGCAGGGTATATTGTGTTTTCTAAAAGGTTTAAATAAATTTGCCCAGTTAAATTATCTTCCAAAAAAAATGGCCCGATGATTTCATTGCCATAAATTCCTGCCCACACGTTAATTTTTTCGGGATATTGAGTATGCCCTTCTCGGAAAAGGTGCGGATTTTCATTATCCCAGTATCTGCAGTTATGTCTGTTAACCAGTCCATTTAGAAAAAAAGTTGATTCATCACTAAAGCAGATATTCTTAGGTAAATGGGGGTCCTCGTCAATTCGTTGGCACATTAATTCGCAAAATTGAATTCTCCTATCAAAATCGTCTTCTCCGAGTTCTTGAAGAATTTGAATTTTGTAGGGAAAAAACTTATTTTGTTTTAAAACTTTATGCACAGAGCCAGCAGAAATGTTGGTTAAATCTGCGACCTTTGAGATGGATAAAGTTGGATCTATTGCAAACTGTCCTAGTACCTCGATTTGGCATGCTTCATCTACAACCCTTTTCTCAATATATTTTTTATTACAAACGGATCCCGTTTCTTCAAACTTTCGTACCAATTCCAGTACATATTTATGGCCCACGTTTTTGTCTTGATGCCTCTCGTTAAATGCTCTGGCGGTTCTACGAGCGCACCGATCTTCAACCCCATAGAGAAAAATTATTTCTATTCTTTCGGCTAGAGTATACACCATTTATATTCACGTTTCAACTAGGCGTCACAATGACACTTTTAACAATAATAAACAACTGGTGTTTAAAGATCTTAAAAATTTTATTTATTGCAGAGATTTTTTGTACCTATCAGGTACCGCAAAAAATATCATTGAAATAAATACACTAGATTGATTAGACTGCAATGAATTTTGCGATGAATTTTAAAACAGGCTTAGTTTTTTTCTCGCAAATATTTTAACTGTTTATTATTTTAAAAAAATATTTATTTTAAATTTAAAATAATATTTTACTCTATGAAGTAGCCATTTGACATAATAAAGTTTAATGTGATAAGGTGTCTATTATTACCACACATCTTTTCTTACTATTCGCTTGTACATCAACAGATTTTGTTTTTTTTTTATTGGCTAAATAGGAGATAGTATGCCCTTTAAAATGATGTATCACACTATAGGGTAATCATTTGACATACTAAAGTTCGAGGCCGATATATTATGCATTATAACAAGACATTTTTGCACACTGTTCGCTTGTACGTCAACCGATTTAATTTTTTTTATACGGTTGGATAGACAATTTTATGCTGCTTACAATGATGTGTCACAAGGTGGGGGTTCCCATTTGACATATCAAAGTGAGGTTAGCTGGAGTTGAGGAGGTGATTGACAGACTTTTAACAAATGCAAAATTAAACTTCCCCCTGTATATCTAAATTGACCTGTTTTTTCTTTTTTTTAAATTTTTCTATTTAAGAAAGTTATTAAGGATGGTTCGTTTTGAAATGAAGGCACTGTATATATATATATATATATATATATATATATATATATATATATATATATATATATATATCGTCATAATAAACGAAGATTCGCTTGGAAAGTCCAATACTATAGGGTGCAGTATGTTGTAAGTATGATGCATAAATAAAGTCATTTGTTTATAACAAAATGAATGCATGATGGACATCGCTTTAAAAAAAATGATCAAAATCGCTCCATCAGAAGCCGAGAAAATGAAAATTTTTTTGAGATATGTATTTTGAATCTTCGAATTCAATTTTAAAATGAGAGCTCCCCTCCCCTCTTTTTTTCATTTTTCACACGCGTTAGCGATGTTCTTTTAATTTTTTATTAAAGTTTCCGATAACATAAACATTTAAATATTTGTATCAAAAAAAACTCTGCAAGACAAAGTTTTGGGTTCAAGAATCAGCTGTATTGTTTATAGATTCACCGTAACAGGCTGTCAACTTTGACAGTCTGTATCTCAGAAACCAATTGACAGATTTGAATTTTTTTTTCATGAAAAGGAGCGCCTTTCCAAGTACTTTCAAACCATGTATTGCAAAAAAAAATTCAATGAAAATCCGCCGAGATATTCTATTTGTTTATAAGCAAAAATATCAACAATGTCTTTAAACAATTCCTGAGGGCGTCCAAATCATCCGATTTTAATTCTGAAAAAAGCGTTGGAAAACTTGAGTTCCCTGCTATATATTGAAAATAAATTTAAATACGTTAACGTGATATTTTGGACTCAGACAAACTTGAAAAATCATCATTTTTTGTAACCGAAATCGGATTGCAAAATTATTGTGCAAAAACTATCTAATCGATCTTAACGAATTTTAGCGTGTTATTTTATCATGGCATAAAGTTTTATTTGCTTTAATATGAAGGTCCTCAGAGAAATTTAAATGGTCGAAAAAAATTGATTAAAAAACTGCTTTTTTTTACTTTCTTTTTTTAATTATTGCTATTTTGCAATAAGAGAAATATATTTTGAGATTTCCGACTAACTCTATCTTATGGCAAATTTAATTACAAAACTTTTTTTCCTTTTCAACTTTCCTCTAAAATGAATACGTTCAAAATTACATGAGAGAAAAGTTGAAAAAAAAAAACGTTGTTTTTTCGTTAATTTTATATTTTTATTAATAAAAACAATGTTGTCCAACTTTTTGAATTGACACATATCAAATTTTACTCAGGTTATTCTGAAGCTTCTCATGCAAAAATCTCCATGTTCCATTTCACATCCATCTAAAAACAGATAAGCCCTAGTCTACTAATATATTAAGAATTGCATATCAAATCAAATTAGACACAGCTCTATTGTCCAAATAATTATTTTGTCACTTACAAAGTTAAGAAAAAAAATTATCTTATTGAAAAATAAATCTTAACAAATTATGTTTTTTGTTCAAAATTTGATGATGCTGCTAAATTTCAAATTCACAAAATTAATTTTTTATTGCAAAACACTTCATAAAATCCAAATTAATGAACGAACTGGAATTAAATTTGACACACTAGTAGATCTTTTTTTAATATTCCTCGTATATTAAGAATTACATTCAAGGCTAAATTCAAAAAACTTATTAATGTTTACACGTATATTTAGAATTTTACTACGGCACATTACCATAAACTGGAAAAAAGTCAAGTAATGCTGATATTGCTGATTTCTTGCTCCCTCGAGTGAAATATTTCAAATCAGTAGCTCAATTAGACCACAAAAATGGATATAGGGCACGCAAAATTTATGTACGGAGTAAGGGAGCTTAATTAAGTTATTTTTTAGTTTATTGCCGAATAAATTTTTCGATTTTTAAAAGGTTCGTTTATAAATTAGAATCTAATAACGTTAAAAGTGATACCTTTTTATTATAGGTGTTTTAAGGGATCATGCGTAGTTGAAACCTTCTAAAGGATATTTTTGTTATATATATATATGATCCAGTATTAATCCGGGAATACATTCGTTCGTTCGTTTGGTTTCTTGTAGAAGTTTACAGACGTTTCGCCAAAATCTAGTAAAATACCTTACTGGCTTCATGTAATCACGTGTTGAACGTTAAAAACTCGGAGCACTTCTTAACCATTCTACACTCCGTAGGAATTGACAAGGACGATATTATTGCAAGCTTCGACGTAAAATCCCTCTATCCGAGCATACCGATGGATGAAGCACTGGACCAGATCGCTCAAAGACAGGATTTCCTAACTTATATTATGGATCTCACCAGATAAAAACGCATATTTTTTGTTTGATGGTCAGATATACAGGCAGATAGACGGCGCTGCCATGAACTCTTCACTATCTCCACCTATGGCAAATCTATTCATGACCTATTTCGAAATTAAAGCCCTTGAAAAATTCCACCTCACAAAGCAAACTCTGGTGCCGTTACATTGGTGATGTATTTGTTATATCACCTCATGGCAAACAACAGCTCTACTGCTTCCGTGAGTTTCTTAATTCTATCCACACAAAGATACAGTTTACTCTGGAACTTGAGGAAAATAATCAGCTTCCGTTTCTAGACGTCCTCGTAACCAAAACCATGGATGGGGATCTACGAGACACGGTATATCGAAAACCAACCCACACAGACAGATACCTGAATGCTGATTCTCACCATCACCCTTCACAAATACAAGGCGTAGCCAATAGTCTAATATCAAGATATCTTCGCCAAACTGATGATCAAGGAAAAAGAAAGTAACTGTCACACATGAAAAGAACCCTCAAACAAAACAGCTACCAGACACCAATCCTAAATAAGGCAGTAAAGTTGCAACAAGAACCAACTCAAGAAACAAGGTCACCTGCCTAGAATAGACAAATCTATGGTGATTTGTCTATTCTAATTTTTGCCTTACATAAAAGGCACAGCAGACAGAATCGGCAGATTGCTCCGGGAACACAACATATTTACAGTCCACACAAAACAATAGGCTCTTCTTTAAGAAATCCAAGAGACTAGCGAGTCTAGAAGAACATAAACTCAGTATAAGAAACAGACAACATCGGCGCTTTTTCAATACCAGCACGAGACAGGACACAAAATTGATTTGTGACAACGGCCAGCAAATCGCTAATATAGAACAATACAAGACAAGATTAATTCGTGAATCCATTGAAATTGAAAAATACGGCACTCTGAATAAGAGAGACGATGCACTTAGTCTTCCTTCTACTTGGAAAACTCATTAAGCAGGACCATTGTACCGACACGCATGCCATGTTTAAACTGACACCAACGGCGGCGCTCGAGAGGGGAGTCAACGCCAACCAACCTTCACTATCTGCGACAGCGTATAAAGCACATTGCACTTTGAATTTCTTTCAGTTGATCTACAACCAGCAAGCACAGAAGATGCCAAATGAGATTTTGGCGAAACGTCTGCAAACTTTTACAAGAAACCCAACGAACGAACGGATGTATTCCCGGATTAATACTGAATCACATGTTCCCATCCCTGAAACACTATGCAACAACATTTTTTTGCGATTTTAATTAATTATGTTTTATATGTCTTATACATTCTTAGAATGTAAATTATTTATTCAAGGGCAAATCTCTTCCTGAAAAGTCGTTGGATTGATCTCTTCCCTGATTATAGTTTTTATGTACAGTGTAGGGGGTGCCACCAGCAACACTCCGCCTTCATCTAAAGCTTCATAACTTCATAAAAAGTTATACCTTGTAGGTGATGTTTCGAGCAGCTCTTTTTTTGAATGTTTTATTGCTAACTAAGACTCGTAGTTTTATAACAATTCAAATTTTAACATTTTTCCTTTTATTCTTAAAATAACGATTGTTAAAAACCTGCAAAAGGAGAATGACAGTCATCATTTAAAAATATTAAAACTAATTAACATTAAATATGACGAAACGTAGTTAATGTATAAATAAAACCATACTTCACATTAAAATATTTATAAATTTAAAATGTATATACCTCGAAACTTCATGTTTGATATCTCGCTGATGTTACGAGAGTTTTTAACACATATTTAATCACAATTTATCTAAGTATGATTCGCAACTTATTTTTGTGAACAATAATTTCATTTACAAATTCTTATACTAAAATAAGTATCAGGTTATTCACTGAATTTAATATATTTTTCTCAACGATATATTAAATGAAATATGACTCGAAAAATTACGAAGCCCTCGTGCTTTCAAAGCTTGCAGTTTTGGTCGACTTCCATCGCGCCAAGCATGAATAATTATCAGTTAGTAATCAGCTAACGAACCAGGCAGTGTTTGAAATACGAACATCAAGCGATCTGTATAGATGCTTTTAAATACGTTTAAAAAGGTTTTATTACACGTGTGTCCAAAATTGGTTATGGATGTATTGCAAATCCGGAAACTAGATAGAAAAACAAAGTTTCAAACAGTTTTATTAACAATTTAATAGTACTATATGTTTTTTTATGGTTACTCAAGAAAAATTTTATAGTTTTTTAAAGTTAAGTCAAACTAGCACAGAAAATAAATTATAGTTATTATTTTTTGCTTCTTCTTCTTCTTCTTTCTAACACAGTTAACCATGCTAGTAGGCTATTGCCTGTTCATTGCCATCACGTCTTCCCGGAAGATGAGGTCCAGCATTCTCGCCATCGTTTTGGTGGTCTTCCCCTTGATCTTTTTCCTACTGGGTTAGTCATTTTTGCGCTTTTAACGAGTTTACCGTCCTCCATTCTCCCTATATGTTTGTTCCAGAATCTTCGCCTTTGTCTAACCCATCTTCCTATGTTCTGTATCCCGTATTGTTGTCTGATATCTTCATTCCGTATTCTGTCGTGTAGAGTTTTGCCTTGTATACTTCTTAATGTTTTCATTTAGACTGTTCTCATCATTTGTAGAGTTCTGCCTGTATCTGGTCTTGTTTCTGCCGCGTATGTTATGATGGGTCTTAGAGCCGTTTTATATATCTAAGTGTTGCTTTCGGTATTAAGGTATTTGTTCTTCCAGACAATTTCTTTTAAGCATCCCGAAATTCCAGCCGCTTTCATTGCTTGCCCTCTTACTTCGTTAAAAAGGTTTCCATGGCTCGTTATTTCTGCTCCCAGATATTTGAAGTGATTTGCCTGTTTGACAATTTTGCAGTCGATTTCCAACTTGCACCGTATTGGTTCTTTGGATGATACTAAGCATTTGGTCTTCTCGGTGTTGATGAGCATATTTAATTATTTCGCTTTAGTGTTAAAAGAGTGCAGTAGTCTTTGGAGGTTATCTTCAGAGTCTACAATAAGAACAGCATCGTCCGCATAGCAGAAGGTATGGAAGAATGTGTTTCCGATTTTTATATAGCTGTTCTGGTGAGATTTTCTATTATTTTCTCCATTATTAGATTAAATATGGGCTGAGCGAATCGCCCTGTCTAATTCCTGTGTTGAAATATATGTCTTCCGTTGTTATATGTCCTACTCTGATTTTTGTTTTGCACTGGATTTTAATATCGTATATTAGGTTAATTAGCCTATGGTTTAGACCTTTTTTCTCATTATTTCTAAGACGTCCTTTAAGCGTACTTTGTCAAAAGCCTTGGTCATATCGACGAAGCACATGTACGCAGGTTTATTGAAATCTAGGGATTTTTCAGTTATTTGTTTGACAATGAATATTGCTTCAATAGTGGATCTGTTCTTTCTGAAACCTTGTTGTTCTTCTCGTATACTTATGATTTTGGTGATTTATTCCAGTATAGTTTTTGTGAAGGCTTTGAGAATGCTATCAAGCAGTGTTATACCTTGATAGTTTTCTGGATGAGTTTTTTGTCCTTTTTTAAAAATGGGTATTGTTACACTATTCTTCCATTCATTCGGTATTTTTTGTTCTTCTATGATATTCTTGAATAAGGTTAATATTTCATTCCATAGCTTTTTCCCTCCGTATTTAAGCATCTCATTAGTGATCTCGTCTGGTTCAGGGTTTTTTCTATTCTTAAGGGACTTTAAGGTGTTTTCTATCTTGTCATTTGTTAGTTCTATGCTATCATCCTATTATTTTTTACGCAATTTGATATCTAACTTGTTTTTTCAACATTTTACATAAGCACAATTTTTTTCATATCTTTAATTTGCTGATTAAAGATTCATTCGTCTTGAATTCCAGAATTTTACAAGTTTATCCACATAAATATAGGAAAATAACGATATTAGAAATTACCCATGTTCAAATTAATGTCATTGTTTACTAAATAATATATATTTATAGCTTTTACTTCATATATTATCAAAAAACATTTCTATAATGAAACTGCAGTGTTTAAGTTAGAGGATTATTGGACGATTTTAACTTGTTATCCTTAATGTTTACTAATTGTTAAATTTTGAACTTGTGTACGTGCTGCTTTAGTGGAAATTCTTAGTATTAATTGTTAATTTTTGGAAACATGAACCGACTATTCTTACAGGTAAATCAAATAATTCTGCGAAAATAAACGTAATATTAAAAAAAAAGGTGATAAATACGATGCATTATAATTTTTAACATATTATGTGTCACTGCTTGCGTGTGATGGGCCCATTTCGTGACATACTTTTATACGGTCGCTGCTCACTGCTTTGAAATATTTGTCTCGAGGGACAGAAAACACCAACATAAGCATTACTCGGGTTTTTTGACAATTTATCATAATTTTTAAGAGAACATGATTTTAAGGTAATCTGATACAATACGGAGTTTAGTGAAATATCTATAGATACTACTGTTTGCGGATGTCAATTCCACTAATTAGAGGGCCCGGAAAACATAACCGACAAACCTCTTGGCCAAGCTAAGCTTAGTAGGGCAGAGGAGGGAAACGCGCGCCACTGATTCAATAGCGAGAAAAAAAATTATATGGGAAATGTAAAAAATAAAAAACACTACTTTATTTCGCACAATTTTGGTTCGAGAATTTGTAGGACTTTTCGTTTTTTGAGAAAAAAATCCAAAATTACTTTTTGATAGAATGGCGACCGCCCCCCCGCCCCCCCCCCACTACCTGTGTTCTGTAGTCCGATGTCTTTGGCAAAATCTGTCAGACACATATATTATTCATAGAAATGAGTTAGAAATTTTAGAATCAAAAATACCGGTCTATAATAATGGACTATTTGGTTGGATAACAATAGATATTTGAATATGTGAAGTGTTAAAAAGGATTTTAATCCTTGTCATAGGTGTCAGAAGGAGGTTTATTTTATCACTAAGTATTTATGGCATAGAATATTATTTCGGTAGTAAACCTGAAATAAAAAGTTTTTATAATTTTATTTAATTTCTTATGATTTCTTAATAATTCACATACATTAGAAAATATAGAAAATTTTGACATATATATTATTTAATTTCTTATGATTTCTTAATAATTCACATACATTAGAAAATATAGAAAATTTTGACATATTTCACACAAATCAACTGTAGCTTTATTATTTTTAATTGTGGCATAGAAACCGTTTTCGGCACATTCCAACTAAACTGTAGCCTTTTTCTCTCAAAAAATTCTAAGTTATAATTTAAATACTTACAAAATATCCATTGTCAAAAATACAAGAAGTTAAACATATAGAAAAAAAATAAATTGGTTCATATAATGTTAAATTTTTTGGGGCTATCGGTCATTTTATTATTAATTAAAAACATTTCTAGAATATTTTACGGTTCAGTTTATTTATTTCTGAAACCATCTGCAGAATTAAAATTAAACACTAAAAAGGGATTAAAATGTAATTTATTTTTATATGTTACGGAAAATTTAAATAATAAATTGTGTTTATGTTGGTAAACATTACGTATCTAATTCGTAATCAAAGTCAGTGAAGCTATCTTCGCTCAAATTAATTATAATTGGTTCTTCTATCTCACCGATCATGAGATCGAGTTTTCACATTTTTTTTATTCTTTTATTATATGGATTTTCCCCAATTTTCTGCATTAACTTTATTCAGAAAAATCTTTCAAAAGTTCAGTTAAAATACTAATTTTGTAAGTTGTGTTATTTCTAGCAACTCTTCCTTTTTCTTGAGAGAGATATTTCCTTCTCCAACGGACATATTCCAGACGGTCTATAAGAACAGATTTCCTATCTGGTTTTTCCCAGTAAAAATTAAGTTCTCTGAGCAATATCCAGAGCTCAGTTCTTTTAATTTCAGGTAAATCCCGATTCTCATTGATTTTACTTAGAATTTTGTCGACGGTTGGGATCTACTTCTCATAATAAAATGTATGTACAACTTCTTTTATTGCAGTTTACATCTCTTCTTTCAACGCTGTTTTTCGTCTGCCCATGATCGAATGTAGCTTGGAAGTATTAACAATTCCAGTCGTATTTTTTCCTTCAGTATTGTGCACATAGTAGATTTTCCAACTCTTGTCATGTTGGAACACAACTCAACAGAGTTTTTAACATTATTATCTAGATATTGATATCTTAAGGTATCATAAACATTCATCGTAATAGTTTTTGGTTGAGGAAAAAATGCCCTAGTTTAACGATTTTGGAATAAATATAGAGGTGGAAGCCATATCTTTTGGATATCTCACTAATCTCAAATAATATATAAAAACAAGCACAAACAAGATAAATTACTAAGGGCACACTGTAAGGTGTACTTTTCTTACTGACAGAAATTAAACTGAACCATTAGAAATTTTATTGTAGCAGTAAATTTATAAAAGTTTATATAATATTTAAATATAATTAAATATAATTAGATTTACGGCAGTCCTCAGTTACCTGCGGCACTGGAGCAGGTACGTTGGAGGTTTCGATAACCGTTTTATTACCCTCTCTAGTTCTTGAATAGAGTATATGAATTTGTATGCTTGCAATCGCCCCTCCTCTTCCCAAAAGCTTTGAGTTCAGGAAAATACAACCGATTCTGTTTTTTATATTAGGAATGTGTATGCTGCTGGCACTCCCGTTAACAACTTCATTTTCTTGCAATACCTCCCCCCGCCCCCCAAGAGCTTTGAATTCAGGAAAATAGACCATATTCTGCCTCTTATACTAGGAATATGTATGCTGCTCGCATCCTCCCTCCCTGTCGGCAACTTATTTTTTTCTTGTGATCGCCCTCCCCCCTTCTCCAACAGCTTCAAATTCCTGAAAAATAGACCTAACCCTGCCTTTTACACTAGAAATGGGAATGTTGCCTCCCCCCGTTGACAACTTGCTTTTGCTTGCCATACTGCACTTGTGTGATATCACCCCCCCCCCCCCAAGGAGAGAGGCTGGATCCACCCCTGTACGCAACCAATATATGGGGCCCAAGCTTTGTCTTGATGAGCATACTCGCAGCAAAACTTTAAAATAATATCTGGAAAATTTCGCTTTTGTTTTTTGAAAGTTCACCACAAAAAGGGTTAGTATCGTTAATATTCCTTCTCGATATATTCACACACGCACAATGGTTGAATAAAACCAATACAACTTAAACAAATATACAAACAAAAACATGTAAACCCTGTTTTCTTGCGGCTGTTCACATGAGTTTATCGCTATAATATCAAAAATGAGCTTGATTTTATCACAAGAAAACTTAGGGTGATTAAAACAACAAAATAACTGCACTTTCAGGATGAGGGTAGGTAGTTAAAAAACGTTATTTACCAGAGTTCGCGAGACATAACCAATGTTGAAAAGACTAATCTGGGGCGGTAAATTTTAACATTTTCTGCAAGTGTAGTATAGAGGATCATAAAGTAACCAAGTCGTGACAATTGTCTCTTTAACTCCAAAAGCAGCTCCAAAGTTGTGACCTCTATAAGATGATAAAATCTGCTAAAACCAATAAAAAACATTTTTTCAGGTGTGGCATACCTACTTCTCGAATTAGTTGTTTACCAACTTACAAAAGATAAAAAGTATACACTCGATATTTTTAAGAGTCGCTATGTATTTGATTTGACTCATACTTATCTAGCCGACATAGCAGTTATTATGCAAGCATTTTTTGTTTGCGTCGTTTGGTTATAATTTTTAAAAGTGGTTTGGACTATTTGCTAATGTGACTTGAGCGGTTCATGAACAGCACTGATAAGATAATGATAAATAATTATGCACTATGCAAACCTTATTAAATAAACTTTCTTATCTTGAATTTCGAACCTTTTAAGTTTTCAAAAGTCAAGGTGTTATATTTTGATAATACCGAGACTTTTTTTAAATAGCTATAATCTAAAAATAGATGCAATGTATTACTGTTTTCATTCATTTTTAACTTTAAAAAAAATATAAGAAAAAATTAGATACCATCAACATTGCATATGCAAATGATTTTCGTGATTATTCACTAAAGCAGAAGTATTTTTACCAGCATTGCTTCTGCCTTCCTGACTTTACAAATCACCAGTGTATACACACAGTTTGGGCTCTAAGGAAGGGCCTTGTAGTCACTTTTAGGTCTCCTTTAATATTTTCATGTATTTTTGTGTTTTTTGGCCCGAAGAATCGATGTTTTGCGGGTAGAGTTATTAACAATTTGATTATTTCTTCTTCTTCTTCTACTTCTTTCTAACACAGTTAACCATGCTCGTAGGCTATGACCTCTTCATTGCCATCACGTCTTACCCGGAAGATGAGGTCCAGCATTCTCGCCATCGTTTTGGTGGTCTTCCCTGTGATTTTTTTCCTACTGGTTTATTCATTTTTGCGCTTTTAACGAGTCTATCGTCCTCCATTCTCCCTATATGTTTGTTCCAGAATCTTCGCCTTTGTCTAACCCATCTTTCTATGTCCTGTATCCCGCATTGTTGTCTGATATCTTCATTCCGTATTCTGTCGTGTAGAATTTTGCCTTGTATACTTCTTAATGTTTTCATTTCGACTGTTCTCATCATTTGTAGAGTTCTTTCTATATCTGGTCTTGTTTCTGCCGCGTATGTTATGATAAGTCTTAGAGCCGTTTTATATATCTTAGATTTGCTTTTGGTATTAAAGTATTTGTTCTTCCAGACAATTTCTTTTAAGCATCCCGAGATTCTAGCCGCTTTCATTGCTTGCTCTCTTATTTCGTTAAAAAGTTTCCATGGCTCGTTATTTCTGCTTCCAGATATTTGAAGTGATTTACCTGTTTGACAATTTTGGAGTCGATATCCAACTTGCATCGTGTTGGTTTATCTTCAGAGTCTGCAATAAGAACAGCATCGTCCGCATAGCAGACGGTATGGAAGAATGTGTTTCCTATTTTGTATCCAGCTGTTCTGGGGAGATTTTCTATTATTTTCTCCATTATTAGATTAAATATGAAGGGGCTTAGCGAATCTTCCTGTCTAATTCCTGTGTTTACATATATGTCTTCCTTTGTTATATGTCCTACTCTGATTTTCGTTCTGCACTGGATTTTAATATCGTATATTAGATTAATTAGCCTATGGTTTAGACCTTTTGTTCTCATTATTTCCAAGACGTCCTTTAGGCGTACTCTGTCAAACGCCTTGGTCATATCGACGAAGCACATGTACGCAGGTTTATTGAATTCTAGGGATTTTTTAGTTATTTGTTTGACAATGAATATTGCGTCAACAGTGGATCTGTTCTTTCTGAAACCTTGTTGTTCTTCTCGTATACTTATGATTTTGGTGATTTCTTCCGGTATAGTTTTTGTGAATGCTTTGAAAATGCTATCAAGCAGTGTTATTCCTCGATAGTTTTCTGGATGTGTTTTCTGTCCTTTTTTAAAAATAGGTTTTGTTACACTATTCTTCAATTCATTCGGTATTTTCTGTTCTTCTATGATATTCTTGAATAGGGTTAATATTTCCATAGCTTTTTCCCTTCGTATTCAAGCATCTCATTAGTGATCTCGTCTGGTCCAGGACTTTTTCTATTCTTAAGGGACTTTAAGGTGTTTTCTATTTTGTCATTTGTTTGTTCTATGCTATCGTCCTCCTCATATTCATTTTGAATCTGTTCCGTGTTCTCCTCTTCCCTATATAGATTTCTAAAGTAAGTTTCCCACTGCTATAATGTGATTTTATTAGTTCTCACGGTATCTTTGACTTCAAGCTTGTTTCTTCTTAATATTTCCTGTATTTTTTATCTGGCTTCCGTACATGTCTCTCTCCATCCCTTTTGTGAACCTGTCCCAATGGTTTTCTTTTAGTTCTTTTATTCTTGCGTTTACCTCGTTTCGTTCTTTCCGGTAGTTTTTCCAGTTTGCAGGCGTTTTATTTTCTATATATTGAATGGATGCATTTTTCTTTTGTTTGGCTAGTTCCTTTACTTCCAGCGGAAACCAAGGTGTTCTATTTATTGTATTAACATTTACCTGTCTCTTTCCTACTGCTTCCATGGCGGCGTCTAATATGTTATTTTTTATTGTTTTCCATTGTTGGTCTATGTTGTCTTTAATATTAACTGGCCTTTGCACTATTTTTTGGTTTAATCGGTCTTCGTATAGGTATTGTATACTTTTGTCTTCTAGTGATTCGATGTTGGATTTTCTCATCATTTGCGGTTTAGGTTTTGAGGCCTTAGGTATTTTACCATTTTATGATCGCTTCCAGAGTTGGCGCCATTTAAAGTTCTTACGTCTAGTATTGTTTGAGGGGCGACTTCTCTGTTAGTGATAATATAGTCGAACACCGACTGTTGCCCTCTTGTATTCTGCCATGTGTATTTGTACTTCATGTCATGTTTGAAGAAAGTGTTATTAATTCTCATGTTGTTGTTTGGACAACAGTTTAATTATTTAAATTTCTTTTGAGTGAACTTTGCTGAATATTTTCTGACTAATATTAACAAAGCTACAATAGTTTAAAGTTGTAATTTCTACCTAAAATTCATATTTGTTTACAGGCTTTTTTTAAGGATAGCTTTACAAAATGATTAAAGTAGCTAGCCCACATGGTTCTAGGTTTCAAGACGAAGATTTGAAGCTTTTATAGATCTATTTATGATACTTGGTTGCCGTTTTAAAAGGCTTAAAATATGTAGCTGCGCATTGTATTTGTAAATCATCAGGGTTGCCTTGTATTTCTTTTTGTATTTGCGGTAAAAATAATGCATGCAAAAATCCATTTTCTTATTAACTAATTAATATTCCAATTAAGAATAATTGTTTACTTTATAAACTTTAAATTACAACACAAACAATGTTGTAATTGAAAATTTGATATGTTTAGCTGTTGTTAAGGTGAGGTTAATTTTTAGTTAATAGCAAGAAATTTCTATACTCCTTAGTTTATATTTTTTTCTAAATGAAAAAAGAGTATTATATCAGAAATTAATCCGAAATTTCTCTTGAACCTGTATAAATGTGATCAAATTTAAGAGTTGCTAATTATCAGATTTTGAAATCTCGCGATCGAATGTGCGAGTGCCCGCACTGACTAACGGGCGCTACGATGCGCGCTCTTATCCATCAGTGCATTTTAAAACAGCGATTACTCGGCAACCATGTATCGTGAATAGCTTTATAAAGGGTGTTTTTTTATAGAGGTATAGAACTTTTAAATGGAATAAAACAAAGATGAATTTTTTAAATTAACATGAAATTTACTTTATTCGAAAGATAACCTTCTGGCATTATAATTTAAATATGACTTCTGGCATATGACCGCCACGGCTGGCTCGCACGTAGTCTAATCTGGAGGTCCAATTTTCGATGACTTTTTCCAACATTTGTGGCCGTATATCGGCAATAACGCGGCGAATGTTGTCCTCCAAGTAATCAATCGTTTCGGGCTTATCGGCGTAGACTAGCGACTTCACATATCCCCACGGAAAATAGTCTAGCGGCGTTAAGTCGCGCGATCTTGGAGGCCAATTCACGGGTCCGAAACGTAAAACTATGCGGTTACCAAACGTTTCCTTCAATAAATCAATTGTGGCACGAGCTGTGTGACATGTTGCGCCGTCTTGTTGAAACCACAGCTCCTGCACATCATGGTTGTTCAATTGATGAACGAAAAAGTCAGTAATCATGGCTCTATAGCGGTCACCATTGACTGTAACGTTCTGACCAGCATCGTTTTTAAGGAAGTACGGACCAATGATTCCACCAGCCCATAAAGCACACCAAACAGTCAGTTTTTCTGGATGTAACGGTGTCTCAACATACACTTGAGGATTATCATCACTCCAAATACGGTAGTTTTGTTTATTGACGTATCCATTCAAACAAAAGTGAGCTTCATCGCTAAACAAAATTCGCTTATGAAAATCGGGATCAACGGCAATCTTGTTTTGGGCTCATTCCCCGAATCTACGCCTTGCTAGGTGATCGTGTGGCTTCAATTCTTGCACGAGTTGGATTTTGTAAGCAAGTAAACCAAGATCTTTCCGCAAAATCTTCGATAAAGTGAATGGACACATATCCAATTCCTGTGCATGATGGCGGATAGACTGATTCGGGTCTTCCTCTACGCTACGCTCTACAGCAGCAATGACTTCTTCTGTACGCACTGCACGACGTCTCTGTGGATGCGTATTATCATTTAGAGTAAACGTGGTGCGAAAACGTTCCATAATTAATCGAATTAATTGCTCTGATGGACGATTATGTTGACCGAAAAATGGACGTAGTGCTCGATACGTATTTCGAACAGAACCATGATTTTCAAAATAAATTTGTACAATTTGGAAGCGTTGTTCAGGCGTCACTCTAGTCATGTTGAAATGCCAAACTAAACTAAAAATAAATCACTTAACAGCTGACAAAATGGCCGCCAGTTAAAAAGTGTTGCCAACTTAAAGTTCTATACCTCTATAAAAACACCTTTTAAAAGCTTAAAATTTTTGTTTTGAAACGTAGAATCATGTTGGCTAGTTATCTTCGTCATTTCGTAAAGCTGTCATTAAAAACTGCTTATAAACAAATATCTTTATGAATTTTAGGTAAAAATTACAACTTTAAATTATTCTAACTTTGTTATTATTAATCAGAAAATATTTAGCAAAATTAACTAAAAAGTCACAGCTATTTTCTTCAATTTAAACTTTTAAAAGCCTTTTTTGGCCTTCTAGAACCCGAGTTTTGATCGATTTAATTAGGGCGAAATTCTATATTGCAATGATTTTACACTAAATTGTACAGGGTGAGTCAACGATTGGATGAAGTAGGTTTGTGCCTTTTCGGTGAAATTTAGAAAGAAACTATATTTATTGTTTGATACAGTTTATTTTTACGCAGATTTTAAAAATATTTATGACTCTACAGGGTGAGCCAAAAAACTAGGACAGCATAAAGTTGTATTTTTTTAAATAGAACACCCTATATACGAATCGTATTTTCGATTTATCTTATAATTTTAAATCTTTTTTATTAAGGGTTTACTATAACAAAACTTTATAGTTTCTGAGATAATTAAGTTTAAAGAAAAAAAGTCACATTTTCAAGCATCAATTCAATCCTAAATAACGTTTTCAATTTTGTGACAAATATATTCAAATTTGGAATTTGGCAAGGCCAAGGACAAGTTAACATAATTTTTACCTAATATTTGCAATAAAAGCTACAGGGTGTTGAACACATCGGCTCAAATTTGAACAAGTTTAAATGAATAAATATATTTTTTTTTAAATGGTACACCCTGTATATTTTCATGTTATTTAATAGAGTAATAAAAACCCTAAAAGTTTTGTTCAACATATCCTATACCTATTTATAATAGTTTTTGAGATATTTCAGTTTTTCTTATTTTCCATACTTTTTTACAGAAATTGTCTTCATTATCATAGTAGCCATGGCAAAAACAATGTAAAAGAACATTTTTCTGTGTGTCAAATTTATAACCGCAATCGCTTCTTTTGGTTTTTATGTAGTGTAGTTTGGTTTTTTTTGCATTCATCTTATATTGTAAAATGAATTTCCCAAAGAATGAGTTAATAGATATGATTTATACAATAGGAGAGGCTCAAAAAAATTGCCTTCTTGCTCAAAGAATTTACAAAATGAAGTATCCTGATCGACGCCAGCCTAATACACATACTTTTCAAAACTTAATGCAAAGATTTGATTCTTCTGGTACTGTTGATTATCCAAAACGTAAAGTGGTCAACAAACCAGTAACTAATGAAGAAAAAGAATTACAAGTATTGTTAAATGTTCAGGAAAATCCTTATATTGGTAGCCGTCAGTTAGCAGCATTATGTGAAACATCACAATCCACCGCTAATCGTACTACCAAGAAATATAGGTATCATCCATATCACATGGAATTACACCAAGAATTGCATGGACAGGATTTTGAAAGTCGTGTAAACTTTTGTCGTACAATAAATGCGGAGATTCAATTAAATCCAAATTTATTATGCAAGGTAATGTTTAGTGATGAAGCTACTTTTAGAAGTAACGGTGCCGTAAATAGACGCAACATGCATTATTATGCCACAGAAAACCCATTTTGGATTAGAGAGGTGCAACATCAAACTGGTCATTAAATGTTTGGTGTGGTATTCATCATAATCGAATTATTGGACCCCACTTTTTTAATGAACCACTAAATGGCCATAGTTACCTGAACTTTCTACAAGAAGAACTACCCCAACTGCTTCAAGGTCTCGATAGGGATGAGCTCGACAGTATGTGATTCCAGCAGGATGGTGCGCCTCCGCATTACCATCGTGAAGTTCGTGCGTTTTTGGACCAACGATATCCGCAAAAATGGATTGGACGTGGGGGTTTCATTGAGTGGCCACCAAGGTCTTGCGACATCACTCCATTAGATTTCTTTCTATGGGGTTATATTAAACATAAGGTGTATGTTAATCCACCAACAACAGTGGAAGATATGCGAAACAGGATTAGGGATACCTGTAGAACAATAACGCCACTAATTTTGTCCAGGGTCCGAGAAAATCTGCAAAAAAGACTAAATTTGTGCATTGCACAAGAGGGTCGTTTATTCGAACACTTATTAAAAAGAAATAATTAATCTCAGTATTTAATAGGTAATTTTTTTGTTTCAATTTAGTATAAAAGTAAATATGTATTTGCCTTGTCGTTATTGTTGTGATAATTTTTTCACATTATGTTTAATTAAACTATTGCCGTTGTAATATAACGAATAATGTATTTCATCATATTTAACCACATTCTGTTTGTTTCTGTAGTTTCTTTTTATTATTTTACATGGCTACTATGATAATGAAGACTATTTCTGTAAAAAAGTATGGAAAATAAGAAAAACTGAAATATCTCAAAAACTATTATAAAAAAGTATAGGATATATAAACAAAACTTTTAGGGTTTTTATTACTCTATTAAATAACATGAAAATATACAGGGTGTACCATTTAAAAAAAAGATATTTATTCATTTAAACTTGTTCAAATTTGAGCCGATGTGTTCAACACCCTGTAGCTTTTATTGCAAATATTAGGTAAAAATTATGTTAACTTGTCCTTGGCCTTGCTAAATTCCAAATTTGAATATATTTGTCACAAAATTGAAAACGTTATTTAGGATTGAATTGATGCTTGAAAATGTGACTTTTTTTCTTTAAACTTAATTATCTCAGAAACTATAAAGTTTTGTTATAGTAAACCCTTAATAAAAAAGATTTAAAATTATAAGCTAAATCGAAAATACGATTCGTATATAGGGTGTTCTATTTAAAAAAATACAACTTTATGCTGTCCTAGTTTTTTGGCTCACCCTGTAGAGTCCTAAATATTTTTAAAGTCTGCGTAAAAATAAACTGTATCAAACAATAAATATAGTTTCTTTGTAAATTTCACCGAAAAGGCACAAACTTACTTCATCCAATCGTTGACTCACCCTGTACATAACTTAAAAATTCTGGACGTTTCTAATTAAGAATACAATCGATTTGGCAGAATCGAGCACTCCTAAATAGCCATGGTAATTAATAACAAAAAACCGTTTTGGGACTCGTACCCTCGAAAAATAGATTCTCTGGACCAAAAAACATAAAAATATATGAAAACATTATAAGGTAATTGAAGAACATTATTTGCAGTAAGCTAAACTTCTTATTCAGTATAGATATGCTGAATTTTTTAAACAGTTTTACTGATTTCCCAATTAACTAATCTATTGATTTCAGCCACGTTTCTGGCGAAAATGATGTTCGTTCGTGTTTATCGCAAACATTTAATATTTGTATCTATATTACCTCATAGATTTGCTTAATCTTACATCATACTCAACAGCTGGTATACATGTTATCAGTATCAGCATTCGGTGTCTACCGTGACTGCCGGATTTAGGGGATTCCCTGAACGAACTATATCTAGTGGCCAGAATAATCAAAAAGCAAAAAAAAATAAACATCTTAAATATTTTTATACGGATTCGTCCGCTGGCTTACTTTTCCTTCAAGATAGCTTTTGATATACGAAGACAATTAAAAAAGTTTTCTTCTTAGCAATTTTTTATTTCAAAAGGTCATCGTCTGCAAAATTTCCTCTGGCGTGCTTTTCGAATTTCTTAATAAAGAATATTCGTATACTTTTTATCTGCCTAGGTATTCAATCTGGAACAGAACATGGCTTAATACTGTGCAAATATCGATTCAAAGTCAACTTCCAAAAAAAAAGCCTCCGATATACATCGAAAAGTTTAACATAGAATCGTTCAAGGAAACATCAACAAAAATGCTATACCAAAATAGGCTGAAAGAGAAACTAGCCCTAGATCCAATAATAGAGGAAGATAGTCCTAGTGATGCTTGGAACAAAATCAAAATAAATATAATTGATAGTGTAAAAGAAGTACTCGGTACTAGAACAACAAACATAAATGGGAGAAGAAACAACAAACCTTGATTCATTTTAGAAGTAAAGGCATTGGCACAACAAAAGAAGGAAGCATACTTAAAATACAAAAATATAAGAACGCAAGAAAAATACTCAGCATACAAAGCCGTAAGAAATAGAATTAATAACGCGATTAAAGACCTAAAGGAAACATACTGGGAAAGGTTTTCCACCGATATGGAAAGGAATGTATACGGAGGGCAAAGGAAAGTTTGAAACGTAATAAGAAATAGGAAAAAAACAGTCAACGAAGAAGTGGTAATCAACTCTATAACAGCAGAAAACTGGAAAGAATACATGCAGAGCCTTTACAATAACCACAAGTATAATAATGAGGACATCCAAATAGATTTAGATAAGGTAAAATCGATGATGGAAGATGAGAACATAAAAATAGAAGACGTACACAAAATGCTGACCAAAAAGAAAAATAGAAGAGCTCCGGAAACCGACGATATTTCCAATGAATTGCTTAAATATGGGAGCCTTGAACTAGAAAAAGCACTAACAATACTATTCGACAAAATTCTATCAACCTGCAGTATTCCAGAACAGTGGGGGAACACCCTGACTATACCCATCTTTAAAAAGGGAAATAAGAATGACCCCAACAATTATAGAACAATAACACTACTAAACAGTACAAGCAAATTATTAACAAAAATCATGACTTCAAAACTAACGAGTAAAATTGCTTTAAGTGAAGAACAACACGGGTTTAGACAGAACAGATCGACAGTTGATGCGATTTTCATTATCCGACACACTATTGAAAAATCGATAGAATACAATAAACCTCTTTTCATCTGCCTAGTGGATCTTAAAAAAGCGTTTGATAGAGTTCGACTTAAAGACGTCTTGCAAATATTTCAGGAAAATGGCGTTAACCATAACTATATTACGGTAATTGAAGAGCTAAATAAAAACAATAAGACACGCATAAAGACACAACAAGGAGTAACAGAAGAAATACCTATCATGACGAGAATACGACAACGCGACAGTATGAGTCCATTTCTCTTTAACTTAATTATGGACAAGATAATTCAAAATGTAAAAGAAGTCAATGGAAGATACAAAATGAGACGAGAATCTTTAAAAATCTCATGTTTTGCCGACGACGCCTTTCTGAAGACGATCTGCGGTGACTACTATACCGATTCCAGACCACATCAAAAAATTTAAATATGGAAATATCTACAGAAAAGACCGAAACTATGGTAATTTCAAAAGATCCTGTCAGATGCAAATTGGTGGTGAAGAACCATCCTATCAGACAAAGCATGTCTTGCAGATACTTGGGAGTTGATGTATCAAGCAATTAAAATCTAGACCAGGAAGTCAAGGCACAGGCTAACAAGGCCTTAAGAATATCAGGATGCCTGAGGGACATAATCTGGAAAAATAAGTATATGTCCACAGAGAGCAAAGTACGCATCTACAGAACTGTGATAAGACCAGTACTAACTTATGCATCGGAAACTCGAGCCGAAACATCTAAAACAAAAAGTATGCTACGAATGACTGAAATGAAAACGTTAAGAACAATCAAGGGAGTAACCCTAAGAGATCAAATAAGAAGTTCCGAAATAAGGAAAGAGCTCAAGGTGCCTGATGTGGTACGGTTCATAAGGTCAAGGCGCAGATATTGGAAGGACCATGTGGACAGAATGGACGACGATCGATGGGTAAAATGGGCTAAGAATGAGATACCAAACATAGAAGACCCACTGGTCGACCTCCAAAACGATGGCACGAATGTTAGATATCAACATCACAGGAGGCTTAATATAGCAGAAAAACAAGACGTCGTCTTAAATAAACGAGGAAGAAGAAGAATGAGAAGAAGTTAAAGGTATGTAAAAAATGAATGAATGTCACAGCCAGTTCGTCCCTGCAGCTGTGAGTAATTCATAAAACTTTCTTGGATAGTATTTTGAAGGGTCTTACCTGATATACATCATATTAAAAAAATTGAAATATACCTGGTGTTTCAATAATTATGTTTAAAAACTTGATTCCCTTGCAGTTCTTTGAGAGCCCATATCTCCGAAGAGGAGGCCTATTCAAAAAAAAATTTATATGAACTTGTAGTAGTCGCTTCATGCATTTTTTTTATATTCGGAAGATTTCCCACATTTTCATGAACACCCTGTATATAGAAAAACAGAGAAAAATTCAATTTATAACATTATTACTTATATTTTATCTAAAATGAGGTCTAAGAAATGTAATTTCTAATTTTACCGAAAAATGTTTGAATATATGATTTTTCATTCCGGTCTTATAACAAGAGATCGTCACTTTTTTTTTGGTATATGTGTGGAAAGATCTTAGATATAAATCGAACGTGACGATAGTAAATTTAATATAGCTTAAATTCACCCTCCAGGGAAAATGCCGCGTTCAAATTTCATACTTGGTCTTATTTATTAATAATTGGCAGTTTAACATACTTCTCAACGACCCTAATATTTCAGTCATGACGTTAAGATTAGGCCCATAACCAGATAATAGCCTTAAATCATTGTTTAAATATTAAAACTCATTTCGACGACCCCTCATCACTCGGCATGTCGTAGTGACAGTTTACAGGAAAGGACATTTAGAATTAATCATCTGCGAATCCTGTTTATTAGACCAACTTTGGTGACAGCATAATTTTGATTCTCGGATATGGTTAACTCGCTTGAACAACACTTTGAGGTTATGCGTGTCAGTTTACATGTGTTGGTACAAGATAAGTGAGTTATTGGGTGAAACCGAGTACGTAATACTTTGTCTTAAAATTTGACAGATGGCAACACGCATGTGACAAATTTTATGGTTTCTTTTGCTTTGAAACAAGATTACTCCAAAGTTTTATTTAATTGTTAATGTTTCTGCCAGGGTTGGTTTGATTTTAATCAAGTTATTTAAATCATAATTAAAATCACGATTTAAATTACTTGATTTTTTTCAATAAAAATCACGATTTAATTAGAAAAAGATTTATTATAATAGTTCAAACTACTTTCGAAAAAAAAATTCACACACGAGTTAATATCTACAATACATAAAAGAACATAAAAAATAAAAACTCTACTTTAAACTACACTGTTAAAAATAACCTTAAATTTAATGATTTTGTACCAAAAATCGTGAATAATTTACATTTACTTTGAATTTAAAGCAATTCATTCAAATATCAGTTTGTACATTAAATGTGATTAAATGGTATTTTAAATTTCAATAAAGTCACTGAAAAGATATTTCAACTCCTATAAATTAAATTAATTCACATATGCCTTAATACTAAAGGAATTTACATTATTATTCAATGTACATTGCATGAGATACCGGGAGATGGCGCAACTTGTATTGAACTTTTTATTTACTATGATAAAGGTTGTCTAAAGGACTCAATTTTCTTATGGTGAGGTGAACCAGTGAGTTTGAAACCGGTCTACAGATGGCGGTACACTACCAATGAGAAAAATTTCCACCTTTTCCTGGTAGTTTCCAGAATTTTTTGAACTCATTAATGTTGGTGCATTAATGTGATGACATATCTCAAATTCAATGAACACTGACTTAAATTTTATGTATGATTACATTAAATTTAATGGGATAAATTAATTTAGATTAAACTAAATTATTAAATTTAATGCATTATACTCGTCTTAAGTGGGTTTAATGAACGTTTGTGAAATTTTCTTCCAGCACGTTTACATTAAATGTAATGCATTTCCAAAATCAATTAATTATTTAAAATTTACAGCAGCTAGTATATATATATATATATATATATATATATATATATATATATATATATTGTGGCGCGTTTTTACGTAGGCGGGGAAGAGGGGAGCAGGTCGTGCTCTTCGGCTCTACTTCGTTCACGGCAGCGGAACATCGGTCAGTGGATATTTCTCGTGCAGACAGTCATCGGTCAAATGCTCAGCGCAGGGGTATCGATTCGACGGTATCTACTTATCTTCGGGATATCCCTGCTCTCTCAACTAATCAACGGTTTGACTGCCTGAAAGTCAAAACATCCATTCGGTGGTCGGTTCTCGGGCGCCACCCTCGGGATTCATGTGGTCGAGGGCCCACTTATGCACCGGGCAGCTTGTAACAGTGGAGAAACGGCAAGCCAGGGGTCAATTGCATGTATTAGTGCTGGCTGCCGGCTGCCAATTATTATCTGTAATGTTAAAATGGGACTAGGTAATGAAACGAGCGGTTATAAAACATCCTGTATCCTGTATTTCATTCTTTTATACAAAGACATGGCCTAAAACTAACTTACACTCTAAGATGGACAATAATATAAACAAATAAACAGTCTGGAGGCCAAGAGTATGTTTTGAGAGCTGCTCATACTGGTCGGTTGCGCTAAAGACGGTAACCCGGCGGTATCATTCACGACGCTATTCACGTACCTCGTACTACATGGTTGCGACGCTATTCACGACGGCTCGTACGCAAATTATTGCGTTTTGTATCTAAAATCCGCGTTCACGGTTCACGGCGCATCGCATTAAAATTCGACCGACGGCGGTATACGCGGTATGTAACAATAACCCGACATCGATCGGCGATAGGCGGCGGCGATAGGCGTCGGGGCGACAGTTGTTTAGCGCCCTCATCAACGGACATCAGAGGGCACCTGGCGGTAAAACACATTCCTGGTTAATGCGGAAACAAAGATAATATTGACGGCATTTAGTGCGTGTGTGTATCGGTGACGGTAGGAAGAAATGAAAAGAACTGACGCTGCCCGTTCTTATAAGGTTCCTCGACAGCGTCAACGGGATGGAACCACATTGCCCGTTCTTATAAGGGTCCTGGACAATGCCGACCAATAGCGGTAGGAAATTAGGAGAGGAACCGACACTGCCCGTTCTTATAAGGGTCCTCGGCAGTGACGGTAGGATGACACAACATTGCTCGTTCTTATAAGGGTCCTCGGCAATGCTGGCCATTAGAGGGGTAGGACGTAAGGAAGGAAGTGTATGGTAAAACACCATATACACACAAGCCTAGCCTCACCTATATTGCTAGACCAGGAAGGCGCGGCCCGGCAGGCAACCCAGTCCAGTCCGTTTGGACTGCTGACCCGGGTGGAGAACGTGTAGTTCTCAGCGAAATAATGGTCTGTCAGGCTTAAATAGACGGCCCGAGCTCCCACCACGCTAACGTGTGACGGCGTGCGGTGATCGCGCATACAATACTGCTGTATGAGGCGCGCGATTACTATGGTCGGACGCTCTGAAAATCTCGGAAAATGATATATCCCGGCATAGCGCGGTAAATCTAATTATATTCCGGTAATATTGAAACTTTAATCAATCTTTTCCCGCAAGAATCAGATTTTTCGGATGTAAAATAAATAAATAAAATCCCGGCGAACATACTTATGCCCAAAAATATAGTAACTTCATTACAATATACAAGACAACTTGACAAAACCAAATGTTCTACCTACCGATATTGAAGAAGCAACTGCACACAGGAAGTGCTTTTATCCCTAGTAATTGTTTTGCAGTTTCAGACTCATCGTTTTGTGAGGTCTACCACTGATTCCTATTTATGTTTTTGTTACTTCCTTAGAAAACATTTTTTAGGAGATTATACCCTCCAATCCCCTGACGATGCTCATTTCGTTTTTCGATTCTCGCGGGATTATCCATAACGAATTTGTGTCTCCGGGTCAAACAGTGAACGCATAATTCTACAAAGTGTCCTGGATCGATTTTTGAAGCGGATTCGTCACGTGAGACCGGAATTGTACCACACCGGTAAGTGGTTGCTATTGCACGGTAATGCGTCAGCCCATTCCTCAATATTCATCACACAATTTTTAGCCCAAAACTTGATATCCATGAGTCATCACGCATCTTACTCACCAGATTTGGTTCTGACAAACTTTTTTTTATTCCTTAAATTGAAAATGACGATGAAGGGACAATATTTTGAAGACGTTGAGACAATTCAAAGAAATGTGACCAGGGCTCTGAAAGCTATTCAAGAAGAGGAGTTTTCCAGGTCATTTCAGCGGTTATACCAGCGCAGCAAAATGTGTACAGAACGAGGAGGGATTAGGTTGAAGATGAAATAAAATCTTTTTTTAACTCTTATCTTCATTCGTAAAAAAATTAGTACCGGAACTTTTTGAATGAACTATGTATTTTCTTAATATGACATTGTCATATGTAGTGTTCTTTCCTCCCAGTCCCTTCAACGAAAATAATTATCTGAATAAAAACTACACAACTCCACTGAACCAGAACACAAGCAATAATATAATAAAATGAGCACGAATTATTACCTCTTAATATTTTATAGACAAACAAGTAAAGAGTCCTGGCAAGAATTTTGTGCCAGTAAGAGCCACCAAACCTCTAAATATTTCTTGATTTTTTATTTGGCAAATGAAAAAGTGAATTTTAATGCAAGTCCTATTGCTACATCCGATAAAATTTTGGGAGTTAGGGGTAATTCATCCTGCAACAAGTAAATAAAGAATTATTTTTTATTATTTCAAGTAAAAATAAACAATTTAAAACATTAAACATAAAATAAAAAATATTTCGTACCTAGTTTATACTAAAAGTCACATTTTTTCTCGAACGAACGTAACATTTGGATGTTCTATCGAAACAATTTTCAGCTAAATGCTTAGAACAAAGCACACTATATTTTGTTGCTTTGAGAAATCTATAATGAATAAAGATAAACTGTCATTTATTGTAACAATTAGTTCACTGTAAAACAAAAAAAAAATATAAGGAAATACTGAAAAAGTTATCAAATGTTTTTCGTACGGGTTGTTTGTTGTTTTCCAAACTAAGAAATATAATTCCTGTTGATTTCTTTTTATTTGATCCGTCTCTACTGCCACATCTACGTAAAGTACAACCATGCCTATTTTTTCAAAAAATATCACAAAATAGCACAAATAAAACATAAAAAACCACACAAATGACAAAAAAGTAGAAACTCTTAATCACGTGATGTCCTAGCCCCTTCTTTCTTCCTGAGTAACCAACCCAAACTTCTTAACAGACATATGAACAAATTTTATTGCATTTTTTGTTTCACTTATTTTATTTTATTCATTGTTCTTTCTTCAAATTGCTTAATTTTTATTAAAGTTGCGAAGATTTTTAAAAGTTAATCTCAACTGAGTTTACTGATAATTTTTATATAAATTTAGGTAAATAAAAAAGACGTTTGTTTGTAACACAGAGAAAATCCTGGGTTAAAAAAGGATCAAAACTTGAACAATGATAGTTGATATAGTCGATTAATATACCTAAATGAAATATTCTGCCTTATTCATATGAAATCATTTAAGAAAACGCAGACTGTATATCTGAACCTTTGGTGTTGATAATAAATAAATCATTTGAAAATGGAGAACGTTCAGAAACATTAAAATATAAACGATCATGAATGAATTACTTAAATCTCGTGATAAAATGGAGGTGTCTAATGATCATCCATTTTCCCTGTTCATTGGATTTGTCAAAATTTTTCAGGAATTATTGAAAACAGGAATGGAATAATTGCTTACAAAAACATTTCCTCGGAAATAGTAATAGTAGTTTAATTCTAGGGAAGGAAATCTACGAGTTATGGCGATCCAACTTTGGTGGTTTTCGTCGAATATGCCAAAGCATTTGACCCCAGGTGTCACATATTCTCGAGTTAGTGGATTTCATTAGGTACCCATTAAAATCCTAAAATTATCATTAATTTCAAGTGAATATAACTGCATCGAATGGGTCCTCACATATTTCTTTTATAATAAAATCTTGCCAGTTTTGACAAAAGCAAACTGATCTATAATTTATATTTATTTGAATAAAACGCAGTGTTCGTAGAATATTAAAACAACAAGAAAAAAAAATCAGAAATCCAAACCTGGCTAAACATGAACTAGCTCATGTTTAATATAGTTACACCATTGATATTGCCAACACAAAAGTATTACAATAAATTAATAGATAATTTTCCACTATCATCATTTTAACTTAATTAAATTTATTAAATAACACAAACTAGCAGACAAACCGCGCTCAAATATTATATGTACATAATATTTGCGTTACCATAAATGTCTATTTCCACAATAATTTCATGAAGCAATATTTCATTTTGTGAAAGGCACACCACTAAATGTTCAAAATCAGATTATATTTGTTTTTGGCCACAGAACGTAAACAAAATGGAAACAACGGTTTATTTATACTGCTATAAAGAATGCAATTTTAATAAAAATGAAAATTTCGCACAGGTTATTATATTTTACTTGTAGCCTCTTTTAGGTCATTCTTAATATCGAAATTGAGGTTTTTTAAATATTGCCCTTACAAAAAAAAATGTTTTCTGGTATATCAAACAGTCTGCAGCAAGAATTTCTAGGGTTTGAAGAATAATGTGTAGTCAATAAAAGATCTTACTGTTCGTATGGTGAAGGCTGTTTCTGCTATTGTTTCAGTGCAACAGGTCATGATAAGTATTACGCTAGTTTTATGTATTATTTTTTTTTGCTCTTTATGCTCATGTTCTTATTTTTTTTTCCCCATCCTGAGTCCACAGCAGCTTTCATTGTTTATACTAGCACCTCTCCTTTTATATTTCTACTGCTGGTGATGTTGGTTCCTGAATATTTGAAAGGTATAAGCTGTTCTACACGTTTCTCATAAACCACTAATTTACATCTTCTTCGATTCTTTGAGATTGTCAAAGACCAGATTTTTCAATAGAAATAGTCATATCAAACCTTCTTGTAACTGTCTCGAACTTGAATAGAAGCCTTGGCAGGTTATCTTCATGCTTTGATATGATCACTCCATTATCTGCAAAGAATCTTCATGGAAGGTTTAAACAAACCGCCTTGTCTTCTGCTTCTATAAAACCTAAATTTTGATGCAAATATGTAGATGATACGTTTGGCCGCATAGTGCAGATATCATACATAATTGCCTCTGAATCATCTAAATCAATAACACCTAGAGTAGAAACTGAATCAAATGGTGCCCTTCCCTTTCTTGATGTACTGATATAAAGGAAACAAAATGGCAAATTAGGACATTATGTGAACAGAAAACCAACACATACAATTCGTCTCTCTTTAGTACATAGAACTCTTTCAATATGTGACGAATAATCTGACTAATGCACTGAGAGGCAACGGATATTGAGCTGAAGATTTAAACATAAAAACCCAAGTCCACAACAAAATGTCATAAATGTACCTCCTATGGACAGTATTGTCTTACCTTACATGCACGAAACCACTGACAAGATTGCCAGATTGCTCCGAAAATTAAACATTCGGATAATTTTCAACACATGTAAGAAAGTTGGATAATGTTTCAAGTCACCAAAGGACGCAATACCGTTACAAACAGAAGTCGTTTATAAGATACCTTGATCTTGTGGTAAAGTGGATGTGGGTGAAATAGGATGGTCTAGGCTTAAGGAACATGAAAGATCTATTAAAAAGGAATAAATTGTACAATCCGTAGTAGCAGGACATCAGCATTGCTCTGACAACACCTTTAATGTAAAAGAAACTAAGGTGCTAGCATCAATGTCTGTTTTTTTTAAACGTAAAATTAAAGACTCAATCGAAATTTGTAAATATCCGAATAATATTAATAGAGATACAGGTTACTGTCTACATCACACGTGGAAATCGATTGTAACGCTGGATCACGGTTCGCTGAGCATCAGTCGGGTATAAATATGGAGCTGTTGCTCGTCGATAGTCATTCAGTGTTCTAATCTCGTAGAGTAAAGATCCCTGAAGATGCCTCGTGCAATCGTAGGCGAAACGTCAGATAATAATTCCAATTTGACACGGTTTAGACCCAAGAAGCATTATTTTCAACTTAACCAAATCCGTGAAAGCTTTCATTTTTATGTCTTGTTAATAGTAAAGCCCTCATATAACTTAAATGCGAAAAAAATACCAGATAATTCTGTACGAAACTTTTAAATCTCCTCCTATCAATTTCTTTGGCTTCATTGAAAGAACTGTCAAATGAAAAAAAGTTATTGTATTCGGATTTTCGTTTTTATCCCGCATTTCATCTGTGACATGCACATGAAATAACTTCTTTACAAGACTGGAATTAGGCTTTTTCGAGAAAGATTGCCTTCCGAGAAAGACGTCTTTGATACACATTTTAAAATGTAAAAAATATTTTATCCTATCGGTGCTAGAAAAATATTTTAAATGTGAATGATTATAGGGAAAATGATTATTTTTATTCGTTCATGTTGTGACAAAAATTTTCTTCTGTTTGATGTTTCAAAAAACTACAAGAAACTCTTATTAATTACTTAATTTCGATTTTTGTATTGGAAGGCTTGTTTTGGAGAATTTAAAATAAAAGAGCGATGTAATTTTTATATATGTATAGTATTGCTCATTAAACAGTTTCGATTCGAAGTGAAAATTTGTTTTGGAAAATAACATTAATTTTGAAACGGATGAATATATAGTACTTAAAATAGACATAATTCTATTTTTATTGGTACTAAATAAGAATTTAATATTATTTTAAGCTCCCCCCCCCCCCCGGGAAGTTAGTTACCTACACCGGGTTTAATAAATCTAAGCATTTTTTCCAGTAAATTTTCCGATCCAGGCTTCTGCAAAAAAAAATATTATTTCATAGCTAATAACATATAATTGGTCGAGATGTTGCGTTTAAATATCACAATGGCTTCAAAAGTGGCAAAAGAGGATATTTTGATTCGTATTGCGGATGATCTTTTTTTAAGCTCTGGATATTTGAAAGTTGCTGTTACTACTATTAGTATATGGACAGCGTCCCGGTTTTTCTAACAGGAAAATTGTACCCTTAGGCCCATCATACACGTTACACAGTATACCGGAAAAGTATATCTGTGCAGATTAAACGAAAATCCATACCTGTACAACCAAGAGGTACACCAACTACGACAAAACAGAGAGTTTTAATTTAATCGAAAGAAGATGACGACCAAGGAACAAGACGACGTGATTGCTTTGTTGGGTTTATTATGTGTCATTAAGAGTAAAAAGCAAAGGAAAAAACGCGAAACCTGGTGTAAAAATTGGCTTTTGAAGAGGAATGTATATACCTACACGAATTTCAATATTTCAATACCATCTGGTTACCGTAATTACTTGCGGATGAAGAAATACGTCTACCAGAAGTTGCTGTCAATGGTAACCCCTTTAATACAAATGAACAGTACCGTGATGAGATGTACTACAAATTGGTTGAAAAGTTTTCAAAGCGAAAATGAAAAAATGTGTATTTTTTAATGAAATTGTTTTTTTTATTCAATATAATCTCTCTCAACTTCAACTCACTTATTCCAACGATCCTCCAATAATTTTATATCATCTTTGTAATGATTTTCCAAAAGCTCTGCAAAATAATGTTTCACGACAGCAATAGCTTCTTCATTCGATGAAAAACGCTTTCCACGAAGAAATTGTTTCAAATTTCTGAAGAGGTAGTAGTCGAAGGGAGCCAAATCTTGTGAATGCGGTGTTGTTCAAGCAATTCGTACTTTAATTCTTTCAGTTTAGCCATTGTGAAGCCACTTGTGTGAGGACGTGCATTGTCTTGAGGAAAAATGATTTTTTTCTTCTGTAAGCCGGGTCTTTTTTCACGAACTTTTTTATCCAACTGGTCCAAAAGATTGCAATAATATTCAGAGTTAATTATTATACCTTTTTCAAGATAATCAATCAACAGAATCCCTTTTGAATCCGAAAAAACTGATGCCATAACCTTTTTTGCCGATCGTTCTGACTTTACCTGTTTTGAAGCGGAACAACCAGCTTCAGTCCACTGTAAACGTTCTTGTTTCAGTCTAGGATCATGATAGTAAATCCAAGCCTCATCCACAGTTACAAAATGACGTACAAAATCGGGTTTATTCTACTTAAAACGCTCCAAATTACACTTATAAATTTGTTTTCGATTCAGTTTTTGTTGAATTGTTAGCGAATGCGGCACTATCTTTCTGAAAAGCTTTTTCATACGCAATTCTTCGTGTAAAATAGTACGAGATGCCTATGGTATCAGCAATTTCACCCTTAGTCGCACTTGGATCTTTACAAACAATATCATAGACTTACTCAATGATTTCTGGTGTTGTTGAACTTTTTGGACGTCCACTACGTGGTTCATCTTCAACGCTTATACGACCACGTTTAAACTCTACAACCCATCGATGCACAGTTGGAAATGAAGGAGCAGATTCCTTTAACGCTTTCACCATTTTTATATGAATTTCTGTTGCTGATAAACCTTCCAAAACAAAGAATTTTATCACTGCACGATATTCCGTTTTATCCATTGTATAAAAATTCACTGACATCTCAACTTCAAATGGCTTGTAAACAAAGAATTAATTAACAGTTTATTCATATAGAAGATGAAATATTAAAATGGCGTATAAATTTTGATTCCTGGTTAATAGGTGTCGTTTTCAAAACTTTTCAACCGACCTGTATGTCTCCCAATGAAAGCTTGACAACAACTTTGAGATTTCTGGCAACCCATCGGTCATACGAATGCCTCAAGTTTTCCACCACAATATCGCCACAAGCACTTGGAAATATTATTCTGGAGATTTATGAAGCCATATACAGCATGCTACGAAAGGAATACCTTCAGATATATACAATAATAAAATATTTTAAATAAATTCAGAAGCACCTTAAACAAGATAATTAAATATTGTCTAAACTAGAAATATATGTTGCCATTGAATACGAAGGTTGGAATGCTTCATTGCTTAAAACTTCTCTTGCTGCTGGAGAGTGTGTTTCTGTTTCGGAGGGACTTTGTGTGATCCTGTATGATGCGGAGCTGCTCGATGAAGTGTTTGATTATTGAAGATGATTGTAAGGCTATGATCGCATATCAAGCATACCCATTTCTGTCTCAAATAGAATATTATTTATTTTCTTTTCAACCAATAAATATTGACGTTTTTCCAAAGATCGCGTTTTCATTGCAATGCTTTTATACAAAAGATCGTTACATCTTTTCATAAGCAACATCTCTCTTCGCCCGATCATGGTACTCCTTGCTTTTGGTTCGCTACAGACAAGGCTCCGATCTATAAATTTTGACATATTGAACTAGGCTATTAAAATCACTATTGTAAAACCTTTAATATCACTCGAGGTAACGTTTCGGGCCCGTATCCTGATGTGAAAGGTGATGTGAATGGCGATGTGAACTTTTGACAGTAAAAGCCGTATTCTTCAAAAGGCAATGTTGCCAGATACGAAGGTGCTAAAATCCGCGGATTTCAAAAAATAAAATGGATGACAGATTGAATTGAGCTGTCAGACCGAAAATTTCCGTAGTATGTTTTGTCGCCATTTTAGGCAAATAGTAGTTTTGGTACGTTAAATTAACCGTCAAAAGTAAAAAAAAATAGTGCTGGTGTTGTGAAATTATTAATTGCCATTACAATATTTGTACTTTGCCTGGATTAAATTTATCTTAAATTGACACTCTAGAGCTGTTAAACAAAAATGCATACAAAGAGCCAAATACTGTAGTATTCTAATATATAAAGAAAAAGGGATATCAAGAGAAACAGCAGCTCATATATACAAAGTAATATACTGACGTCAATTGGAATACATGCCCCCTATCTACAGTAATTGCAGAAAGCCAGCACTGATAAACCTTGAAACGGTGAAAATTACAACTCTACGTAGTATGACTAAAAGCAATCATCCTAATCTACTACTAAGACTGTCCAATCAGTTATTTATTGTATGAATTCACAAAATATCCAGCCTCTAACCGCAAGATGTTCTGTCCTGACAACTACATTTGAAAGAAAAACTGAAACTTGAACAATGGTAGAGAAACTGTTTAAGACCAGGGACTGAAACCAAAGGCCAGACAGAAGACTTCGAATCTCACATTCAACTCAATTATAATTTTTTTATGTTATAAAGATTTGTAGAGGCTTGAAGATCAAATGTACCATAAATGATGTTTTTATGTTGAAGGACCTCATTCGTGGGTCTAAAGGGTTCATATTTATATGTCCCGATAAATTATAATCATTATATTTATTTAATTGTAGTGTGGTATAGTGTTTAACACAGTCTAATTAAGTTAAGTGCTGTAGTTAATATAATTTAAATATAAAATTTTATACTTATTTAAATAAAAGTTTCAGATAGCTTACAAATTGTTATTTCTCAAATTTATTATAAGTTGCGTCGTGAAAAGAATGATGTTAGATTTAACTGTTTAAAACTAAGATACTCGGCTGTTAAAGACACAAGTATTTATGTTAAATCCATAAGCAGAACTGTCCCTAGAAAAGGATTTTTAAATAGCACGCTCATACAATTGAGTTATGAACATAATCTCCTGTAATAATTTTATATGTCTGTAATCTGAAATTTACTTAATATTTGCGAGACATATTTAACTTTCTAAGGATATTTTATTAAAAAATTTGAAAATATTAAAAATATCGGGGTACCACCTAATTAACGTTTCAACTGTTTATTCAAAAAATAAAACGTTCTAAAGGAACGGTTCGTCAACATATTATTTTTTTTAATGACGAGTTATTTTGAACAAATTTTTAATACTATTTTATTTTTTGAAATCTGTGCGTTAAATATATCATTTAGCAGCTGACATTTCATTTGCGCATGTTTCACCGTTCGCTTGCCTTCCACCAGGCAAACGAAGATATGAATGATGAACATTTCAAGAATACGCGTTCGCCACCTTTTCACCGTTCACTTCACGTTCCCCAGTTTGAGGATACGGCCCCTGTGAGCGCGCCGGCGCAAAAAGAATGAAAGAAATATCGATTCTTCTCCGGTTTCTCTGGTCCCGATATACCATAACGTGTATGGCGAGCCTTAAATGTCAAAGAAAGAAAGTTTTAGTATATCCTATATAAGTCCGAAAAGGTAGGAGTAACTGATTGTTCACTGACTAGCAATGTTTACGTAAACTTTTTCGGTAGCCCTAGTGGTGATCACACATAAATAAAAAAGCTAAATAACATTTTTTTTAATATTCAAAGTTTAGTAGCGTTCGTAGAAACATATAAATCACATAACGTTTAATGTCAGTTTCATTTACAAAAAACATTCATGTAAATTATTAAATATATATCGATCAAAATATCGAAAATAATGAATAAATCTTAATATTTTCCGTTCAACTTCTGTTCAAAAATTGTTTTGACGCGGAGTTGGCAGTCCAATAAAACATTACTGAGAGTTTTATGATGTGTCAACCAATAATTCTATTATTGAGAGGTTTGATTACACTTCAGTTATTAATAGATTTTTCCACACTTGAAATGCAATAAATTTTTGGACATGAAAACAAAACATTAGCGAGGCAAATGCCAAGTTTTAAATTCTGCTTTTCTGTAAAACATTCGCTTATTATTATTAGTAATGGAATATTTTTTAACAAAACACTGGTTCAGAAATAGAAAAACACTACTAACTAATTTGTAACATTCGACAGGTCGCTTTCGTGGATGTTTCGTTACGTTAAACTTGAAAAATCAATAAGATGACAGTTTGATAACATACTATTAAAAAAAAAGGAAGGAAAGCATATTTTTCTCATGAATGTTGAACTTTATTAAATCGATGAATTTTAGGTATATGTCTTCTTCTTCTTCTTCTACGTTGAGTAAGGATATCCCTGTTTGTCATTCCATCTACACCCGCCTTATTCTGCTGATGAAGAGAACCAGCTCTGGGCCCATCTCTTTGGTGATCGTCCTGGTAATCTTCTTCCTCTTGGTCGTCCATACATACAAACTTTGGCTAGTCTCTCTTCACTCATTCTCTCAACGTGTTCTTTCCAACCTCTTTTTCTTTCTTTTGTCCATTTGACCACGTCCTGCACATTACATTTTTCTCTGATTAAGGTAATTGTCAGCCTATCTCTGATTGACACGTTCAGCATTGATCTCAATACTTTGATTTCGGTGGTTCTCATTTTCTGCTTTGTCTTCTTAGTGTGTGCTCTTGTTTCCGTGGCATAAGTTAGAATTGGTCGTATCATGGTCTTATATATTTTTGTTTTTCCCTCTATTCTCATGTATCTGTTTCGAAATATAACATCTCTTAAGCATCCTGTCACTTGTAGGGCTCTTGTATTTTGTGACAGTACTTCTCCAGTAAGGTTACGACAGCTTGTTGTGTCAATGCCTAGGTATTTAAAGTTCATGACTTGGTTCCTTGGAAATTACCAGACACTTTGTTTTATTTGTTGATATCTGCATATTGTACTTCTTAGTTGATACGTTAAATAGGTGTGTCAATCTCTGAAGGTCGTCTTCGTTATCTGCGAGTAGGACCGCATCATCCGCGTAGCATATTATATTGATATTGTGTCCGCCCAGCTGGTATCCGCATTTCGGTCTGATGTCCTCTATTATGCGGTCCATTATCAAATTGAATAAGGTTTTTATTTTTGTGCTGGAATTTGTGTACAAGTCATCAATTAAGTTTATGATCTCCGCTGAGACATTTTTCTGATTTAGGATGTCCGTTATGTGCTGCTTCTTGATGCGGTCTAATGCTTTTGTTAGGTCAACAAAGCATAAGTATGCAGGGTGGTTAAATTCTATTGATTTTTCGATTATTTGTCTCACTATAAATAAGGTATCTGTGGTTCCCCTGTTTTTTTGAAAACCCTGTTGTTCCTCCGAGATCTCTATTTTCTCTTCAAGTTTGTCATGAATAATTGCTGTAAATAGTTTGGTGACAGAGTTAAGAAGTGTAATTCCTCTGTAGTTGTCCGGGTTTTTGTGGTCACCTTTTTTGGGTACGGGAATTGTATAGCTGGTTTTCCATTTTTGCGGTACTTGCTCTTCTTTAATAATTTTATTAAAAAGCTTTTGTAACTCCTCGGTAAGCACTTGGCCTCCGTATTTCAATAATTCGTTGGTAATTAGATCTGGTCCAGGAGATTTTCTATTCTTTAAATTACGTATTTTATATTCTATTTCTTCCGATGTTACCTGCATTTTTGTAGTGCTCAGATTTATGGATTTTGCTGTTATGCTAGTGTGAATCGTATTTGCATTACCAAATTGTCTTTCAAAGTATGATGTCCATTCTTCCTTTTTGATGTTAGCTGTACTGATGTATTCATTAACATTTTTTTTCTGTTTCTTAATCATTCTCCATATTCTCTTCTGCGCACCGTATATGTGCGGTTTAAATTCTAAAATTTCCATATAGAAGGTACACTAAGAAAGACAACTATGAAATTGCAAAATTATTCTGAAATAACCTCAATTATTTGTTAAGCTTCAAGGCACGTTTGTGGTTAAATTCGAACTGAATAAAACTACTAGTTAATATTTATCTTGCCAATATCATTTACCTTTAAATGTACCGCACTTAACTTACGAGTATTACCCAATAAATTAATTGAGGAAATGTTTCTTAGTTTCAGCGCTAAATCTAATAACTTGTAGAGGTGCTGCTAAATTACGTACAGCCAGGCAATTTATGCCACTTAGTTAATTGGTATTTATTTAACAAGCAGTGGTTAACGTTTAGGCAATTAAATTATTTTTGGATACGTTTTTTGGAGGAGTTTATTTTCTACTGGCGGCATACAAGCGTGCGACTCCGACAGGAATTTAAAATGCTGAAGATTTTAGTGGTAGGTTATTATAATCAAAAAAATTTAAGATTTACAATCCAAACGGCTGCGCACTCCCTCCAGGGAATATTGACTTATATCAGGTATACAAAGGTACCAAAAGTATGAAGCGCTGTGGGAACGCTTTCCATGTTATCGGGACCTAGGTGACGTGGTCAGCTGTATTTCCTACGAACTTTCGGACGATTCGCGTCGTTGCAACGAGAATTGCTTTCTGCATCGGTATATACAGATGCGCACTAAGACCCAGTCCCTTGATGTTCTGCAGGAGGTTCTTTGATATCACTCCAGTTGTTGATAGTATTATGGGAATCGTTTGGACGCTTTTCATTGCCCTTTATCCTCGGAAATGCACCTCCAGGTCCTTGTATTTGGTGATTTTCTCGTTGTATTTTGTTGTTAGGTACAGCAATATCGATTAGTGTAATTCGCCTAGAAATTTTTTCTGTTAGTAGAATTTCTGGTCTATTATGAGCAACTGTCTGATTCGTCAGAACCATTCGGTCCAAATATAACTTGAACTGATTGTTCTCAAGAATAGGCTCCGGATTGTATTTGTAATAAAGGTTTAACTTATCTGCTAACTCCTGGTGAAGTATCTTTGCGGCTGAGTCGTGTCTTTCCTTATACTCAGTTGCCGCGAACGTTTGGCATCTTCCAGTTATGTGCAGGATTGTCTCTGGTTGTCGACAGTCACATCTACATTTTCTATTGAGGGATTTCTAATGGCGTCCATGAAGTGGCTTCTGTAGCTAGGATTTGTAACTTCTCTTGGTCTGTTTGGTGGTGAGAGGCAATATCCTGTTCCTTCAGCTGTAGCGGCGTTGAATCGTCTGCCTCGGATATTGCTCGATGTAATGTGGAAGATTCCGCTAACCTGTGGAAATAAGAACGTAAGTTTATTATTTGTTGGTCAAGCTGCTTACCAATATCCTCTTCCTCCATGATGTCTTGGAAGCATTATATGTTCAATAGCACTCCGAGGGTGATGTTTTTGTGTTTTTGTTAGTAGTGTTTTCATTTTTCTTTGCAGGTTTTGGATGTCCGTCCTGCTCCATTTGACAATTCCAAAAGAGTAACTAAGTGTAGAGCAAGCGTATATGTTAAGCGCCTTAAACAAATTTCTACTATTTAAGTTAGTTCGTAATACCCGCCTTACCCTCCTGACAAATTCGGTTGTCAATTCGGCTTTTATAGTGCTATGGTCAATTCTTTTAGCTTGTTTCATACCTAGGTATTTGTATGTTTGGTCTGCTTCCCTTGCATCTATAGTTTCACCGTTCTGCATTTCAAATGCTCCTGGATATATCTTACCTTTAAAAATATTCAAAGTACGGCACTTGCCAAATCTAAACTGCATTCCGATATCCCCGGAGAACTCCTCTACAATTTTAAGCATTTGTTCCAGCTGGTTTCTTAACAAAACATATTTATTATTTTTTTTAATAATTAAATTTTAAATTTATTTATTTATAAAGACCACCGCAAATATTAAATTAAGTTTTAACGTCATCTTACCCAATTTGTGATCCAAGAGGATAAAAGATAAATAATGATCATACCTAGAAGTTTAAAGCGGGGTTTTGTTTATTTTTACCAGTGTACGGCGCTATCTTAGATCTCTTCACTTCCTCCCGTAGGTTTTAAACAATCTGGACTTGAAAAAATCTGTGCTATAATCAACTTTGATTTTTAAGTTAATTGATTTAAATTTTTAAATATTGACCCCCAATTTTTTGTACACTTTTAGACTCCCTGCAAAATTCTGAGCGTTTTTTCTATTTTTTTTTCGATTTTTATAAAAAACCCAGCTTTATTTAAATAATGAATGTATTCTAGGCTTTCCGACATCATTGTATACATATTTATTTATTGTCTTTGACTTTTCTATAATAACAAAATTTTTATTTTGAGTAAATGAAAAGGATTTGCACTAATAAAAATTACTCTACTAATCTGTAAATAAAATTCAATGAGGCTTTTTTTCATCTTGTAACAACGTATTTCCATAATGTGGATATATCCACTGCTATTGCATCTCACACGGAGGAATCCGTGAAAGCCGCATAAACATATATATGCCATCCGGCGGGAGGTCGGCGAAGCCGCGTTCAGTATTTGCATGCTTCCTTCCGATCAGTCCTTTGCACAGCCAGGTGCATGTCGGTACCCTGATGAGTCCAGTAGAGACGAAACATGTATCTCTGCCGTATTACTGTGGCGGGGAGGGTAAGTAAGACTTTCTTCTCGGTATGGTGGTACAGGTAGGCCATCATCTCGATGGTCGTGGAATAGAATAAATTGCGTTTTATAACAATTTGTTCTAACTGTGCAACCCCTAACAGAAAGGATAAGATGGAGAGAAGTTTGCATTTACTGTTCGTATTTTACTTCATAAATAAATAAATATATATATATATATATATATATATATATATATATAGACAAATTAAAATTTAAAGGAATAAAATCGATAACCTTTTCAAAAAGTGCACTCTAAAAGAAAAAAAAAAGAATAAAAAACTGTTAAATATTCTAAAACACATAAATTTAAACTCAAACTATTCCAAATTATATTTAAATTTTTCACACGAAAAATTGATGAAACAAGCATTATACTGTAATGAGCGTTGGTAGTAACAATTAGGGTGGATTCGTAAACTTCCAATTATTTTTTATTACATATTAATCATCTCCCTTAACGCAATAGTTTATAAATGAGAATAAACAGAATATGTACGGTACGTAAAACGAAAAGCGTGTCGTATCAACTGCAAGCTTAATGTTAATTACCTGAACCTCATAACTAATAATCACTATTGTTGTAACTTTTGTGACCTCTCCTTGACTTTCTTAGTTACACCTTAATTAAGAAATCGCCCTTGTATCGAAAGGAAATTGACTTGTTTATATCCTAGATCACTCTATCGCCTCCTATATTATTAAAATTTAGTAACGTCCATAATTTATACTCGTACACGCGACGAATTTACGAGGAAAACTTCAGGAAATCGCCAATGTTAACAATATGAAAATATAAGGGAATTTTTTTAATATAAGACACAATTTTAATAAATGATTGAGAAAATATATTAAGGTCAGTTATGTCCACTTTGATAATTTATTAAGGTAAGACTGATTATACAGGCAGACTTATTTATGTTTTTTATTTTCGTTGGGTCGTAATCATTATTACGTATCAGAAAACAGTTGATTTGAAACAAATCTGACATGAATGCACATAGTAAAAGACGCGGACGTTCTTGTGTCACTTCCATACAAGTATAAAAATAACATAAACTCTCTTTTCTTATACTTTATTTGGACATTATGTAGGTATGTATATATGTATATATATATATATATATATATATATATATATATATATATATATATATATATATATATATATATATATATATATACATATTTCTTTTCGTGTGGTTAATTTCTTGGACTGTAGCTTTATATATTTTATTTAGATGGTTTTCTTGGGGTTTTCAGTCTTCCTTTTTAATTAAAATACAATAAAGTTTTCTTGGTTTGAAACATATATTCACGCGTCACATTCAAATATTGCAAGAATATATTATGTTTGAATACCCTGCTATTATAGATATTAATTAAAAATTAATCCTACCCTAATTTGAACTCTCACAACATCAAAATAAAATAAATCGGTGACAGAACAAAGCACTTTAAAATTATAAATTATACTAAACTTGTATGCCAGAAGGTTAACTTTTTTAATAATGTTTTTAGTGGGATGAAATTTAAAAATTCACTGATATACCGTAGGATAAGTTTTTGGAAACCATTACTTTAAGCTTAGACTCAACATATTTTGTATGTGACAAAACTTTTTATAAACAAATTAAAAAATGCGCAATGGGTGCTGCCATTTCAATTGTTATCGTGCAAATAGTGATGGAAAACCTCGAAGAAACATATAAATCAATTAAACTTCTTTATTCCATTCTTTTATAGATATGTCGATGACTGCATAACTGCAGTGCCTAAAACCGAATGCAAAAACATCCTTAATCTATTTAATAGCTACACTAGCAGACTACAATTCACCATCGTAGAAATAGAACAACATACTAAAATTAACTTTTTAGACCTCACTTTGCACAATACTAAAAACAAAATTAGAACGGAATGGTACACAAAGAAAACTTGCTCTTTAAGATATCTACATCCCAAAAAAAAGCTGTGATACTTAGTCTCTCCGATCATGCAATTGAATTAACCGATCAAATGCCATTAAAAAAGCAAAGGAAGCACTACTAAAAAACAATTACCCAAACCACCTAATTGAGTCAATATTTAAAAAGAGAATAAACAGATTTTATAATAAAGGTAGAAATTTCATAAAAAGAAACAATAATAATGCCAAAAATATCGAACGCTTCCATACATCCCAAAGTTTTCGCATCACATACAAAACATATTTAAAAAGGAAAATATTACTATATGTCACAAAACTCATAAATTATTGAAAAATAATTTTTCCAAATTAAAAACAAAAATTCCAAATGACAATAAGAGTAATGTCGTATATGAAATTCTATGCAACAACTGTGATTCGATGTATATAGGGCAAGTAAGCCAATATATAAAAAATAGAGTCAATGGACGTATGTTTACCAAAAAATAAAATAAAACAGCCCTTACTAACCACATGACGGAAACTAACCATAAATTTAACTTCGAAAAAAACAAAATTTTAAAAGCCGAAACTCACAATAAAAAATGAGAATTCTATGAGATGATAGAAATCCCAAAAAAAAAAAAAAAAACGCAGTAAACTCAAAAACTGACACGAGAAAAGTAAAATATATAATAATTTAGTTAAATAAAAACTATTCACATGTTTTAGCAAGCACCCGCCCTTTGTCACCTTTAAGTGTATTATCCTTATCTATTACTACAGGGAAGTAAAAATATATTGAAAAAAGTTAATATTCTGGCATACAAGTTCAGTATAATTTATAATTTTAAAGCGTTTTGTTCTATCTCCGTTTTATTTTATTTCGATGTTGTGAGAGTTCAAATTAAGGTAGGATTAATTCTTAATTAATATCTATGTAGCAGGGTGTTCAAACGTAATATTTTCTTGCAGTATTTGAATGTATAATGTTTGAAAAAGGCTAGGGAAGTTCCAGCCGAAACGTTACATTGACGTGTGAATATATGTTCCAAACTAAGAAAACTTTATTTGTTGTATTTTAATTTAAAAAAAAAAGGACTGAAAACCCCAAGAAACCTCTCCAAATGAAAAAAGAATATATATATATATATATATATATATATATATATATATATATATATATATATATATATATATATATATATATATATATATATCTGTGCGAAGCCTATTTTTTGTTATTTTTTTCTTGGACTTTCAGTGATATATTTTTATTTGTTTGTTTTTCTTGGATTTATGGTCCGTTAAAAAACTAAATCAAAATCTAATAGTGTTGGTGTACTTTCTATATTTGAAATTTTTTATATATAATTAACGTTTCAGTAATTTAATTTGTCTTCTTCAGAATTTACAGTGTGCCTAAAATAATAGAGCTTTCTTATATATAAGTTAAATTATTGAGAACAAAGCATACTTACCTTGAACAAAAATTCGTGAATAGCACTGCAACCGTGTACACATTAATTAAATTTAACATTATGTTGTATTAAGAAATTTATTTTTATAAAATAACAGTATAAAGATGACGTGGGTCAACTTGAAGTTGACAATAGAAAAACAGAAAGAAAATTAAATCAATTTTCTTGATCTTACCTTACCCCATATTAACAATACCTTAAAAACAGAACGGTTTACTAAAAAACCTGATCCTCCAGATATTTACATTTTAAATCCTAACACCCTCTGCCTTACAAAAAAAAACAGTTGTTATAAGCCTCGCAGATCGCAGCATTAAACTATCAGGACCTGAATACCGAAACCAGATCAATTAAAAAGAAAAAGAAGCCATAAAATTGAACTGCTATCCCGGAAATCTAATAAACAATATTTAAATAAAAAAGAATCCGTAAATTTTATAACGAAAATCCCCCACATACTAATACAAAACAGAAAAACAAAAAATACATATCACTTCAATATATCCCGACACTCTCCGAAAAACTCCGTAAACATAAGCTAACTGTCAGCCATAAGGGTCACAATCTCCTAAGAAATGCTACAGAAAACTAAAATCTGAAATACTAAAAGATAAAAAAACACATGTCGTTTACAGTATTCCATGCAAATATTGCAATGGTGAATACATAGGACAAACAGGTCAACACATTTAAGTTTATAGGATATAAATTTTCTAAGTAAACATATGCTATTTTACTATTAGTCAAATTGCACAATATTTTTTTGTTGCGTAAATTTGCTTTTAACTACGCCTATGGTCTTATTTCTGGCACTTTATCAACAACGAAGTGTATCAAAAACAACACATACAATTAGTAGAATTGTTCATTGTCGAGAACAACTATTGCTATACTTACCTATTTTAATTTCATGACCGTTGGACACCTTACACCACTGTTTAACATTTGATTTTTATGTCAAAGCATCTATTTTCTGCCCACGATTTACACCCGCATAATTTATTGTGATTGCTGTAAATAACAAAATTAAGGGGACCTTTAATTTAATTTGTAATTAAGATAATTTCTATAGGGCACCGATTTTTCAAACTAGGTTTGGCCTAGATTCTGCAAAGTGGAGGGGGAATTTGAGGGTAACTGTTGGGATTCGAAAACCGTAACGGATACGGGAAGGACTAATTGGGATAAGTTGTCTTTTCGTTTAGAAGTTAGGGAATTTCAAAACGTTTCCATTTTAAGATTTGAATATCCACGTGAGGATAATACGAGATGTGGCTATAAAATAAATAGACTAATGCTTCTACAGAAGAAGTTTGAGAAAGTGTGTATGAAAATGGTGCCTAAAACTCTCAAAATCGGACAGAAAGACACTTTCGATGCCACTGAGAATGACCAAAACTTGTTGAAAAGAGTGACAGGGTGTCATTGATCTTGGTTTTTTTTATTTATAATCATGAAATTAAGTGCCATGCACTGGAAAGGCGCAACTTTACCGAGAGCTAGAAAGCTCGAATGAGCAAATCAAGATTCCAATCGATTATGATTGTTTTTCCCGATCTTCGTGGGATTATGTACCTTGACTAGGTTCCTAAAGACCAAACAAATAATCAGCATTACTACCTTAAAATTTTCACTCAACTCCGTGAAAGAATAAGAAAAAAACAACGCGAATTGTAGAAGAACAAGTCATAGGTTTTCCATCAAGAAAACGTACCAGCTCATTCTACATTGTCTGTCAAGACGTTGCTAACCAAGTATAATATCCTTGTTCACCTGAATTTGTACCATGGGGCTTTTATGTGTTCTCCAAGGTCAAGTCAGCATTAAAAGGAATAAGATTTTAGTCCGTTGAAGCTGTGAAAGAAGAAATATCACGCGTCATGTAAGATGTCACAGAAGAAGACTTCGAGTACTGTTTGGAACAATGAAAAATTCGCATTGAACGTTTTAGGGATAGAGGAGGGGTGTATAGTAACTAAAACCTTGTACATTCTGCAGTGTTTATTGTAGAGCAAGAAAGGGGTCATAAAATGATTCATGGTCTATTTTGTACCTTACGCACCCTGGCGTAGCTTAGAAGTGGCTAGGAAGTTTCTTAGTTTCTTACTTAAATGTATGCTGCGATAAAATTTAAATTATTTCATTTTGCGAAATACGGAATGTCAAACTTAATTTTTCTTAGACTTTTTTGTATTCATCTTTATAATACCTTAATTTGTACTAAATTTGGTACCTCAGGATTTTTGTAATGAGAGATCAAGATCTGCAGCACTTGACCTATATCTAAAATTTCATAACTTTTTGTGCCTTGGTATATTAAATTTCTAATTAAAAGTGTTTATTCATTGACACCTTTTATCCAAGAAAGTCATACCTAATAGGTATCACTTCCATAAGCCATTTCTAAGGCAATCGAATTTAAATATTTTATTCCGTACTAGACTCGTTACACTTTATCCAGGCTTAGGACTGGTCCAAGAAATTTGAAGCCTGTTTAAGGGCTAACAGGCCAAAAACAATCAGAATTAACTGCAACAAGCTAACAATGATAAGAATAATGTAAGAATGAACAGACAAAGGATAATAAATATAACAGACAAAGTGAATGACAAACCAAAACAGAAAAATTTTATTTTTTTATTTGTTTAATTAAACTCTAAGTGGAATCAAAGTATAACTATTCCAGTTTGCAAGAAAGAGGAAAAAACGACCCACAAAATTTAGAGGAATCAGTTTATTAAGCTTATTTTCAAAACTGTTGACAAAAATTTTAGCAGAAGTTTCACAGAGTGGCATCAGTAAAGAACAGCAGGGGTTCCGACAAAACAGATCCACCATCGACGCAATATTTATTTTAAGACTATTGAGTAAAATAAAACTGCTTTGATGTGCTTCATTGATCTTGCGCGAGCCTTTGATAGGGATGTCCTGAAATTATCAAAGACAAGAAATTTTAACCCACCACAATCGAAATTATTCGAAACATGAACATCGGAAACAGCACTTTCATAAGAGCAAATAATAAGCTTTCCAAACAAATACCAGTCTCAGGAGAAATCAGATAAGGGGATAGACTCAGTCCGTCCTCTTTAGGTTGGTTTCAGGGTAATTTAGGTTAGCTGAGTTACATTAAGTTTTACTTAGCTCGGTTTTCTGAACTAAAACCAAGCTATAGCTGAACCAACTTAAACTAACCTGATCAAAAAACAAACATTTCAACTAATTTTGGGAGGAATCGCTTTCCCATAAGTTGTCACAATTCATTGTTCCCTTTCATTTTCTCATTCAGAAAGGTTTTTCGGTGCTTGATTCTAAAATACATAGAAAATGTTGAAACATTTTAATTTGTAATAACTTACACAAATAATATTCATAATCTTTGTCATATTAAATAGTTTTATTGTTCCTGATGTTTAGTTTAATAAACCTTAATCATTTTGCGGAAATTTACGTCATTTTGAAACGGTTAAATATGACCATCTCTGTCCAAAAAACGGTGTCTCTGACAACATCAAGAGAACCTAGTTGGTGATCTATAATAAAAGCGTGGAACAGGTCATGGCATTTAAAACACCTAGGTGTTAATATTGCAAGTAATAGAAACCTGAAACAAGAAGTACAAACAGCAGGTAGGGTATCAGGATTTCTCCGGGACGTAATATGGAGAAATAAATATATGAGCATTGAAAGCAAAACGTGAACAGAAACAGCTACTACTAAACAACTGCTAAAAATAATGGAGATGAAGATACTAAGAACCATCACGGGCAAAATGCTGAGAGGTAGAATGAGAAATAGCGATTTCAGGTCCCTATGTGATATTCAAGACGTGGTAAAATGGTCTAGACCAAGAAGAAGAACATGGAAAGACCACGTAAATGTAATGACTGATAATCGACTTGCAAATCTTGCAAAAGAGGAGAAGCCGAACACCTGCAGGCCTCCCGGAAAACCTCCCAAACGCTGGTATGAAAGCTGGACATCGAAGTCACCACTTAGGCTACAGCTATAAAAAACAAGATGTTGCCTTAAAATAAGAAAAAAACTCTAAGTAAATGTTCAAAATAACCTCTATTTTCATGTACACTAAAGTTAATTCTATAGACAAGATTGGACTTCACCTTCTCCATCATCTCTGCATCTAAACATGTCTATGGAATTTTGTATTCGCGTCCACAATTTCTCTTCGGTGTTTACAAGTTTATAGTTGTTTAAAATTTCCGAAAAGGAGAAATACATACGAGGTTTTTTCACTGATATTTTTTTAGAAAAGTGGTAGCGCTGGAGTCAATGTTGGTACCTGGGTTAATAGCGGCAAAGGTCCCCAGCATTCAGTAAAGCCTTGACGGTGATCGAATGCTTGTGGTTTATTTTGTAGTGAATTTTGTGAAAATATTTTTCATCGTTCGCCAAAAATGGAGAAAACAACTAACCAACATCAAGCTCCTAATAAAAGTCGGAAAAAATGGGAACAAAATTATTGAAATGTTAACTACCGTATATAGAGAATCCGTGATGGAAAAAAAGGGCAGTGTACAAATGGATAAACCGTTTTTTAAACGGTCGGGAGTGCGTGGAAGACGACGAGAATGAGGAGCGCCCTTCAACTACTCATGTGAGTGAAAACGCAAAGAAAGTCATAGATTTAGTGCTTTCAGATCATCGAATCACTACAAGGATGATTGCGGCTGAGTGAGAAATCAAAATAGGTAGTTTTTTCACTATTTTGAAAGACGATTTCAACATCGGAAGATTGTGTGCCAATTTTTGGTGAAAAACAATATTACCACTATGGATAATCGCTCCTTTTCGCCGGATTTAGCTCCATATGACTTTTGTTTCCTAAAGTAAAATTGACTACTCGGATAATCATTTTTTGGATGTTGGAATAATCCAACGCACCATGATCAGGTGTCTGAATAGCCTGACCCAAGAAGAGATGCCACGTTGTTTTAGGGAATGGGAGAAACTTTGAGGCAAATGTATTGCTTTTGGGGGAAAGTACTTTGAAAGTGATGTCATTTCTGTACCGGAATAAAGCGATTTACTGTTTTTATCGGGCCAGTGTAAGCTTATCACATAAATAAATTTAGTAAATTTACTAGGTGTTCTAGGTACTTTAAACCATTTAAACGTCGTGACAAAATGCCCATACTTTAATTTTAAATTCATTTTGATAATGTACAACCTTAATTGTATACGGGTTTTCGTTAGCATAAACAGGTTCATTATGTAAATTTGTTATACTCTTTCTGATAAAGAAACACTCATTGTAAACAATTGTGTTTTATGAAAATTTACATGATGTGTTCTTCGTTCATTCATGAATCGACAGAAGTCTAGTCTAAATTCGTTGTCGAGAGAGAGAGAGGGGGTGCAGCATTAGGAACGTAGATGTCGCTGTCACTCCAGTCGCTATCAACTCGCTGTACTTTTATACGAATTGGGTGGCGGTAATTTTGATCTTTTCTTTGCTCTTGTAATGTCGACCCCCTTCCTCCAGAGAGAGAGAGAGAGAGAGGCTGGAACCACTCCTGGATGGAGAGGTAAAAGCTTTTACACTGTTTGGAGGTCGAATTGATGCAACAGTTGTTTTCAAAAAGTCCTATTTCCTATCATTTTATACAGACCTTATAGAAAAACTCTGTATATTGTTCATTGTCTTAAATTAATATTATTACTTATCGTCCCATATTTTTAGTTAAGATTTTATTCAACAGAGGTGCAACATAGTCCCACTGCATCCTTCTTTCTGGCATGTAAAGGTGCTAACTTATGATTAAGATTCATTTTATTTCATTATCCAAAAGTTTCAGGTTCGAGCCCCGCGCTAACCAGTGTGTTATAAATTGACCTATATTTACTATTCCCATATGTATATTAAAATAAAATGTTTATATTGTAAGACTGATTAACTAGATGGAAAAAATATGTCCGGCTTTTTTGTATAATCAGAAGTATTTTTAAATATACATCAAAGAAATATAACTCATTTCTTAGTTTTCGAACTCACTCTATAAAAATGTAATTTGTTTTTACACCGCATGTCAAGCTTTCGCAAATAGGGAGTTAGCTGTGCCCGTGCTCATGCATCTGACATTTTAAATAATGAGGGAAGTAAACTAATCATATGTATTTTATGTATCGAAGGCATTCAATCTACATTATTATACGTTATGCAGCATTTTACACACTATTTTTATTTTACTTTGGAATATTCTGAACTAGAGAGGAAAAATAAAGAATTTCTTTATTCCATTTTATAATAAATTCATCTAGCATGTAAACCAAAATGATTTTTTTGTGCATTTACATGCATATTTTCATTTTTATATTTACACTACTTATATTTGATACTTTAAACCTGAATATAAATACTTTTTTGGAAGTTGCATATAAACCAAATTAAAATTTTTGTTCCCAAAAACCTAATTAATAATACGTAATAAAATCTACAAGTTTTTGAGTTACATTATAAAATATAGAGTAACTCAAAAATATTTATTATTATTTTTCAGTTTAATCCCCTCTTATTTTGGTACATTTTTCACAATACTTTAATAACATTTCATCCACCAAGCATCATAGTTGAGGTGTTGTAGGAAGGTCACATGGTGGGATCAATGTTTTTTGATGTCAGGAAGAGATTTGATTGCGTAACCCCAAAGTTGTTTGTGGACAAATTATCATATTACAATTTTACTGTAGGGTCGCGACATATTGGATTCTTTTCTGTCAGACCAATACCAATTCATCTTAAACAACAATAAAAAAATCAACTCTTAAACAAAATAGCATGGGGTTACTCAGGAATCTACCTTTACTTACTTACTTACTCCGTGGCGTTACAACCCTGGGTGAGTTTTAGCCGACTTTACGACATGCCTCCATTCATTTCGATCTCTCGCAACCTCCATCCAGTGTTCGATGCCCATAGTTTTGAGATCTTTTGTTATATTATCTCTCCACCGGAGCCGGGGTCGTCCCAGTGGCCTTCTCCCAGTCGGTGCTTCCTCCCAAGCGAGTCTTATTATTCTGTTGTCAGGAAGCATTCTGATATGTCCTGCCCACTGGAGTCTTCTGGCCTTTATTTCTTTTACTACATCTGCATCTAGGAGTAGTTCTTGTTAGTTCTTGTTCTGTATTGTCCTGTCGTTTCATCTATCGTTGGTCCCGAGATTTTCCTCAAGATTTTTCTTTCAAAGACTCGTAGTCTCTCTTCGTTCGCTACCGTTAGCGTCTATGTTTCGCAACCGTATATAACTATCTGTCTTATAACTATTTTGTATAGATTCATCTTTGTTCGTCTTGTGAAGTGTTTCGATTTCATCAGATCATGCAGTGCGTAAAGGCATCTATTTCCTGCTTGTATTCTGTTGTTTATTTCCTGTGGTCCGTTGTTATCTTCGCATATTGTTGTTCCTAGGTATTTAAATTCTTTGACTCGTTCAAAGTTATATTCATCGATGGTAATGTTTTGACCTATTCTGTCTCTGTTTTGGCCATTCCGACTCATGAACATATATTTAGTTTTGGCTTCGTTCATTTGAAGTCCCATGTTCTTTGCTTCCCTTTCGAACTGTATTAGAGTTTCTTTCATTTTTATTTTACTACTACCAATCATGTCGACATGATCTGCAAATGCCAACAGTAGATTTGGTCCATCTTGATGTCGGTGCTTCAATTTTCGAATTTTTGATTATATATTCCAGCGTTATGTTAAAAAGTTGTGGTGAGAGCGCATCTCCCTGCTTAAGGCCGGTGTTTATTTCAAACATTTCAGAGTAGTACTGTCTCACTTTCACTTAGCACTTCAATCCCTCCATACACATCCTTATTAGGCTGACCAGTTTTTTGGGAAAGCCAAGCTCCTGCATTGCTATCCATAGTCTCGTTCAAATGCCTGTTTAAAATCGATAAATATCTTATGTAGTTCACGATCGAATTCCCAGCTTTTCTCCATTATCTGTTTTATGGCAAATATCTGGTCAACAGTTGAGCGATTAGGTCTAAATCCGCATTGGTAATCCCCTACGATTTCTTCTGTATATGTTTTGGTTCTTTCCAGCAGAATGTTCGAAAGGACTTTATAGGTTGTGTTCAGTAGGGTTATTCCCCGGTAATTGCTGCATTGTTTCTTGTGGATTGGCACAATGACTCCCTCCTTCCATTCATCTGAAAGAATTTCTTCCTACCGGACTCTTTGTATTAGTTTATGGATGGATCTATGGAGTGCCTGCGGCTTTATTGTTTCTCAGTTTCTTGATAGCGCGCATCACCTCTTCGTATGAAGGGCATCTGTCTTCTATTTCGACTGTATGGACTGATGGTGTTTGGCAGAGTGCTGTCAGATTTTTCGTTCATCAGTTGGCTAAAGTATTTTTTTCCAGGTTTCTAGTATGTCCTTCTCATTGGCGATAAGGTCTCCGTTCTCTCGTTCTAAGAAGTTTCCTGTCCTGGGCTAGTATCCTGCCTTGATACGTGATACTCCCTTGAAGTGTTGTTTTACTCTGTAATTGATTCGATTCTTTTCAATTTCCTTAATTATTTGCGTGTGGTTTTCTCTCTTTTTTCTTTTTATCAATCCTCTTGCCGCTGTTCTTGCATATTTGTATTTTCCGACATTATTGTCTGATGGGTTCTGGAGCATGTTTCTTCTAGCCTCATTTCTTTCCCTTATGATATCTTGGCAGTCCTGATCATACCATTTTTTGATTATTCTCTTCTTGTTTCCCAAAGTTTCTTCCGATGCGCTTATCAACGTTGTTTTTATGTTCTTCCATATTACGTCTATGTTGTCTTCATCTTTCGTTTGTTTTAGTTTTTCGTGGATACTTCTTTGTAATTTTTCTCTTTCCTCGTTATCTTGTAATCTGTCTATTTCCCATCTTTTGTTTGCGTACTCTGGAGATTCTTTGGCCAATATTATTCCGCATATTAATAAATGATATTAACATTTTTAACCCTATGAGTTTGCAGATTTTTTTCTTCGCGGACGATACTTCTGTTATCATGAAGAATGAAGATTTTGAAAACCCCAATTGATATAGGAAGCGCATACCGATTTTCTGTCAAAGAATCTTTACTCGACCATTTTCCTTCTTAAATCTCTCAAGAATACCATACCTAACAATATCTTACTGACCACATATCATGCACTTTTTATGTCTATGCTGCTCATCTGTACAGAATATTTGCTCTTCAATGCAAAACGTTACTGTAATAATATCCGACTTTCATTTACTAGATTACAATATAGCAGAAGTGTATCTGACTACATTGGCCTCATTTTTTACAGTAAACTGGCAGATGATACAAAAAAAGTTAAATCCTGGAAAATTGATATCAAAATCAGGAACATACTCATCACAAAGGCATTTATTCTGTTGAGAAATTTATCAGATACAATTTTATTTGAAGGTAATCAGGCTCTGTATGTTTATATGTTTACTTTTCGGGTTTTTTAAACTGTGTACTTAAGTTTTGGTAAATAGTGCTCTCGCCTGGAGACTTTTCCCTTAGATATGATTTTTAAGATTATGTACGAGTATATTTTTTTTACCATATCTGTTCTTTATTTGTTTTTGTGTTGACGAGTGGAAAACATTATATTTACGTTAACTATAATAATAAATTTTGAATTTTAAATTATCTTTGAAATTTTCAAGACATCCTAAAACTGATGATATCATTTTATCATTTGTGTAAAATTGTTCTCTCTCAAATCAAATTCGAATTTGGAAAATATATTATAGTTACTAGAAACCAGATTGGAAATATACGATAAATGGTGGAGTTCACTAAAATTGCATGCCTTAGAAACAAATTTTACACATTGTTCTTGTTGATCAGCTGAAAGACGTTTTAGATCCATTTGCCTTGTTCATACACAAATAATTATGTCGATTCTCAACAGAAACCACTACTTGTTATTTTTTCATCTGTATTCGTCTGTATTTCAGTACTTCGTCTTCCATTAATTTCACGTTTTTCTCCATAATCGCCTCACATGACTAGATTTAACGCTGCTAGTCTTCAATTGATTTTCTTCTTGCACGATGCTATTACCCATTCTTTTACGGTGGGTTCCCGTACAGAGCATCCCTACCTTTAAACTCCGTCGGCTGTTTCCCTTCTTGAACCAAATACGTAATCATTGCATAACTTTGATTCTGATGTTTTAGTTAATAGTCTGTGTTTACTGATATCTCAACAACGAAATAATAGTACATACCAATAACATTAGACTCTGGTCCTCGTCTACAGCCTAGTCACTTTTTTGAGGTATTGTTGCGAAATAGATATTAGTAAGAAGAACATATTATTCTGTGCAATAGATACAGATAGTTTACAGACGCATGTCTACAAGATTAAAAGGCTGGAGCTGGAATTTTCGGTAAGAGCACAGAGACATACGGTCTAGTATCGTACCTTCAAAACTGTTGTCTGATTGTGAGTGCAAAGGTGTTCTTGACAGGCTTACAGATAACAATTGCATGAGTAAACTCTTGTAAACTCGGGTATACACGGAAACGAAGAAGCAGGTTGCTTAATAAATATACAGTCTGCGATTAAATCAATTACATATAACTGTTCCAATTTCTGTTGAAACGAGGATATAGACTCTTTCTTAAAAACACATTTATTCTATGTTGGAAAGAAGCTCCCAGGAATGCAGCCAAGGAACAAAAAATGAAATTCATTGCGCCTTACCAGGAGTCGTAGTAATACTACTGACAGACTATTGCGATTTGCGGAGCCATCTTCATAAGATTGGTTACGCGAATGACTCCGTATATCAGAGATGAAGTGAGATAAAATTGTTAGTCATGTTCTCCAAGAATGTTCAACAAGCTGAGGTGAAAATATTTGCGGAATACTATATTATCACTCAAGGTAGTTAGGCAATTTCAGGTAGCGAGGCTGACTGGATTCTCAAAGGGGATAGGTCTCTAATGACTCGTTATCTTGGTGGGATTTAAAGAAGCCAACGACGCCTAAGTATAGAACGTGAAGAATTTTTATTTCATGGGATTCTCATCTTCTTAAGTGTGGCAACGAAGGCTAACAAAAAATAACGTTCCTATTTGGAACTCAGAGAAACACTACTTGTTGTGACTGATTTAGGCTGAAAAAGAATCGGCATACTTCGGTGTAACATGAAGATTAAATTCGGCATGTGGGGATGAACAGAAATAAGGGAATACCTTTTCACTGTCAGGCCTCTACTTCATTCAGGACTTGTGGCAGAAAAACATAGCAGTGTGTTCGATATTAGAATAATATATGGATTATTTTAATAAATATATATTTTTCAAATCTGACTAGACTAAAAGTTACTAGGAAAATTAAAGGGAAAATAATTAATCTTTAGTGCGAGACAAAATATATTATCAACAATAAAGTGAGGTAATTTTATGGCTATATTTTATTGTGCACATAATAATAATTATTTAAGACGCATGCAATTTTGGCACACCCTCAATAAAATACTTCGGTAAATTATGCAAAGTGCAGAGCAATTTTAAGTGCTAATAATTTTAATTTTTACATATTATAATTCTCCTACTTAGTTACAGACATAGACAAATTTTCAGTAATAAATAAAAACTAAAGATACCTCAAGTGTTTTATCACTTGCCTCAACATCAAAAACTAAAAATAGCTCAAAAGAAAGCCCTGTTTTCTAGTACAACGAAACAAGTTTTTCATGTTTTGGTTTGTTGCCAACGCGAGGCCACAGCTGCTGAAAGGTTAAACAGAAAAGTCACCTGTTGTGTTTAATTCATTGGCAAAGTAAAAACGTAGTTTTTGGTTTAATTTTTTACATTCAAAAAGACGCGACAGCTTATTAATACTAATACTATATATATATATATATATATATATATATATATATATATATATATATTTATATATATATATATATATATATATATATATATATTCAGTAAGATGCGAACAGTAAATTCAAACTTCCTTTCATCATATCATTTCCGTGTTAGAAGTTGCACAGTTTGAATAAATTGCTATAGAACACAATTTATCCTATTCCACCACCATCGAGATGTTGTCCTACCTGTCCCACCATACCGAGAAGAAAGTCAAAAGTTACCCTCCCCACTATAGTGATACGGCAGAGGTACATGTTTCGTCTGTACTAGGCTCATTAAGGTACCGACATGCACCTGTCTGTGCGAAGGACAGATCAGAAGGAAGCATGCACTACTGAATGCGGCTTCGCCGTCCTCCCGTCGGATGGCGTATATATGTTTATGCAGCTTTCACAGATTCCTCCGTGTGAGATGCAGTAGCAGTGGATATACCCACATTATGCCGTTGTAGTGCTGAAATCACATTCAACAAACGTACAGCTATATGCAAGTCCGTGTATAAATGAAGTAAGATGCGAACAGTAAATGCAAACTGCCTTCCGTCATAACATTTCCGGGTTAGAGGTTGCACAGTTGGAATAAATTGGTACAGAACACAATTTACCCTATTTCACACATACTCGTATGGAAGGAAGTTTGCATGTACTGTTCGGATCTTACTTCATTTATAAACGTCATTGAAATTTGAACCTGATATTGCACGAAGTTTTTATATATTAAACAAGAATATTGAATTCGTATTTGTATTCTTAAAAATATTTATGTGACGCCTCTGGAAAGCTAAAAATCAGACAAACCTTTTATTGGAACGTGACTAAGCGAATCATGTGAATCTGTATCCCAAATGACACCGTAAACAAAAACACAGAATTATAAATAACAATTCTAGTTATCTCCACAGGACCGAGACAGTCTAATATTGTTATTTATTTTCGTTTTACCTAAAGCAAAATAAATCATATTTAACATTTAAATTCTTATTTAAATCTGTTATATTAGAATCAGTCGCATTTTAAGATGCAGTGATTTAGCTTTTAATATTGAAGGATACTTATTTCATTCATTTCAAAAAAGAGGGTAGATGCTTGTATACGATGTAGTATGCTCTGGTACTGTTAAAATCTTCAAATTGTGAGACCAATCAAACGATATACAGAAAAATTGGTAGATTACTGCCAAGAAAAGAAACTGCCACTACTATTGAGGTGTGATACCAACGCTCCGAACACAATTTGGGGCAGCAAAGATACCAATCAAAGAGTTGAGCAGCTTTTAGAATACTTCTTCAAATGTAATCTTACCATAAATAACGTAGAAAATACCCCTACTTTTGTAACAAGTCTTAGGGAAGTATTAGATATTATACTAAGTACACCAGGCCTAACAGACCTAGTGGGAAACTAGAGGGTACTGAATGAATATTCTCTTTCAGATCACAAAATAATCGTATTCAGTTTAGAAACCGATCCTCTTGAGCTAGTTCTCAGAATAAATCCTAGCAAAACAGAGTGGGAAAAATACTGCTCCAATCTGAAAACAAACTTTGCATTTACATATTTAGACTAGAGGATGCGCTAAACATCATCTAGAGCTGGAAAATGACTTGAAAGAGGCAATTCTCTGAGCTTACGAGCTGCCTTTTATAAACAAAAATTGTAGGATTGCGTCTTGGTGGAAAGATCTGTTACAGCTAAGATCCCTCTCGCTCTCTCTCTTTCTAGCATTACAACCCGGGGTGGGTCTTTGCTAACTTCATAATCTGCCTCCACTTGCTGCGATCCATCATCAGTTCCTCCGCGCGTTTGACGTTTAGGGTTTGTAGGTCTGCTACAACGTTATCTCTCCACCTCATCCTTGGTCTTCCTAGCGGCCGCTTTCCTTCTGGGTTCTCTTTCCATACCAACTTGACGATACGTTGATCTTGTCTCATAACATGGCCGGCCCATCTTAATCTTTCTGCTTTTATTATTTTCACTATATCTGGCTAGTTGTATAGTGCCTCCAATTCCTTGTTTGTTCTCGTTCTATATTGCTGTGTGGTATTGTCCCTGACCGGTCCGTATATCCCTCTAAGTATTCTTCTTTCTGCGATTTTCAGTCTATTCTCATTTTGTTTTGTCAACGTCCATGTTTCACATGCATATGTCATTACCGGTCTTCTAACTACTTAATATATACTTACTTTCGTGCGGCGGGATATATTTTTCGATTTCATTATCTTTTGCAGCCCATACCAGCAGCGGTTGCCTCCTTGTATTCTGTTGTTAATCTCTTGTGTAATGTTGTTGTCAGAGGTGATCGTAGCTCCCAAATATTCAAACTGATAGACCCTTTCTAAATTGTAGTGGGCCATAGTCACGTTCTGTCCTACTCTGTCTCGCCGTTCCGTTCTTGTTGTAGCCATATATTTTGTTTTTTCTTCGTTGATTCGTAGACCAACTTTCTTTGCGGCATTTTCCAGTTTAAAGAACTCTTCCTTGACACTGGTAGTTATATTACCTACAATATCGATATCATCAGCGAACGCTAATATGATCCGCGGACCTTGATTTCTAAAGAGGAACGTTTTTGTGTTGGTTTTTCGCACGATGCTCTCCAAGGCGACGTTAAAGAAGAGTGGAGACAGCGCATCGCCTTGTTTAAGACCACTGTTGATTGTAAAGAAGGTTGACAATCTTCCTTCAAGTCTTACTGCACTTGTAGATCCCTCTACACATGTTTTGGTGAGGTTAATTAGCTTCTTCGGTATGCCCAGTTCTGCCATGGTATTCCACAAATCCACTCTTATGATGCTATCTTATGCTTGTTTAAAAGCTATAAATAGCTGGTGCAATGTTTTGTTGTATTCCCAACATTTCTTCATTAATTGCCTAATCGTGAATATCTGAGCTACAGCGGTTTTTTCTAAATCCACACTGGTAATCTCCTATTTGATACTCCACACACGCAGTCAATCGTTCTAAGATCATTAGAAAGAAGACTTTATATCCTGTGTTAATACGGGATATACCCCTATAATTGGAGCAGCACGTTTTATCGCCCTTTTTAAGTATTGGTATTATCACACTTTCTTTCCAGGAGGTTGGTATTTTTTCTTCTTTCCATATTTGACAGATGAGTTGATAGAAAGCACGTTTCAAGGTTTCTCCTCCCTTTTTCAAACATTCTCCCAGTATAGTGTCGTTTCCTGGGGCTTTATTGTTTTTAAGTTTTTGAATAGCTCGTGACACTTCTTCAACTGTAGGTTCTTCTACTATGGGTTCGGCCGTAAGGTATGTATATTCAGGCCAGGCTTCATCTGCCTGGACATTCAGTCTCTATCATTTCAGCCTCATTTGTAATAAGGTTACCTTCGTCATTCTTTATTACTGTCCCAACTCTGGGTCTAAATCCGTTTTTTATATCCTTTACCTCTTGGAAGAAACGTCTAGTTTTATTGTTCCTTCTATTTGACTTTAGTTCTTCAAGAATACCTTCTTCGTATGCTCTTTTTTTCGCTTTTATTGTTTTCTTTGCCTTTTTTTCTGGCATGGCTGTATTTCTGTGCATTTTGCTCATTTGGATCTTGCAGCATTCGTTGTAAGGCCTGGTTCCTTGACTTTAAGACTCTTTCACAATCGTTGTCAAACTATTTCTTCTTTTTAGAGCTCTTTCTTTTTCCTATGGTGGTTTCAGTACTATGTATAACTGAATTTTTAATTGTTTCCCACGTTTCGTCTACATTGTTTTGATTAGCTACAGATCCTAGTACACTCTCCAGAGTGGTTTGATATGCAGTTATTTTTTGTGTGTCTTTGAAAGCTTCAGTGTTTCACCTGGGAATCTGTTCTGGCCTGTTGCTCTTTTGGTTGGAAATTTTATCCTGAATTTGGCCCTAACCAAAAAATGATCACTGTATGCAGAAGCTTTCAAATACATGCATTTATAAAAAATTGGAAGTTATTTTTACAAGTGACGTCCCTTTTATAACACTTACACCACTTTATAGCCGGTCCCTGTACCACTAGAAAACTTCATATATTGTTAGACCTTCTTCTTCAAGTACCATTCCAGGTCCCCCTGACGTTGGCAATTACACTGGCAAGTCTTTCACGGTCCTGCGACAGCTGGAACAGTTCCTCCGCGCTACGTATACCTGTCCATTCACGAATATTCCTCAACCAGGAAGCTTGTCTCCTTCCTACCCCTCTACGTCCCTCTACTTTACCCATCATGATTAACTGAAGATTTCTATATCGCTCCCCTCTGAATATATGTCCAAGATATGAGATTTTTCTACAATAGTAGACGAGTTGTGTCGGCCCTATTGAGTAACATTTCGTTGGTCTGCCTAGCTGTCCAAGGTATTCTCAACATTCGCCGGTGTAACCACATTTCGAGAGCCTCCAACCGATTAATCGTGGCAGCCTTAATTGTCCAAATCTCTGCCCCATATAGTAACACTGGCCAGATGTATGATTTTATCATTCTCTGTCGTAGTTTTAGGTTGAGGTTATCATTGCAGAAAAGTGGTTTCATTTTTTGAAAAGTTGCTTTAGCAGTCTCTATTCTACACCTTATCTCTTTATCTGGGTTTAGATTTTCGGGGATATAACATCCAAGATATTTAAAATGAGTCACCCTGTCTATACTTTTTCCTTCTATTTGTATTGAAGCGTTAAGATGAGGTTGTCTACTAAAGACCATAAATTTTGTCTTTTTGATATTTATGTTAAGCCCCACTTCTTGACCCTCAGTGTTAACACAGTTTAATAGATGTTGCAGGTCTTGTAGTTTGTCGCTTAGGATAACAGTGTCGTCAGCATATCGTATTGTATTTATATATTCTCCATTGATTTGTACTCCCATTTGTTGTCCTTGAGTAGCCCGTTTAAAGATTTTATCTGAATATATATTAAAAAGCAGTGGAGATAGTATGCAGCCCTGTCTGACGCCTCGCAGAATTTAACTTTCTTCTGTGAGTTTTCCATTTAGCCTTACTGTTGCTTTCTGCCGCCAATATAGATTTTTAATAATTCTTACGTCTCTGCTGTCTACAGTGTTAGACCACAAACCAAAAATCGTTAAATTCAGTTCAAGAAATTTGAAAAAACTCAATATTTTTATAAAACTTTGACGTCTCCTACTGCCTAAAAATCCATCATTTTTTTAATAGTTTATATGTATATGAGAAAAATATTTTAAAATTAGTAGATTTCTTTACAGAAATATCATTAAATAGAATTTTTCTTCATCACTGTGCTATACCCACTAGTTAGATTTATTGGTTGCAAAGTTGTTGTGCGATTTCAGGATGCTCTAAAATTACTTCTTCGAAGCCTTGATTGGGTTTTTATTGGTCTTCCGATTACAATTTCCCGGTCGTTCTAACGAGTCGAATGGCTGAGTAAAACGTTACATTTTTCACAATTATTATGAAACAGTTTTATTAATAGCTAAGCAAGTTTAAGAATCTAAAGATAAAGAAGTTTATATTATTTTATGTTAGTTTTTTGAGATTACACAAAAGTCATTAATATATGATAACTTACGTATAGTACACTTTTAAGAAAATTTCTTACTTTATCCATACTGATTACAGAACTTGAAAAGAAAAACTTCCTGAGGGTTTTGAATTAATTTTAAATTTAAAATGATATAGTCTCACTCAAGGACACAATGGGAATGTTAGTAATAAACAAACAAGATATACTTAGAGAGTCAAATTACTACAGAGATATCTACTAAAATTGAAAGACTAACACCAAAATTGTGTGTTTCTTTAAACTTCTTCAACCAAAATCCCTCACCTATGTATACTATCGTATATCAGAAATATGGTTGTTATACGGAAATTACTTCAAAAAATTAAAATGCGTTTTGTTGAAATTAATAACCACAATTTAGTAGATCTGTTGGGAATATATTGAATAGTTTTTACAGTGTTGTAATAAAAATAACACTGAGTTGCTATCAAGATACTTTTCACGTACATACAGTCTGTCAGTAAAATGATTTATTTATCAAAATAATGTAAAAAACATTAAAAGAACTAGCAAAAAATAAGAAACAAACCTTTAAATTTAAAAAGATTGATTTTAGACCATACCGTTAAAGTACAGAAGAAAATATGAATAACTTCTGTGCATATGGTTTAGATCATATATTGAAAAGTATTGTTGCGAAGCAGTAGAACCATAGTTTCAAAAAAAAAATCATATTGTAGCTTCGAAAAATTATTTACAATTTAAAAAATGGAAGTATTAGAGAACATGGATTGAGCTTTAAACCAGTGAAGAATCTGCTCTGTGTCATCGATAATCCTCTACTATTTTTATTAAATATATCAGGAAGATTTTCCAGTGCGTTAGTGTTATAATTCACATTCTGAAAGTATTATAACCTGGAGCTTGTTGTGGTTTTAGCCCTATAAATTTGTTACCACTAGTTGATAAAATTCTAGAAACTTTGGTACGTGAACAATTTCGTGGATACTTGGAAAATAATGGGCTAGGCTATTCTTCAATGGACAGTCAGGTTATAGAAGTAAGCATTCGTGTAAATCTATGCTGCAATATATATATATATATATATATATATATATATATATATATATATATATATATGTTTATACGGCTTTCACGGATTCCTCCGTGTGAGATGCATTAGCATTGGTTATATCCACATTATGCTGTTGTAGTGCTGAAATCAGGAGCGAAGTTTGCATTCACTGTTTCGCATTTTATTTCACTTTCATACGGAGTTGCATATAGTTGTACGTTTGCTGAATGTGATTTCAGCACTACAACAGCATAATGTGGATATAACCAATGCTAATGCATCTCACACGGAGGAATCCGTGAAAGCCGTATAAACATATATAACCCATCCGACGAGAGGTCGGCGAAGCCACGTTCAGTGTTGCATGCTTCCTTCCGATTTGTCCTTTGCACAGCCAGGTGCATGTCGGTACCCTGATGAGTCTAGTGAGAGACGAAACATGTATCTCTGCCGTATCACTGTGGCGGGGAGGATAAGCTTTGACTTTCTTCTCGGTATGGTGGTACAGGTAGGCCACCATCTCGATGGTGGTGGAATAGGATGAATTGTATTTTATAACAATTTATTCTAACTGTGCAACCTCTAACACAGAAAGGATATGATGAAGCGAAGTTTGCATTCACTGTTTCGCATTTTATTTCATATATATATATATATATATATATATATATATATATATATATATATATATATATATATATATATATATATTTATTTATTGTCATAAAGAATCATGCCCCTGATGGAAAGGATATATAACTAGCGATCTAATTTTCGACCACCGAAAATGTATGGATGTTTCGTTCCGATACTGGACTCATCAGTGGGATTCACCGGTATCTTTCCCAGGCATCCTGTTTGTCATGCTTTCTACATAACTTGGATTCCTATTTAGCCAAGTTTTGTCGGCAAATAATGGTGAGATGTTAGGTCTCAATAATATATATATATATATATATATATATATATATATATATATATATATATATATATATATATATATATATATATATATAATGGTGAGTCGAAACTTACACCGAATGCTTTTGTCGATTTACTTACTTGCGGTTGAAACACTTTTATTTAAAAAGTTATTTTTATACAAAGAAGGCACACAGGTGAATTAAAATTTTTTTGAACGAATAGATATTGTCAAACTCCGAAATAACAAGAAAAGGAGCGTATTTCGATGTATATTTTTGAATTATCGGCCAAGCGCTTTCGGTGTTACTTAGACCATCCTCAAGGCTCAGACCCTGGAAGCAAGAGAATATGGTCAGTAAATAAGCTTTCTCAGTACTCTCCAACCACACTCACTCGTCAACGGGCACACCTCAACCTTGTCATTTAGAGAACAGTCTCGAATGCCAGCGCAGCCTTTGCACAGTACAAATCAAGTATACAGTTAAAACATCAATCCCAAATTAAAAAGGTTAAAACAATGTGAGCATTAATACTATTATAAACAATCAAATTTTTAGGTTAACAACTTAAAAGATAAAAGTGAGGTTATGCCACACACAGTCATAGCATAATAAAGCAATAAAAATTGTCTAAAAATAAAAACATATACAAGTATGTGGGAGCTTGTGTGGAAATTCTCTGTCTATCAATCTACAGGGTTACTGTTATCGGCTATTCTGTGATATATTTCAAACACTTGATTTCAGTGGAGTGAAATAATTTGCATTTTTGTTAAAAAGCAATAATATACACGACCATTGGCGTAGTTCAAATTTGTTGGAATGGGTTAACTATTAATATATTTACAATCAACTGTCATTTACGTTGTTTAAATTACCGCAACCCCACTTTTTCCCTAAAATCATTAAACTATTTAAACGCCTGAGAGCGGTAATTGCGTGGGGTGCAATCTTATAATAATTTTGATCACCTTTCTCAGTTTCAAACATTTAATTCTAAATATATCAATAGGTAACACATTCCAACAAATTTTAACTACACCAATGTTCGTGCATTTTATGGCTTTTTAACAAAAATTATTTCACGCCACTGAAATCAAGTGTTCGAAATATATCACAGAATAGCCGATAACACTAACCCTGTAGATCAATAAACTTCTACTGCCCTTCCTTTCTGCCCTTTTTCTCATGAATAATGAGATGAAATGTAATAAACGAGAAATTAAAAAACTCATACGGAGAATTCCTACTCAAGCTCACACATACTTGTATTTATTTTGATTCTTAGACAATTTTATTGCTTTATTATGCTATGACCGTGTGTGGCGTAACCTCACTTTTATCTTTTAAGTTGTTAATGTAAAAGTTGATTGTTCTAACAGTTTTAATTTCAATTTGGGATTGACGTTTTAACTGTATAGGCCGCGCTGATGTTGGAGACTGTTCTCTAAATGGCAAGTTTGAGGTGTGCCCTTTGACGAGTGAGTGTAGTTGCTGAGTATTGAGAAATCTTATTTATTGACGGTATTCTCTTGTTTCTAGGGTCTCAGCCATGAGGATGGTCTAAGTAAGATCGAAACCACTTGGGCGATAATTCAAAAATATACACTTAAATACACAATAATATCTCTCTTTTTCTTGATTTCTTCGGTGTACAACCTGTTAAAACCTTATTCCAAAATAGCATTTTTACTACTTTTTATTATTTATTTCAACAATATACATAATATATTGAGATTCATTTGTAAACATATTTACTGATGGCACTCTCATCTCTGTCTCTGGAACCGACATTGAACTAATAATTTTGACATTACATAATGAATTAAAACTTTTATTAGAAGAGTTATGCCAAAATAAATTAAAACTAAATGCACGGTTATTGGTTCCAGGTGAATTGTTCAAGGTTCGTTAATTTAGATAATTTTTTTGCCTTAAATCAGAATTGTTTATATGTATTATCCTTCCCGGCAGAGAAAAAGAAAGAATATGTACAAATAGTTTATTTCCTACAAATACAACCCTGGTTCTCTCCCTATACGCGTTTAGTCCACCTTATAGTCTCGTCAGTGGTGCTGTAGCGAACCTAGAGCAACATTCGCAGGAAACAACTATAAAATATAAATTTAAAGGTATGTCGGTTGGATATTAAAAAACCTGCCCCACCTGCCGACATCGATATCAAATTAAAAAAACTCACCAATCGAACGATATCTATGAATCACCGGAGTAGTGCGAAATTTTTAAAAATCAAAATTTCAGTGAGAAATAAAGAAATCTATCTGCAGTATTTAAATGGTTGTTTATATGTATTATTCTTTCAGGCAGAGAAAAGGAAAAAATATATAGAAACAGTTTATTTCCTGCAAATGCCACTCTGGTCCTCTCTCTCCATACGCGTTTCGACCACTTTATAGTCTAGGAGTGGAGCTGTATCGAACCTAGAGCAATATTCGCAGGAAACAACTGTTACATAAAATATAATTTCCACGGTATGAAAACTCACTGTTCTCCCCTACTAACCGGCTGCCTAATATTTCGAGATTCCAGGTTTCAACCAAATTCATTTTAAGGTATTTTCTTTCAAGTTATACCTTACAAACTATCTTGGGTGAGGTTTTTTGCATAAATAATCTATAGAATATGAAAGTAATATATGCAAAAACAGAAAATATATCTCGAAAAAAAAATAGACTGTTCTACTTCTATTAAATTATTCTGATATCATATTTCCTATAAACTAGGGCGTTCACATCACTACGGCTTCTTTTATTTGAGTAGCATTTCTCTATAAGCTTTTACGGCTTCTTTATATTTTTTTACGTCTTTTAACGTAATATCTAATTCCACTGGATGTATTATTTACTTCCCCATAATAATTAAATTTAGAACTCTGGGAATACGAAGGCAACAAATATTTGGGTCAGAATTTAATTAGGCACACACACAGTAAAGATTTTATTGCTTATTGTCATTTTGTTAATGTACATATTAGAACAATGGTGTGGCTGGATTATTGTTTGAAAATAAATTTTTAATTAAGTATATATATTAGGTTCGGCCCATAAGTTGACAGTGCCGTCGAATAATCTACAGGATAGCACAAAGTTGTGATATTTTTTTCTTCCACATGGTTGATTCAAAGAAATATTAATAGCATATAGCTTAGTGTAGTTGCATAGGTTAAATAAGGGAGGAATAGATAGTTCACTCAATACTGGTACCGCGTTCTGCGCCCTCTGATGAAATATTCGCTTACTAGCGGCTACGTAGGGAAAAATTAATTGATCCGTACCTATAACGTAATGTAAAAAGTATGTAAACTATATAGCGATGGATAAAAATCAGCTGTTTTTCGCCCCCTCAGAAACAAATATAAAACATATATATATATATATATATATATATATATATATATATATATATATATATATATATATATATATATAATTAGTATTAAACATTTCTAAAGTTAAAGCTTGTTAGCCGCGGGAAAAAACATTGAAGAATATGTAAAGGAAATAGAAAAATAAAATTGTGTTCAGTTTAATATGTCCAGCAAGAAATCCTATCTGCGCCTATGTGTGTTAAAACCTTAACAATAGACAAATTGAATTTCACGAAATAAAGATTCTTTTTATGAGTTTCCAAGAGAGTCACTTATCTATTTTAGGGATACCTTTCCACATCTAACCCTTACCTTTACAAGAGTCGAAACGTCGCCACCGAAAATAACTAGGCTCTAGTTTTATTTATGCCTCCTTCAACAAATACAAACTAGAATTGAGATAAAAGAGGTTGTCGTTCTGTTTAATATGCAATGTTAAGGCACAATCTAATTTGGTATTCAAAATTCAGAACTACAAAATCAAAGTCAAAGGCGATAAAGAAGGTCGAATTTGGCCTGCCTGCACCCTTATCTTAGAGTCAAAAAGGAAATAAATTTGAACACGAATTTAAAGGGGTTATGAATAACTTAATAAGGGGAAGATGGAAAAAGTAAAAGGGTTTATTTAAAGAATCTCATTTATATTTTTTCGCATAGTCGCTTTTTTAAATTTATTAAAAAAAGGAGATAAAAGACAAAGTTGGGAAGAATCAAGAGATTGAAGGTAAAGATTTTTATAGGTCGATGGGTTAATACTTTGAGGCTTTCTGAATTTCATTTTCTTACTAAAATCATTATATGCTAATTTTTCTTGAAATTTTAAATCTCTTTAGTCCCTATATATTTTTTTTAATTTCCTGCGTAATTTTCACATTTCGTACTGAAACCTTTATTGTGTCTTTGTTTAGAATAAAATAAAATGAAATAGAATTGATATATTGCCGTAAAAAACACAACTGTACAGGGAGTCATCATTAATTACTTAATTTACACATAGTCATGTACATGTACCTACAAAGACAACAAGCACATTAGTGATTATGAACAAACATAAAATTAATATATACAAATATCTGTACAGTGTGTCCCCAGTTTTTAATACATCTATTACTGCCGGCAAGATTGAAGATATGAAGCCCGTAGTTCACCATCTTCTTGTCTGGAAGACGACGCAAAAGGTTTGGTATGATTGGCTGTTTCAAATATTTCTTTGCCAGTCCTTGAAAATTGTCTTTGTCCTTTTATTAGCATGCATTTTAATTTAATGCTCTTACAGCCTAGAAGGCTTCATGGCTTCATTTGAAAAAACCTATTTGCAAATTAAATATAAGTGGTTCAAAAGGATTCGAGACTAACATATAAAAACACAATTTTCTGACACAATTTGATTTTATTCATCAATATCGTCCCTTCTAGAGTGATACAATCAGTCCAACGCTGCTTTAACATTTCTATTCCTTTCCTTTAAAACGATTTATTCAACCTTTCAAAATACGCTTCAATTTCGGCTGTTACCTCTTCATTCGAGCCTTGAACAATTTTTTTGAGGTTTGCGAACAGGTAATAATAACTGGAGGCGAAATCTGAAGGTTATGGTGAATACGGCAGCAATTCAAAGTGAAATTCATACAGTTTTGCCATGTTTGCGATCGACTTGTAACACGGTGCATTGTCTTGGTGAAAGAGCCCTGTTTTCTTCTTCATTTGGGGCCGTTTTTTCACGATCTATTCCTAGCCTTTTATTTAGACATGGAATTTCGCAAAATATTGTATGTTTCCCGCCATCTATCGTTTAAGTGTTCCTTGCTATCTTAGGAATCTATAAATTGATTATCTATTTCCGTTGCAATTCTGGGTAAATAATATTGAATTTTGGGGATAGACCGTTTCGAATATTTTGCTAATAATTAGGACACGGTTTTAAAAATCTCTGAATTGTACATATTGACAAGTCTAGCATTGTGATTGATCGTTTTAGCTGTCGTATAGAATTGTTAAAGAGTAAAATCTCTATGTTTACTTATTTGATTTGATCAATCTACACCAAAATTAGGTACCTTTGTTCCATACATTTCGTTATAATCATCGAGTTCAATAAATTAAAATTTGTCGCAGATAAAACTAAGGTACAGGCTAGCGTCCTAAACCAGAAAATGACCTGAGAATGCATCTTCGCTCAGCACGCATATCTCGCTCTTGCTCGGCTATGTAACACATCAAGTCGGTCCCCCACTGAGGTGATTCCACTACCAAGTGCTGATTTTAGATTCCGGAAAAATTAGCTGTGAATGGGTTATCTCTATGGTGATTGGCCTGAAATAACTACGTCGGTGGGGAAGACAGGCTTCGTGAAAGCTACCTCTCGGAGGAAGGAGTTCTGAAATCCCCGCTTTCCATGTCTGCCGCCGTGATGCTCCGCGTATCGATGACCGTCGTACGACTTTCCAGTTACTTTTAATAAAATTGGCTGGTAGGGCGGGACAATAAACAAACGCGTTAAAATTGGGAGGAACATAAATTTGACTCCTGGAGCAGCATGGCCAATCCCTCTACCACCAAGTCGGCCAGCTATGAACCAGATACGGACGACATATAATTTTACAAAAACTGAACCAACGAATAAATACCGTGGGTCGTATGAACTCTTTGGAACGAGAGCTGGGGTGACCAGCAATTATAGTTCATGAACTCTTAGTAAATTTCAATACTAGTCCACAGGACAATTACTGAAATTGTCTTTAAATCACTTTTGTTGTTATCCCCTGTACCCAAAGGCATTTAATGGTTTCCCTGAGCAACACTCCATACTACAATCGGCAGAACTTCAGCAGAAGTGGCTCCAAACCTCTGCCAGAGTTACGGTAGCCGTTGGCTATATTTTTTGTGTTTGCTAATTCGTTTCAGAGCAAGATTACCCGCATCTCTGTGACGACTACGTAGACTCTGCCATGGCTCTGTAGCACCAAGTCAGGTGTGAGTTTTCCGCTTGTCGGACTGGTTCTTTCAGACTCAACAATAACTGATATCTCTGGTCCAATTTTTGTAGTTTCTGACACTTTGAAGTCGCTAATTTCATATATTGTGTATACCCTGCCTCAGTATACGTCTTAGTGTTTCCATCTGGATAGCATGCCGTCTGTAACGCACATCCATCAATAACTTGGTTTTCATTTTGAGTGATGTTATGATTCGGCATGGTTTTTTTGGGAGACGTGAATCCACCAGCCATGCATTACTTAAGGAGAATTGGCAAAAATCGCTGCCGCCTTTCCTTGAGAACCTAAGAAGCACCATCTTTTGAGTATGGTTAGCTATAAATCTAGACACTGCCTTGGGTTGTATCGCCGCTCTAATCTTATAGAGTGCACCAGATTCCTGAGACGGACTTGCAGCTTAGTAACCTCTATCAATGCTCTAATGACCGGATCTGGATTCCCTATAAATTTGAAACTGGCTCTAAGGGAACTTGAGGTCATTAACCATTCCAACCCCAGAAATCCTATTCCTGTTTCTCGCTTGCCGCAGTGGATCAGACAGTCAAATTGCCTGATTTCAGTCATAGGTGCTACCGCCATGTAGGTAGTGCAGTACTAGGTATGTGACAATTAAATCTTTCTTTGGCATGGGTTTAAGGCTAAACCATCCTATTCTATTGTAAGCCTGCTGTAGATTGGCTCGTACGTTCTTAATATCAATCACTGCCCAAGAAGATTTATTCATGCCAAGATAGACCCCCTCCCCCCCCCAATCGCCCCTGGACCGGATGCTATCCTCTTGAAAAACTTGATCATTCACTAGGGAGCGTTTCTGCCTCCGTTGACAACCTATGGTTTAAACATATTACCTGCTTCTAAAAAGCGCTTAGCATAAACAGCTTTGTGATTAACACAATTTATTACTCACAGTTAATAACGGACGTATTCTTTGACAGTGGTAGAAAGAAAATGTAAATAGTTTATCTATACCACCTCTAAAATTCTAACTTTACGCTACCGGCCAACTTAAGTCAGTGTTCCGGCAAACGATTTGCAATAAATACTGATAAAGGGCACTTTTTTATTATTAACTTTGATCTGGCACGCTCAGACAAACCGTGTAAAAAGGTAATTTATCTGTCAAAAGAAAAATATATTTGCTTTTATCTCGCCACGGAAAACTGCGCGCTTAAATTGCACGAATCGCCTTTTAAATGTATTTAAATCAAATAGTTGTTAATTGGGGTTTCTTGGAAACAGGTGAATATTGCTTTGTACACAGGGTGTTTAAAATATAAGGTACTACATCTTTAGTAGTGCAATTAGACATGGTTTTAATTGGTGTACCAGAATCCGGTGATGCAAGAACTTAATGTAAATTCCCTATCTTAGAACTAGCTGATAAGAAGTAATAGTTGCGTTCCATATATATTAATTTCATATTGATATTTACCTTGAATTCGCTCTTTCAACCTAAAAGTATAACTTACAGCTGTCGTTCTAGACCTTCACCAATTTAATCTTGACCTTCCTAACTTTGAGCTAATAGTCCAAGCTCTGACAAAACAAAAACACACAGAACACCTCATATTAAAAGAACTAAAAAAACTGAACGTACAAAAAATAAAAAATGCCCGTTAGTGGCTGAAATTTTCTTAATTTCTTTTTTTATTGAGGTAAAAAATAATAAACTTACATTGCCGAATACCCCCTTGAAGTTTGGATAGCCAAACAAACAATATATATATATATATATATATATATATATATATATATATATATATATATATATATATATATATATATATATATATATTTAGGTTTGCTAATATAAAGAGAAAAGGATATTTCTTTAGAATAATACATGTTTCAAATAATATGAGAACATTAGAACAGTACAATGCTTTAGAGCTTATACAAAACTTTAATAAATTTCCACATACACAGATAATACAAGTTACCATAATGTGTGATTTTAAACCAAAAGGCTTCGCATTCCCTTCAGGGCATATTGACTCATACCAGGTATACAAAAATTCGAAAAGTATGAAGCTCTGTGGGAACCCTTTCCATGTTATCGGATCCTAGGTGGCATGATCTGCTGTATTTCTTACGAACTTTAGGACGGTTCGCGCGGTTGCAAGGAGAACTGCAACTGCGCGGCTTTCTGAATCGGCTTATAAAGATGCTCACTAAGGTCCAGTCCTTTGACGTTCTGCAGGAAGTTCTTTTTGGGGATCGTTGGGACGATGTTCATTGCCCATTATCTTCTGATTTGTACCTCCAGATCTCTGTATCTTCTCGTTATATTTTGTCCTTAGGTTGTTGTTGTTAGGTATATCAATATCGATTAGCATAGTTCGCCTAAAAATTTTATCTGTAAGTATAATGTCTGCTCTATTATGAGCAACTGTCTGATCCTTCAGACCCATTCTGTCTTAATATAACTTGAACTAATTGTTCTCAAAAATAGGTTCGGGATTGTATTTGTAATAAGGCACTTTTCCTACCTGCAATACGTTTACCTTATCTGCTAACTGTTGGTAGAGTATCTTAACGGCTGAGTCGTGTCTTTCTTTATACTCAGTTGTGGCAAACGCTTGGCATCCTTCAGTAATATGCTGATGTTCGACTACATTGGTCATTTTCTATTGAGGGATCTCTGATGATGAACTTCCGATAGTTCTTCGTCGGAATATCCTGGTCTTGGATAGTTAACAAAAAGCCCTCCGTTTCCGGAAACATCTGCCCTGAAATCAATCAATAGTTCAACGCTAAGTTGTCGACATTGTCCTGGATGACCTTATTTGGATGCCGTCCATGACGTGGTTTCTGTAGCCAGGCTTGTAACTTCTCTTGGTCTGTTTGGTGGTGAGAAGCAATATCCTGTAGCGGCGTTGAATCATTTGCCTCGCATATTGCTCGATGTAATGTGGAAGAGTCCACTAACGTGTTGAAATATGAACGTAAGTTTATTATTTGTTGGTCGAGCTGCTTACCAACATCCACCAATCTTCTTCCTCCTTGACGTCTTGGAAGCATTGTACGTTCAATAGCACTCTCAGGTTGATGTTTTTGTGCTTTTGTTAGGGATGTTCTTATTTTTCTTTGCAGGTTTTGAATGTGCATCGTAATCCGTTTTACAATTCCAAAAGAGTAACTAAGTGCAGAGCAAACGTTCGTAATATTTGCCTTACCCTCCTGGCAAATTCGTTTGTCAATTCGGCTTTCATAGTGCAATGGTCAATTCTTTTAGCCTGTTCCATACCTAGGTATTTGTATGTTTGTTCTGCTTCCATTGCAGCTATAATTTCACCATTCTTCATTTCAAATGCTCCAAATCTTACCTTTAACGATATTCAAGATACCGCACTTATCAAGTCCAAATTGCATTCTGATATCTCCGGAGAACTCCTCTACAATTTTAATCATTAGTTCTAGCTGGTTTCTGGTAGCAGCCATCAGTTTAAGATCATCCATGTATAGGAGATGACTACCTCTTCGTTGTTATTTCTAATACTAAAGCTGTATCTGGTAGAGATCAAACGACGTGATAGTGGGTTCATTGCAAGGCAGAACCACAATGGACTAAGTGAATCACCTCTTCGTATTGGAATTGTGTTAGTTTCGATAGTGTCACTGGATGGCACTTGCAATTGGATCCTAGTTCTCCAGGTAGACATGATGCGTTCTAAAAAATGAAATAAAATGATTATCGACCCTATACATTCTCAATATAGTTGTGAGCCATTCATGTAGCACTGAGTCAAAGGTCTTCTTATAATCCACGTAGGCAACAAAGAGGTTTCGTCTGTTGGTACAGGCTTGGTTACATATGACAGAGTCAATAATCAGTTGTTCCTTGCATTCCATTCCTTTCCTGGAGCATCCTCTCTGTTGAGTTGCGATGATGTTATTTTGTTCACAATGTGCATAGATGCGTTGGGTCAAGTAGGAGGTGATTACCTTATACAGTGTAGAAAGGCAGGTGATAGGCCTATACTTAGCTGGGTTATGTGTGTTATGTTGGTCCTTTGGTGAGAGATACGTAATACCTTGTGTCATAAACAATAGCATTTTTGCTCAGTTTAGAAAAACATCATTAATAAAATTAGCCAGTTGATGGTGTATACACCAGAATTTCTTGAGCCAGTAGTTCTGGATCCGGTCGAGACCTGGAGTTTGCCAGTTATGGAATTCCTTGATTGTTCCTGAGATTTCCTCGGTGTAAATGAGCTCAAACTGCATCTAGCTGTATTCTTGGCAGATTTGATGTTCTTCAATGATCTATCCTGCTGCGATGTTACCATTGGAGAGTGTAGAAAATTGATATCCTCAGAACTCTTCTCCCTGCTCTTTGCTGATATATCTTCTATTATCCGCCATGCTGGATGGAGAGTTCAGCTAACGGTAGAAAGCCTTTTCTGATCCTTGGAATAGCGCATCGTCTCGTTTTCGATTATTGAGGGTCTTGTATCTCATTAAACGTTCTGCAATAGCAGAGAGCTTCTGTTTCAGTGTGTCGAGGCATTGTTGAGCTGTACCATTCACTGGGTCGTGTTGCGAATGGTACCGAGCTTGATTCATTATTTATTTAACTCGTCTTTGAAATTTACTTATTCTCATACCCTTAATATACTCCGTCAGCTGTATGTGTGTCCTATATCTTCTCGAAGATCTTCGATTACTATTATTATTTACATTAATATTTCTATTACAATGGATATAACTGTTACAGACTTCACAACATTAAAATAATATAGTCTTAAATTAATATCTCATTACCTCAATAATTAATTTTTTTAAAAATAGCCTAAATTAACCATCATCAATTTTCCTAATCGTAAATAACATTCGCTCTTATTTCCTCATCTAATTCGGAATCACAGGATTTATTTTTCTCCGCTTTTGGGGAATACATCCTCCTTATAACATTATGGTTTCAGCATATTATCCTCTAGATACCAACCACTTTCTTCTAGACAAAGAGATGCAATGAGGATCAGTGGCATTTTGCCACATATTATTTACAAAAATTGTTCTTAAGATTTTTTGTTCTAGTGTACGCCAAGTTGGAATTATGCAGCTATTAAAATTTTTAGTATTTTGTAAAAAAGGAATCCTCGCTGCTTCTGAATTATAAAACTGTAAAAACAACTCAAACTGAGGGGTGGTACTAGTAGTGCAGTTCTTGACGTTATACAGTAGAGCGGTAAATTTCTGAATTAAATTCATTTTAAAACCTTAATAGATATCAGCAAGGTACCGACTGAATTTTGGGATGTTTCATAAAAATGAGGAGTGATTTTATTTTTTCTTTTTTGAAAAACGCAGCAGTATGGTCGCAACCTAGGGATTCATAAATTCCAGAGAAACTGCGGCATAATGGTTCTTCCAGTAGATTTGCTAATTTGGAGCAGTTGTAAAACAGAATATCTATTTTTCTTCACTCTTTTCATTCTAAATTATCAGTTATCATGAATATTTGATTTAATGAAACAATTAATATTGATTTCCAAAAATAAATGAAATATTTAATATATGTTTTTCAATCATTAAATTGGGCCTCGCTTAAATAAATCATTATGTTTTTATAATTGCATATAGCTTTCATAGCAACCACCCATAAACGTAGGATCTGCTAAAATAAATTCAAGTCTATTAAAGTAGATGGCGGTTTTTTTAAGACTCCTAAAAATGTATCTAAAACTTCAAACATATTTTAGGTTAAAACTTAGTTTAAATCTAAATGTTGAATTCCTATAATAAATAAATGAACTATAACTATCTCATGTTTAAAGCATTTATATCGATTTTGTAACTATAGTTTGTTTACATTTTTAAATTTGTTTATTAAAAAATGTAAATTAGCCGAGATAAACTGGAAACATTGGAAAATAAAAATAGGAGTACCTGTTTAATTTAAATAAATTTAAATAGAAATACGGGTAATTTTATTTCAGGGTAACGAGATTTTCCATCGTAAAATACAATGAAATATATTTTTCATTTCCCAGATAAATTACATCAGTAATCGTTTAATTTAAGCTTGCTGCTAGTTTAATAATAAAATAGAGAAAATGTCTGTTCTGTATGCTTTTTATATTAGCAATTTTAAAAAGAATGCAGAACGTATTTACTGTAGTATATATATATATATATATATATATATATATATATATATATATATATATATATATATATATATATATGTATATATATATATATATATATATATATATATATATATATATATATATATGTATATATATATATATATATATATATATATATATATATATATATATATGTTTATGCGGATTTCACGGATTCCTCCGTGTGAGATGCAATAGCAGTGGATATATCCACATTATGCCGTTGTAGTGCTGAAATCACATTCAGCAAACGTACAACTATATGCAGCTCCGCGTATGAATGAAGTAAAATGCGAACAGTAAATGCAAACTTCTCTCCATCATATCCTTTCTGTGTTAGAGGTTGCACAGTTAGAATAAATTGTTATAAAAAGCAATTCATCCTATTCCACCATCATCGAGATGATGGCCTACTTGTACCACCATACCGAGAAGAAAGTCAAAACTTACCCTCCCCGCCACAGTGATATGGCAGAGGTACATGTTTCGTCTCTACTAGACTCATCAGGGTACCGACATGCACCAGGCTGTGCAAAGGACAGATTGGAAGAAAGCATGCAAATACTGAACGCGGCTTCTCCGACCTCCCGCCGGATGGCGTATATATGTTTATGCGGATTTCACGGATTCCTCCGTGTGAGATGCAATAGCAGTGGATATATCCACATTATGCCGTTGTAGTGCTGAAATCACATTCAGCAAACGTACAACTATATGCAGCTCCGCGTATGAATGTAAACATATATGTATATATGTATATATATATATATATATATATATATATATATATATATATATATATATATATTCTTGATTCTTGAACCATAGATTATATCATTTTTCTTTTATTTTGTCTTTTCTTGGGTTTAGGTTCTATATTTAATAAATACATAAAATTATTGACGTTTCGCCCTTTATTCAAGGCATTTTCAAAATTTTTTGCCTCCATGAGATTTTGCTGTTTTGTTTCTGAATGTTTATTTCAATAAGGTTTTTTTTCTTATTTGCATCTATTCAAGGGATAGTCAATGCTCTGGGTATCATAGACTTGTAGGCTGCAAGTTTATAAGATACAGGATGTATTGAGTGTTGCGGGATAGTGAAATCAGTGAAAATAGGTTTTCTGTAAATGTCAAAGGAAAAACTAGTATTTATGTTTATGATATCGAAGAAATTTATTTTATTATCTACCTCTTTTTATTATAAATTTTATTTTGTCGTGTATACCATATACTGTAGCTTGTAATTCGGTTTCATTACCAAGCAAGAATGTCGTCAATACATCTATGTCAGAGAAAGATGTTTTTTTTGAAAAGTCTGTTTCTGGTTGTAGAACTAGTTATTCTGTTTAAAATAGTTTTTAGAAATGCAAAGTTCAAAGAATGATAAAATTTCATTTTTTTACAACTGGATTAAGGTTATGATTGGATAGAATGGTTTCAATTATTTGTAACCAATCTTTAATTGGAATCAAAAGATATTAAGGTACTGTTTTCTCGTACGGTGAGATTATTATATATATATATATATATATATATATATATATATATATATATATATATATATATATATATATAACCTTTACGTATTTTGGACTTATTTCAGATAGAATAACTAATGTCTTAAGAAAATAAAATTTAAAAATAATATTCAAATCGTCACAAAAACTATCACACATGTTTAATGCCAAAGACAAAATCTCTTCATTACAAAAGTCAGGAGTTTATAGACTAAATTAATAGGATTGCAATGGTTGTTACGTCGAACAAACAGGGAGAAATTTCCACACAAGATTTAAAGAAGCCAAAACGGCATTTTTATTAAAAAGACAATTCAAATTTTGCTCAACATTTCATAGAAAAAGGCCATAATTTCCCAGATGTTAACAATGTTGAAATTTTGCATACCATGCCCAAAAGTAAAAACTTAATATCTTAGAGGATATAGAAATTGTGCAATAAGACCAGCACAGTTAACCTTCTTAATGATCAAATATACCTACAAAATTTTCCTTTGTTCAATATTCTACCTTTAGTACCTAGATAATAATAATAAAAAGTGCGAACTAAAAAAGCCGTATAAAATAATAAAATCCGTAGTTTTAAAGGCATTGCATTTGAGCATGTGACAGTGTTATGGAACCGCGGTCACACCAATTTAATAATAAAAGTCTAGCAAAGTAAATTTTGTTTTATTAATTATTATATATTGTACTAAACAATTTAGAAGACTGAAAACTTGTACTCTGTGAATACTTTATGAATGAAAATAAATGAATAAGAGTGATGATAGTTAGTCTTATCCAATACATAATATTATGCTTTTAATTTAAAGATTTGTTTTAATAAAATGATGTCGTGAAATATATGATTACAATACTTATTCAGATTATAACATCATCGAATGAGCGGGCGAAGTCGCGACGAGTAACTGCTAGTTTATCATAATTTTGCAGTTGTAGAAGATGATTTTAATTCCATCTTTTCGATTATTGGAAAACTCCTGCTGGATTAGTAAATCTCTGGTCCCAAAAAGTCTAATAGCAAAATATTTGTGTCATTATGTTATGGTGGACAGTATTGTAATACTCGTTCCAGATTCGTCAAGTGGGATTATAGATTTAGAGAGTTTCATAAGAAAATTGTTGAAATAATATTTTAGAAAGCTAATAAAGAACGAAAGCTTTCACGGCAAGGTCAAGTTGAAAATCATGGTTCTTGGTTTGTGTCAAATTGAAATTGAAAAGGGATTTTTACTTCACGAGATTAGAACACTGGATGACTATGGAGGAGCAACAGCCCAGTATTTATACCCGACTGATGTTCAGCGAACTGTGATCCAGCGTTACAATCGATTTCCATGTGTGGTAGCTAACATATTCATGGAAGCTTTCGAAGAAAACGCCTTTTCTTCTGCTCCTCTAAAATCTAAATTTTGGTGGAGATATATAGATGAAACGTTCGTAATTTGGCTGCATGGCACAGTTAATCTCCATAATTTCCTGAATCATCTAAATCAGCAACATCCTAGCATAAAATTCACTATGGAAACTGAATCAAATGTTGCCCTTCCCTTTCTTGATGAATTAATACAAGGGAAAGATAATAGCAAATTAGGACATTCTGTGTACAGAAAACCAACACATACAAATCAATATTTCAATGCAATGTCACACCATCATCCTTCTCAACAACAATCTGTCATAAACTCCTTGGTACGTAGAGTACTTTCAATATGTGACGAACAATCACTGAAATCAGAAACAGAAAAAGTAACTAATGCTTTGAGATGATAACGGATATTGTGCTGAAGATATAAAACGTTTTATTAATAAATATAAAACCCAACTCCTCAACAAAATGTCATATTATGTACCTCCTGTGGACAGTGTGACCTTACATATACGGAACCACCGATAAGATTGCCAGATTGCTCCGAAAATCAAACATTCGGACAATTTTCAACACGTAAAAGAAAGTTGTACAATGTTGGAAGTCTCCAAATAACGCAATTCCATTTCAAACAGAAGGCGTTTACAAGATACCTTGCTTTTGTGGTAAAGTGTATTCAGGGGAGTATCACGTATCAAGGCAGGATACCAGCCCAGGACAGGAAACTTCTTAGAACGAGAGAACGGGGACATTATCGCCAATGAGAAGGAAATGAGAAGGAAATACTAGAAACCTGGAAAAAATACTTTAGCCAACTGTTGAACGAAAAATCTGACAGCACTCTGCCAAACACAGAGATCCATACAGCCGAAATAGAAGACAGATGCCCTTCATACGAAGAGGTGATGCACGCTATCAAGAAACTGAGAAACAATAAAGCCGCAGGCAGTGATAATATACCAGCGGAATGTCTAAAGAACGGAGGGGATGCACTCCACAGGTCCATCCATAAACTAATACAAAGAGTCTGGCAGGAAAAAATTCTTCCAGATGAATGGAAGGAGGGAGTCATTGTGCCAATCCACAAGAAAGGCGACAAGAAACAATGCAGCAATTACCGGGAAATAACCCTACTGAGCACAACCTATAAAGTCGTTTCGAACATTCTGCTAGAAAGATCTAAAACATATACAGAAGAAATCGTAAGAGATTACCAATGCGGATTTAGACCTAATCGCTCAACTGTTGACCAGATATTTGCCATAAATCAGATAATGGAGAAAAGCTGGGAATTCGATCGTGAACTACATCAGATATTTATCGATTTTAAACAGGCATTTGATAGAGTCTGCAGAACGAGACTATGGACAGTAATGCAGGAGCTTGGCTTTCCCAAAAAACTGGTCAGCCTAATAAGGATGTGTATGGAGGGGTTGAGGTGCAAGGTGAAAGTGGGACAGTACTACTCTGAAATGTTTGACATAAACAACGGTCTTAAGCAGGGAGATGCGCTCTCATCACAACTTTTCAACCTAGCGTTGGAATATATAATCAGAAATTCGAAAATTGAAGCACCGACATCTATATTCCATCAAGATGGACCAAATCTACTATTGACATTTGCAGATGATGTCGATATGATTGGTAGTAGTAGAATAAAAATGAAAGAAACTCTAGTACGGTTCGAAAGGGAAGCAAGGAAGATGGGACTTCAAATCAACGAAGACAAAACTAAATACATGTTCATGAGTCGGAATGGCCGAAACGGAGACAGAATAGGTCAAAACATCACCATCGATGAATATAACTTTGAACGAGTCAAAGAATTTAAATACCTAGGAACAACAATAAGCGAAGATAACAACGGATCTCAGGAAATAAACAATAGAATACAAGCAGGAAATAAATGCCTGTATGCGCTGCAAGATCTGATGAAATCGAAAAACTTCACAAGACGAACAAAGATGGACCTATACATAATAGTTATAAGATCAATAGTTATATATGGTTGCGAAACATGGACGCTAACGGTAGCGAACGAAGAGAGACTACGCGTCTTTGAAAGAAAAATCTTGAAGAAAATCTCGGGACCAGTGATAGATGAAACGACAGGACAGTACAGAACAAGAACTAACAAGGAACTAGAAGAACTATTCCCAGATACAGATGTCGTAAAAGAAATAAAGGCCAGAAGACTCCAGTGGGCAAGACATATCAGAAGACTTCCTGACGACAGAATAATAAGACTCGCTTGGGAGGAAGCACCGACTGGGAGAAGGCCACTGGGACGACCCCGACTTCCGTGGAGAGATAATATAACAAAAGATCTCAAAACTATGGACATCGAACACTGGATGGATGTTGCGGGAGATCGAAATGAATGGAGGCATCTCGTAAAGTCGGCTAAAATCCACCCAGGGTTGTAACACCACGGAGTAAGTAAGTAAGTATCCACTAGGCTTAAGGAACATGAAAGATGTATAAAACAGAAACAAATTGTACAATCTGCGGTAGCTGAACACCAGCATTGCTCAGGTCACACTTTTAATGATAAAAGAAACTGAGGTCCTAGGTGTCTGGTTTCTTTAAATGTAAAATTAGAGAATCAATCGAAATTTGTAAATATTCAAATAATATTAATCGAGGTGCAGGTTACAGTCTACATCACAGGTGGATATCGATTGTAAAGCTGGATCATGATTCGCTGAGCGCCAGTCGGGTATAAATACCGGGCTGTTGCTCCTCGATAGTCATTCAATGTTCTAATCTCGTGGAGTAAGGATCCCTGAAGCTGCCTCGTGCAGTCGTAAGCGAAACACCGGGTAATAATTTCAATCTGACACCAAGAATCATGATTTTCAATTACAGAAAGCAATAAAAACAAACTGTTTTTAATGCAGGATAGCTATCACTTTCTTATTTCTAGCAGTAGACGATTTTTGTTTGAAAATTATCAATGTGAGCTTTAGTTGAATTTATTTCGCTTCGATTTAATCTTTGCTGATTATTTCCTGCTAATTTTAAAATTAAATTACGTTTAATCACGGCATTATAAGTCCATGATATGATTTTATGCACGAATGTGCAAGAAACGAATACTAGATTATAGTTATTAAATATGCAAAGGTATATTTATCGCGTTTTTCTTAAAGTGCGTGGTCGCATGTTCTAAAACAAACTTTTTTTTAACTTAAGATAAATGTTGCACAAAGAATCCTTGGATTAACGAAGCGTTGCTTTGTATGTATTCCAAGAAACATGTTCCTAATACACGAAGCAATTAGTTCTATAAAAACGTTTTTTTAAGTAGAAATATATTTTCCTAAACAGATAGATACAAACCAGAGTTTACTAATTTTTAAGGCTCCTTCTACTTTTTAAAATTTTTTATCTTGCAAGTTACATGATCTTAACCATATTTTTCTTTTGTTTCAGTATGTGGCGATATACACGGTCAGTTTTATGACCTCATGAAATTATTCGAGGTGGGCGGTCCCCCCGCCAGCACAAAGTACCTTTTTCTTGGTGATTATGTCGATAGAGGATATTTTAGTATAGAGGTAAGAATTTTACTTTTGAAATTTAAGGTGACTATGTATCATAGTCAATTAGCAATTGTGCAGGGTTGTATTGAGCTAGAATAAAATTTTACAAACATACAAATGTCGGGGACTCCGAAAAATATAATTTAATTGTTTTGGTTTTAAGATTAAAATATATCCCGAAAAAATTTCTTTCAGGCTTCAATTGTAGGCATTCAATCCTGCTCTCACTGTACGTAGAGATTCTTTTGAAACAATACATGGCTTATTCAATACGGCAGCAGTAAAAAATTTCATTGGTTTTGCTGAAATAGATTAAAAACCTTTTCAAATTAGGCTCTTAATACACCAAATATGTGATCTCTTTTATATATGCTTAGACCTACATTATGCATATCATAATTATGGATGATGACTAAAATATGGTGGCCAAAACATCAAAATGCTTTTGTTATTACTCTCTCTCTCTCTCTCTCTCTCTCTCTCTATATATATATATATATATATATATATATATATATATATATATATATATACTACTCACTATACCCTGTATCTTATAAACTTGCAGCATAAAAATCTATTACTAAAATGTAGTCGGACTTGCATTGTCTTTATTTTTATTTTTACGACGTTTCGATTAGGTTATATCTCTAATCGTTATCAAGTATAAACTGAATGTTTTGTCTTAAGACTACGAGCTTATATAGGGACTGTGTCCATTGAAGCGCAACGTTTCGCTTCACTGTACACACCTCAATGATTTGATGTTACAAAGTAGTGGTTGTCAAAGATTAGGTATCTCTACACTCGGTTTACTGAAGATTCCATTATTGGTGCTTCTATAAATTTTCTTTTTTTCATATTGGGTTCCATATATATTGCCGAAGACTCAGACCATTTTATATGGTGTTGTTTATCCCAGGAGTATTCTTCATTGCCTGATCTCGACGTTTCCCCTTTTTGTGTATGAGTTTTATGTTCCTTAATTCTAACTTCTAGGGGTCGTTGGGTTTCTTCAATATACATTTCACCACACTCACATGGAACTTTGTAAAGACATTCTTTCTTATCGGTAGTTTTAGGTTTTGTTTTTGTTAAATGAGCTCTAAGTGTATTTCCTGATTTAAAGGCTGTTTTTATATTATAACTACTTACAATTCGTCTTATTTTCTCCGACGTTCCCTTAATGTACGGAATTGTGAAGAAGGAATGTGTTTCTTGCTGTCCAGTATTCGTTGTTCTAAAATTATTTATAACATCGTCAATTAGTTTTAAAGGATAACCATTCTGTTGTAAATCGGATTTAATATTTGCTACCTCTTTTTCCAATGATTCGGCATTATTGCATATAGTTATAGCGCGATTATAGAGGTTGCGTATAATTCCTCGTTTTGTTACAACAGAATGATTAGAACTATAATTAAGATATTGTCCAATATGTGTTGGCTTTCTGTATACTGAAGTTTTAATAGTTTCGTTTGAACGGTTCATCATGACATCTAGGAAGGGCAATTGATCATTTACCTCTTTTTCCATGGTAAACTTAATTGTAGGTCGAATGGTATTCAGATGTTTCAGGAAATGATTAAGTTCTTGATCATTGCCCTTCCATACGATGGAAGTATCATCGACATATCTCAACTAGACTTTCGATTTTACTGTTGCCGTTTCTATGGCATGAGTTTCGAACCATTCCATATATATATTGGCGACGACTGGAGAGAGTGAAGAACCCATCGGAAGCCCGTCGTTTTGAGCGTAGAACTTGTCCTTTACTTGAAAGTAAGCACTACGCAGGCAACACTCCAAAAGGTCCATCACCTCGTCCAGTGGTAACGTGGTTCGATCTGATAAAGTACTATCATTTGAAAGTCTAGTTTCGCTTATGTCTAGTGATTCCCCTAATGGTACATTAGTATGCAGACTTTCTACATCAAAGCTTATTAGTCTGTCGTCTGGCTCTAGATTGATGCTACTAATAATGTTCACGAAATGGGTAGAATTTTTAACATATGTGTTTGTCTTACCTTCTTTTTAAGAGAAACTGCGCCAGTGCATTTGTTTGGGGATCCTCTAGTGCTGGTTATTGGCCTCAATGGTATGTTCGATTTATGAATTTTTGGAAGTTCGTAAAGATGTGGTGGCTTACTGTAGTGTGGTGTGAGCGCCGATAGTAGGTTGTCAGGTATATTGTTTTGGTATTTCCTGAGTTTTCTGTAGATTTTTGACTCTATGGATTTTGTGGCGTCACGGGCTAATTGTCTATATTTTCCTTCTTCCAGGATATCTCCGATTTTTTGGTCGTACGTTACGATGTCCATTATCACTGTTGCATTTCCCTTGTCCGCTGGTAAAATCTTTATGGATTCATCCTTACGAAGTTCTTTTAAGGCTGATGCTTCTAGTTTGGAAAGATTTTGAACTGGATTTTTCTTGTCTTCCAAAGTTGATTTTATTTTCCACCTAAACTCGTCGGAATGGTTTTCGTCTACTTGTATAGATTCTATAGAGCTTAAGATATCTAAAACGGACATGCTTTTTGGTGTTACTGCGAAATTAAGCCCCTTGCTTAGTAGTTGTTCTTCTGCTGTTGAAAGTATTCTTGAAGATAAGTTTATGATGGGTTTTCTTGAAGTTGTTTCAGGTGGAGTCGGTTGTTGATGTGATTTTAGTTTCTCTAGTTTATTTCGGTGTTTCCTCGCCATATTTTCTTTTAATTTGTTGCATATATAAGACCACATTTTAGTAATTCTACAACCTTCAAACAAACGATAAAAATCTATGATACACAGAGCATTGACTACCCTTTTTGACAGACACAGACAGGAAAAAATAACTTATTACAATAAAATAAATCACATTAAACAAGGGTAATAATGAATTGCAAATTAACTATTTAATAAATGAAAATCAAACTATACCCACCCAACATAAGTAAAAATAACACTAACTGCACCACGCTTAGGTATTTTGGACCTATTTCAGATAGAATAGCTAATGTCAAAACAAAATTTTAAAATTCCAGTCAAATGGTGACAAAAACTGTCACCCATGTTTAATGCCAAAGACAAAATTTCATCTCTATAAAAATTTGGAGCTTATAGAATAAATTGTTCGGATTGGAATAGCTGTTACATCGGACAAACGGGAAGAAATTTCCATACAAGATTTTAAAGAACACAAAACTGCATTTTTATTGAAAAAACATTATTCAAATTTCGCTAATCATTCCATTGAAATATGCCACATATTCGCAGATGTTAACAATGTTCAGATTGTACATACCCTTACAGACTTACAAAATTCTCCGTTCTTCGATGTTCTGCTTTTAGTGCCTAAATAGTAGTAATAAAAAATGTGCGAGGTAAAAAACCTTATAAAGTAATGTAATCCGTAGTTTTTAAGGCATTGCATTTGAGAATGAAACAGTGTTACTAAACCAATTTAATAATAATAGTGATAGGTTTAACAGAGTCAATTTTGATTCATTAGTTATTTAAAATGTACTATCAGAAAGTAACAGACTACTCAGTCAAGTATGTAAAGTTATTGTTAAAGATTATTAACATTATGTTTTTATTTTTGTTGGCAGTGTGTGTTGTACCTGTGGGCATTAAAACTTTGTTTCCCAACCACATTGTACCTGCTGCGAGGGAACCACGAGTGTCGGCATTTAACGGAGTATTTCACTTTTAAACAAGAATGTAAGTATATTTTAACACTATTAATAACACATTTCATCGAAATTATGTAGATTAGTGTTTTTATCTTTTTTTTAACAAAAATATTGGTAAACAGTTGATAACTTTTTTTATAAAAATAATTTATTAAGATATTATCTTTCAACCCTTGAGTAACAGTTTTTCTACTGCATTGTCTCTCAACCTAGAGGTCGCGATTCCATATTCAGAAACATGGGAGGTCGCAATGGGTACAAGAAGTAAGACCCGTGTATGAAATAAAATGACGTAGTAGCTAAAGCAGTTTGAAATAGTAATTTAATGCCACAATTGATTTTGTTTTTCACTTATAAGTTTTTCTATATTTGGATTATCATTACAAACAAATATAAGTAAATTATTTTCCAGAGATAATAGATGATTTCTATAATTAATTTTTAATTCCACCATAGATGAGAAGCTTTTTTCACATAAGTAGGAAGTCGCGAAGGAGATCAATGATTCCAAAGTTCCCGTTACATGAGAGTTAAAAATTCTAGTTGTAGTGTTTTGTCGACCGATATTTCGATAACTTGGTTGTGAATCTCAACAGGTAATTTAACAGCTGCAATATTTTCATCAAACGGATTGAGAACTCATCTTTTCGACAAATCACCTTTGCTATCTGGGAAATATTCCAGTAACTGAATTTTTAGTTAGCGTAAATGTGTTTTCATACTCTTCAACACACAATCAATTATTGATTTTTCTAAATCCATATTTTTTATAATATAATCCGAAGTTAAAATAGATGGATCACAATTTGCATTTTTCAAGGCGGATAATCCAAATTCCAAGCTTCTTGATGAAGTCACTTTGTCATTACTAAAACGTTTTTGTTTGCGTCCTTGTAAACTTGTATTCAAGTCATTTAAATGTGAAAATATATCATTCAAGTAAGCCTACACTAGTAAAGTTTCTCCGTCTTGTAAAACTCTAAAAATGGCCAAGCTTCTTGATGAAGTCACTTTGTCACTCATTACTAAAATGTTTACTTCCTTGTAAATTCGTATTCAAGTCATTCAAATGTGAAAATGTATCACTCAAGTAAGCTGGCAGTATTAAAGTTTCCCCGTCTTGTAAAAACTCTGAAAATGAAACTATTATCTGTAAAAAAGATTTTTAATTCATTTCGTAATTCAAAAAGCTTCATTAGAACTTTTCCTCGCGACGACCACATAACTTCAGTATTAAAAAACAGTGGGTAGTATTTGGCACCTAGTTTTTAGCACAGTGGGGAAAGCAACCTAGTCTGCAATGGTTGGTTTTCAATAAAATTAACAACTTGTATGGCTTCTAACAAAACATTTTGTAAGTTATCTGATATCTTTTTTGTAGCAGACGCATTTCTGTGAAGAAAGCAGTGCGTTCATTCCATATGTGGCATAATATATTTTAATTTTACTATCACAACACTGTTCTTCGTTATCGCTTTCGCGCCATCAATACTTACCGCAACTCCAAGTTTTCGTTTTGTGTTGCATCAATTAAAGAGTCCTTCGCCAGTTGCATGACCAAGGATTGATTTGCAAAATAGCATAATTTCTTTAATTGCTCCCTCGTATTCTGTTGTATTGTCGAATCGAATAGCAAAAAATTCACTTAATTAAACTTTTTCAATTATTTCGTCGTGAAAATCATCGGCCATTTCATTAATATGTCTTGACATTGTGTCGTTTGCCTCTTTCGAACTTACCATTACATTGACCACATCAATGGCAGCCAGTAAAATGAGCTTTTCGCCCTCGTATTATTACCACATTGTTATTATATTATTTAGTACTAAATGAGAGAAGAGATCTTAATACTTTTTTTCGTAAAAAAGTAATTAACAATGAAATTTTTCGTATCTTCCTTTGTTTTAATCACCTTCCTAAGCGTGCTCGTAATGAATGATCCATCGCTTATGCGCGACCGGCTCATTTTATAAGTTCGTGAACTGCAGAGCACCTATTCTAACTGGTGAAAGGGCTATAAGAACAAGGAGTTACACAAATCTTGCAGTTCGGTATTTTTGGATGTGTGCGATATCTCGATGTAAATGTAACAGTCCAATTAAACATAAACCCGTCATTGACAATTCGTCATTTAATACAAAGACAAATAGATAATTAATTTTTTCGCCATTTGAAATCATGTGAACACGCTCGTTCAAGTTTAAAGAAAAATTTGATTTTTCAGAAATCATGATACTAAAAAAATAACGAATCGTCTACGTGCGATATAAACCTTTGATAAACGTCAAATTAGGATATTATATCGAGAGAGTTGTAACCTTTTTTTACTTCATTTTTTGGCTATTTACAGGACCGCGACACTAAAAAGGTTGAGAAAAGGTGTAGCCCAGTCATTTGGTCAAAAAAAAGTGGGTTACCTGGAAAGTTTTCCGGGAGTTTTGAAAATTGGTAATTTTATAGATTTCGATGTGCTCTTTCCCAATTTCGACTTTGCTATCTCGTATCTCCGCCGCTCGCGTCGCCATATTGGAAAAATGGCGTCTAATACCAGTTTTTTTACAATATCTCCTTTCCGACACATTTTACGACAAAAACAATTATATACAAAATTAAACTGGAATAAATTTCCTACAATTTATATATTTACAATTTTTTTTGTAAAATCAATAGTTTTGGCGTACGAGCGCCGCAAAGTATTATTCATCTACACCACCACGTTTTTTTCGTATATTTCTTTAAAATATTTTACTATTGTCGCAGGTATTAAAAAAAACAGGTATAAGGGTAATGCGTCGCCTTTGTGTCGGGTCCCTCTCTCGACTTTAAATGAAACATCTGTTGGTAGAACTCAAGAGAAGTATTTAGTTTAGTCTGAGTCAGTGTCAGTTTTCTCTGGACGGATTGATAGCCAAAATTGAAGGGATTACCTTGCCGTCACTGCCAATAAGGCTCCGGTGGTTTGTTTCCGAAGTACAGGGTTTAAGCTATTAACGGAAGCCTGGTATAATCAAAAAAGTAATGACAATGCAGAAGAACGTCGGCGTATTGTAAAAACAGCAGCAGAAATTATTATAGATGATATTCGCTCTACGATCTATGAGACAAAACATTATCCTCCATTAGATAATTTTTTTCAAGACTCTAAGTCAGATATACCTGAAACTTTACGCGTTTTCCTAGATGGAGTGATTTTCAGAAACAAACGAGCGTCTTTTGAAAAATGGAAGAAAAAAAACACTGCTCTCGCCCATTATATAATTGCAGCAGCAAGGCCGAAATCTTTTATATCATCATTACAGATCGGACTAGCTGCATTTTTATTTCATAAGTATGGATCTCGGCGATTAATAGATGTATTATCATCTCTTGGATTTTGCTCTTCATACACCGAAGCAATGTTGTTTGAAGTTTCAGCTATTATGCGCGCATCGTTGAATATCGATAATAACGCATTTTCTCAATTTGTTTTTGACAACGCTGATTTCAATACGCAGACATTAGATGGTACTAACACTTTCCATACCATGGGCGGTATCCATTGTGTAACACCTACAACTGCTATCGCTCCTGATCAAATTAATCCTCGATTAAAGCAAATGCCGTCTGCAAGAGTCGTTGGTAGTTTAAGTACCATTGCATTAAAAACATTTATGAAAAAAAAAACGATACGGTCTTAAAAACAATAAAGATTCAAAACATTGGTAGCATTCGTGCGGCTTCGGAAGTAGTTATGCCATCCGTTTCAGATTTATTGTGGCTATATCCATCGCAGATGATCCGGATGAAATTTCGGTCTGCGACGTCTCGATCGGTGCCCAAGACGAACTCGCAACGCCTGGTTCATCAGGAACGGCAAAGCGAAGGAGATTGCGCTAAATTTCGAAAGTGTGCATCACATGTGGATTATGCCTACAGGGAACACCACGAAAAAAAAAAACGCGCCGCTTACTCTACGTCAAGGTGGTGTGGAAATGAGCTCGTACGCCAAAAACTATGGATTTTACAAAAAAAAATGTTAATACATAGATTGTACGAAATTTTTTCTAGTTTAATTTTGTATATAAATGTTTTTGTCGTAAAATGCGTCGGAAAGGAGATATTGTAAAAAAACTGTTATCAGGCGTCATTTTTCCAATATGGCGGCGCAAGCGGCAGAGATACGAGGTGGCAAAGTCGAAATTCGAAAAGAGCACATCAAAATCTATGAAATTACCAATTTTTAAAACTCCCGGAAAATTTTCCAGGTAAAACTACCAAATCACTGGAGTAATGGTCTACTGTAACGAGCTGCGCGTTAATTTAAAGAGTGTCGTTCGGTATTTAACTCCTAAATAACCGAACTGGTAATAAACCAAATGATAAAAAAAACTTATCCACCTAATACTAAAATAACGTTATAATAGCTTAAAAAAACAGCACGAGACTTATTTTCAGATTAAGCTCGAATACAACTTAAGAACGTTTAATTTAAAACTTTACGAGTTCATTAATTCCGAGATAGTAATTAAATTTTAATATTTTAATTTGCCGCATCTTTCTGGAAAAATAAAACAAAATAGCTATTATTGCGCTTACGGTCTGATACATTTAATTTTTCTACAATTAAAACTGGCAGTTTTTAATTAATTTAAAATTTCAAACAAGCTTGTAAAAAACAAACTTATTTAATTAAAATTTAATTGGCATGTTGTACTACGTCGGATAATTGTGCAGGTGGCAAATTTCTCAATCTAGATCCGGATAGGGATGAAAACGTGGACAAAGAGGTTTAAACGCTTGAATCTAGACAGCAATGGAATGGTTGTGAATCTCACTTGTTGTTCTATTGTATTTTTTTAATAAAGAAATTATAGAGATTAATTCTTCACAGAGAAGCTGTAAAAACTATCTACAGAAATGGGAATATATTCTCCGCTAACGTAGCTTTCTAGTTATTCGAATAAAGTATATCGTACGACACCTCTCAGATGTTTGAGGACACTTCCTTTTCTGAACACAGAACTGAACCCTTCATTTAAAATTTTCAACAATACGTAAAAATGCGGCAGGTATTCTTCCGAATTATGTCTTCTTCAGTTATTAATTCTTGTTCATAGATACCATTTCGCAAATAACTCCTTAAGTAAAAATCAGGAGAAGTCAAATCCAGAGATCCTGTAAGCTATGCTACTCGTCAACGTGGCTTATCAACCGACCAGTATAAAGTCTACTCATATAAGCATGAACCCGTTGATGGCGAATCAATGTATGTTGTGGTAAAATAACAACGGCCAACAAAAAAATATTTGAAAAACTTTTTATAGCAATGTGCCTTACTTAATGTTATGTATTTTTGGGTGCTGAAACCGTACTTGGTATGAGTTTTTTTCATCACCCACAATTTTGTCACAATATGACATCTATTATATATTTCAAAAATAGAAAAAATTTGATATATAAAAATTAAAAATCATAGTTTTTGTTAATAAGTTACAATTTTTACTTACAATAATATTAATTTACTAAAATGCGAATATTAAATCCTCATTTTTTTTTGTATTTCCTCTCCCTTTTCTCTGTAAAGTTTCTTACATAGCTTTTTCTCCGATTTAGTGCATTTTAATATTCTCTGTAAAGTGATGCAAGAGTAATCACTCATCATGTTGATATTCCATCGTCCCTGGTATCGTTTTTCCATCTCTTTTATGGCCCAACGAAACCGTTTCCCTGGCTCTTCACTCACATCACCTAAGTTTCTCGGAAAAAAGTCAAGATGGTTGTACAAAAAGTGGACTTTAAGGCTCATCAAAGAACAAAGATTTTTGAACTTGTCTATCATATTATCTACGGTAAGTTCTTAGTTAGAGATTTTCACATTGCCCAAAAACTTCGAAAATCCCTTCTTTCAGTTTAGCTTCGGATAAACGAGGAGATCTTTTACACAAATATGTAAAACAATCGCTATCTTTAGGCAAAACTTTTACAAATTGTTTCATTAAGTCCAACTTTATGTGTAGTGGCGGTAAAAGAATCTTTTTGGGGTCTAGCAATATTTTATGCAAAATATTCTTCTCACCGGGTGTCAAAGTTTTTCTTATGAGTCATTGTTTTTTGAGAGCCCTTTCTCTACTGTCCTACTCACATATAAAACATGGAAACTTTGTAAATCTCTTTTATTGACCTCAATCATGATTTTCTGTAAAATTTTATTAAGATTTTCGTAAGTTTCCTTCATTTGGACTGAACGAGCAACAGGCAGTGAAGCACAAATAAGTCTCCAATTTTCCTTCTTGTACTCAATGTCAAATTCACTCGTTGGACTGTCAATATCATTGCAGTAAACCAAATCTTCTTCCTGCCTAAAAAATTGAACAAACTGTTGATCTCTTGTTGTATAATAGTAAATAGAACATAATGAAGCGTGCCCTAGGATTCAATACTAGACCATTACTTCTTCATAACTTTTATCGTACATTGAAAAAAAAATTAAATATTCCGGCTTGAGTTGAGATTGAATAAAAATGCATAACGAGCAATGAATCACTATTTTTCTCCAATGATTTTCCTCAGTATTCACAAGTTTCCGCCTACCGGTAACTGGATGGTATTTTACATGTATTTTAAATCAGTCAAAACAAGTGAGATACAAGATTGCGTAAATACTCAAAAATAAAAAGGATAGAAACAGAATACAAAATATATAGTGCTCCAGACGGCCGATTTTTGACCACATACTGTATTATCGAATACACTCTATTATTTTGAAAGCTTTTTATTTTCAACTTTAATTGTGACACTTGTTAAACTAATTCAAGTTACGTCGACGAACCCTCAAACTATACTATCCGCAAAAGCCGAACCGGACCCTTTATATACCCTTTTGGTCAATACCAAAAGATTCCCTAATTTTCTAAAAGGATTTCGATACTACATGGTGTAATAAAAATAAGAAAAAGGAATAATCCGGCGATTTCTAGACCTTCTATCATAGGCGTTCCATGTTCAAAATAAGGAAATAGAACTTACTCAAAAGTTCCAGACCTTCTTTCATCGACGTCTCATGAGAAAATTAACAAAAAGTAAAATAAAATAAATAAATTAGAAAATAAATCTAAAACCGTACAAACACAAACTAATACTATGAAATCTATAACGCTATAAAATTCGTTATATTGCCCACTTCCCAGCCTTGACCGTCCCGATCAACATTCTTAATCCTGATAATGGGCCAATCTGTCAAAATGCATGACTTTCATCTTCGCATGAGGACATCTCTGAATTCGGTACACCAGATCGTTTAATCGGGTCAATACATTGTACGAACCTTCCCATGATTTCTGAAGCTTTGGTGAACGCCCTTTTCGGATTTTACAACCACACTTTTTCACCTACCATGAATCCTCCAGTATACGCTTTGAGGTCATAGAAGGTCTTCATTCCATCGCTTTTTATTTAGTCATCTCTGTACCTTTCCGAGGATGACCTGCAGGATGTTCTTTTTCCATAGTGCCTTTCGCGGTAACGATCCTTCCCGACGTAACCTCTCGAGGCTGACCTGTAGAACGTTCTTCCGTAGCCTCTTTCGCGGTCATGATCCCTCTCGTTTCGTTCTCCACGGTCGCCGTGAGTACTCCTCCTCCGTAATGGTCCTTTCTTCTATCGCCTCCACCAGCAGTAATTTCCTCGCAATCTCTGTACAAATGACCACTATATACGTACTAGTAATAACGCGTGTTATTCGAATGGTACCGGAGACGCTGACCTCTTTTCGGTCTGGCATAAGTCACTCTAATACGACAACCGCATACTTTAACTCCATCACAAGCCTTGACGGCAACTGCAGCATATTTTTTATCTTTGTAAACATCGAAAATAGGAGATACTGTTACTTAATCAGACCTCTTTAAGTTCATCATAAGGGGCAAACTTTCTCCAAGTCGCTTCTTCAAACTTTATCACTTATATTAGCAATATGAAGCCGATAGCCCTCAAGCTCTCTGCCAGGAACAGTACTGCAAGTACAGCGGCTTTGTACATGCCCCTCTTGGCCACACTTTCACAACGAATTCTATTTCTGTTACGAAAAGTTGTATTATTGTTGTCTTGTGTTTTCCCTTAGTTCAAAAATTCTTGCAACTCCCTCATTAGCCTCATGAAAATTTCTTCCTTGGTCTTGCGATAATTCCGGGAAACATTGACTCTTCTTATGATTCTTTCTTGGTTCCCTGAGGTCTGTTTGGCTATCTCAAACTGAAAGGCATAAGCAAGAGCCTCAGAAATTTTCTTCAGTCGGTACATTCTTCGAGTTTGACTTGTTTTTGGGTCTCGTAAACCTTCGATAAAACTATTTACTGCTAACTCTTGCTTTATTTCTTCCGGATAGCTTGGGTAAGTCAAATTTATTAGTCTCATTACATCCGCCTCATATTCTTGAAGACTTTTGTTGTATTTTTGTCTTCTTCCTTGGAGCTGAGCCTCATAAATTTCTTGAAAGTGGGCTTACCCATAGTTAATTTCCAGAAAAGTAACAATAAACTCGCAATCATTCTGTTTTTCTTCAGGAATGTTACGTAGAACTTCCATAGCTTCAGCTCGTAGTGCTAGAACAAGAGCACGTGCCTTCTCCGGTGAACTCCAATTATTGCCGGTGGTGGTGGGTTAGAATTGACGGACATAGGTAAGCCAAGGTACCTTGCCGTCGAAGGTAGGTGGCTTCATCACACTGGTTGCAAGAACACCATCTACCTTTATTATACCTGTACTGGCTACCTTCTGGATTTGCAAATGTAATTGTTGCATCTCTTGTTCTATGCGCTTCATATCTACCTGATTTTTTTTATGTCTTCTTGCAGTTCTTGTTTCATATCTGCTTGACTGCTAATCTTCTGTTGCATTTCTGGTTCTATGCGCTTTATGTCTTCTTGATTTCTTTCAATGTATTCTTTTAATTCTTGTTTCATATCTTCTTGACTTGTCTTAAGTTCCTGTCTAATATTCTCCAGGCTTGTTTGTAGTTTTTGTTTTATATTTCCTTGATTTTTCTTAATGTCTTCTTGGCTTGTTTTAGTATCATCAATTATTATTTCATATCGTCTTGATTTTTCGACATATCTTCTCTTAATTCTTGTTTCATGTTTTCTTTGTTTGTCTTCAGTGTTATCAATTCTTCTCTCATATTATCTTGGCTTGGCTTTAATTCTTGTTTCATATCGTTTCGATTTTTCGTCATATCTTCTTTCAATTCTTGTTTCAGTTCTTCTTGGCTTGTTTTCATATCTTGTATCATCATCAATATCTGATTTAAACTAGTTGCAGCTTCTATTTTTAACTTTCTTTTCCTAGTTTTGACAGGCATCCAATTTCAATTTAATTTTCTAACCTGAACTAACCTCTTCTGGATTTGATCCCACTTCCGACACCAATTTGTTTCGGACGGTCGATTTTTGACCACACACTGTATTATTGAATACACTCTTTTATTTTGAAAGCTTTTTATTGTCAACCTTAATTGTAACATTTGTCAAAGTAATTCAAGTTGTGTGGACGAACTCTCAAACTCTACTGTCCCCGACAGCCGATCTGGACCCTTTATATACCCTTTTGGTCGATACCGAAAGGTTCCCTAATTTTCTAGAAGGATTTCCATACTGCATGATGTAATAAAAATAAGAAAAAGGGATAATCCTGCGATTTCTAGACCTTCTATCATAGGCGTTCCATGTTCAAAATAAGGAAATAGATTTACTAAAAAGTTCCAGACCTTCTTTCATCGACGTCTCATGAAGAAATTAACAAAATATAAAATAAAATTAATAAATTATAAACTCCTAGTAAATAAATCTAAAACTGTACAAACTACAAACACAAACTAATACTATGCAATCTATAACGCTATAAAATTCGTTACAATAATATAGATATAGAAATTTTTTTAAAACCAGAAATGCGAAGAACTGTACTATTTTCTTTTAAACGAAGTAAGCGAACGTAAGTAGTGTTTTAGATTATAGTTAGATCACTTACTTAAAATAGTTAGGTGATGCTCACAAAACAAAGCATTGTTGTGCACCACGCTTGGTCACTATCGCTTTTAGAAATTAATTATTTAGCTTGTTCTCATATTTGACATCATTCTGAGATATTTCAATATACGCTGAGTCCCTACTTTTTAATGTCTTGAGGTTTGGTTATTAGAAGAACACTCTATAAAGTAAATAGACATATCAAAAATGGGGTTATTTTTAAGTTTTTCGATTTTAGATGATGTTCCTGCCTGAAACTCTCTATTCTGATTCCAGAGCTGAAAAGAGCAGGAAAAAATACAAAAGAAAGTAGGTTTTCGAGTTAACCGAATTTAAACTTCCTAACCTTAAAATCGATTGAAAATTTAAATATTTTTTCTAGAGCGCGCTAGTGGCTCGAAAAATCAGAAAAAATTCGTGCTCACTCTGCGTGCCAAAATACACCCAACAAATGCACTAACGAAGTTTCTCTTAAAAATCATACAACCTTTAGAAGGTAAGACAAACACATATACTAAAAATTCTACACATTTCGTGAACCTTATTAGTAGCATCAATCTAGAGCCAGACGACAGACTAATAAGCTTTGATGTGGAAAGTCTGTATACTAATGTACCATTAGGGGAATCAATAGACATAATCAAAACTAGACTTTCAAATGATACTACTTTATCAGATCGAACCACGTTACCACTGGACGGAGTGATGGACCTTTTGGAGTGTTGTCTGTGTATTGCTTACTTTCAAGTAAAAGACAAGTTCTACGCTCAGGACGACGGGCTTCCGATGGGTTCTTCACTCTCTCCAGTCGTATATATATATATATATATATATATATATATATATATATATATATATATATATATATGGAATTGCCAGTAGTTATAATATAAAAACAGCCTTTAAATCAGGAAATACCCTTAGAGCTCATTTAACAAAAACAAAACCTAAAACTACCGATAAGAAAGAATGTGTTTACAAAATTCCATGTGAGTGTGGTGAAATGTATATTGGAGAAACCAAACGACCGCTAGAAGTTAGAATTAAGGAACATAAAAATCATACACAGAAAGGGGAAACGTCGGGATCAGCTATTGCAGAACACTCCTGGGATAAACAACTCCATATAAAATGGTCTGAAGCCGCGGCAATATATATGGAACCCAATATGAAAAAAAGAAAATTTATAGAAGCAGCATACATTAAAAACAATAATATAATCTTAGTAAACCGAGTATTGAGATACCTAATCTTTGGCAACCACTACTTTGTAACATCAAATCATTGAGGTGTGTACAGTGAAGCGAAACATTGCGCTTCAATGGAAACAGTCCCTATATAAGCTCGTAGACGTAAGACAAAAACATTCAGTTTATACTTGATAACGATTAGAGATACAACCTAATCGAAACATCGTAAAAATAAAAATAAAGACAATGTAAGTCCGACCACACTTTAGTCAAAATACACCATGAATTTTTTCAGATATTTCGAAGCAAAATTGCGCCTTAAAAAGAATAATACGTTAAGAAGACCTTTTTGAGGTTAGGAATGCCTAGGAGTAAGCTAGGGGTATGAAATTTTGACAGAGAGTTTTTTTACATATTTTAACGCTGTTCAAACCGCATGTCCATACCTTTGGGGGCGTTTTTCACATGGAGTTTCGGCTATAGCCTTTAAAAAATATTTGTACTTATATTTATTAGTATATTTTATTTTAATTTACAACTTTTTGGAGGGTTGCGCAAACCTGCAAATGCAAGGAAAATCCGCCACTGCACTGTACACTAAGGCTATTATAAGAATTATAGAAATTATCCCCTAAGCGACTATAGGGCTTAAAAAATAACTCCAGACTTTTTGACCAGTAAAATTGGAATTAAAATTAGGCTCTAAGAAATTTTATATTTTCCATTTCTTTTCTTATAAAGAAAAAATAAATAAATCGGCAAAAATCTCATAATCCATATTTATAACTTAAATTCCATAGCTTGGCAATTCGATATTCGTGTTTTTCATCTGTTAAATGTCAAATATTACTACATTTAACCGGGAGTGTCGTTTTTGTCGTCGATTTTATTATATATCGATATTTTATTTAGATGTTTCTTTTGTGTTGCCGTTTACCCATTGATTTATTGCATTTCGAATAGGGTTTCTTGCCTTTCGTTTCAGATTTCGTTTTGCGGTTTATTTTTGTTTGTTTGTTGGTTTCGAATGAATAATGTATTTTAGAATTTTAAATTCTATTGGGTTCGATTAAAATGCGTTAAAAGCTTTTTGTTCGCGAAAGATACAAAACAATTCAATCATTTTCCGTTATGTCACATTCTTAGAAATTTTTTGGCCTTATCGAGTTTTTTATACTCGTAGATATTTTAGAATTATGTTTTATACGCGGTTTTTTGTTTTGTTTTCAAATAAAATTAATAAGTTTGTTCCTAAAGATGCTTTCAGAAGGCAGGGGTTGTGGTTTTCTAAGAAAATTGGGACCAATTAATCAAAGTCGCAATATAACTTTTCCCTTATATTTTCTAAAATACACAATATACAAGGTTTCCCACTTGACAATTTTTTTTGCTTTAATGTTTTTATAGTAGAATAGAAGTTATGAGATTGGGCTTTTTAGTTTCGGCACAGTGTTATGTGATGTGGTCATCCTAAACATCACTCCATCTCCCAAATATTAAGATTTACGAGGTTAATTAAGTTAGAGAATAGTTTCCGTTTTTCGAATTTATTCCAATTATATTGACAGTGTTGCCAAATATTTTTTAGTTTCTAAGAAATAGGGTCAAATTGGCAAAAATTTAATAAAAGGAAGCTTGACAAACAAAATTTTAATATATTGTCTTGTCTACAAAATGGCACTGTTCTAAATGGTGGTTTTGTGTTTAAGGGAATAACTTCTACCCTTGTCAAAAATTAAATAGAGCAAAAATATCTAATATTTTTAGGTTAATATTTTCAAAGACAATAATGTTTCTCAAAATGACTAATCTGATATAATATTTACGATTTCCTCTAATATAATCCACAGAAAATAGAATTTATGGTACCATATGGTTGCGATCTACTTTTTTATACATGGTCATAAAAAAACGATTAAATCACATTTTTTATCAAAAGTGAACAAAATTATATAATTGGTTACAACTTTTACATTGAAGGAACATTACTTTATAAAAATATTTCTTGTGAAAAATGTGGGTACTTTACGCGCAATTTAAAATTTTTGACTCCCCCTCGTATAACATAAAACTTTCACCTGATTTGGTTGGTGTTATTTTGATTTGGGAATATGCAAAACTTTTGCAAGGGACAATAAATTTATTAAATAGGAAGATAAAAAACTTTCCCATATGTTGCGCACTTTCTGCCGGTCACTTTATATATATATATATATATATATATATATATATATATATATATATATATTGTGGCGAACTTTATAGCAGTACCATACTTCATAGTGTTAGTTTGTTTCTAGGTTGTACGGTTTTAGGTTTATTTTCTGCGAGTTCTTAATTTATAAAGAAAATCTGGATATTTTTAGTAAATTCTATTCCCTTATCTTGAACATGGAACGCCTATGAGGGAAGGTTTAGCAATCGCCAGATCACTGCTTCTCCTTATTTTTATTACACCATGTAGTATGGAAATACTTCTAGGAAATTAGGGAATCTCCTGGTATTGGCCAAAAGGATATATAAAGGGTCCAGATCGGGTTTCATTGACAGTTTAGTTTGAGAGCTCGTCGATGCAACTTGAAAGTATTTGACAAGTGGTAAAATTGAAGCTTTCTACAAAGACACAGAATACGCATGTAGAAGACAAGTGGCAAGATTTAAAAGAGGCCATAATAAAACCTGCCTAGAGTATTCTTACCAGAGAGAAACAGAAAAAAGGACAAGAGTGGATAACAAAAAAAATCTTAGGACTCATGGAAGAGCGAAGACAGTGCAAGGAAAAATGCAAACAAAAATATAATGAAGTACACAAACAAATCAGAAACGAAATAAGGACCGCAAAAGAAACTTTTTATGGAAGAAAATGCGAGGAAATTGAAGAACTGCAACTAAAACATGACACTTTTAATTTACATAAAAAGATAAAGGAATTGGCAGGTATACAAAAACGGAAATAGCCCAATCTATTATGCAACGCAAATGGAGAAATAATAACCGATCTACAAGAAAAGCTTATGACTTGGAATAATTATGTAGAAGAATTGTTCGACGATGAAAGACGAGAACCTAATATAGATAGCTTACAAGGCGACGAAGGACCAGACATAACTAAAGAAGAAATACTATACGCTATAAAAACAATGAAGAATTTACAAAACAGGAGAAATACCAAAAGAATGGCTCCTGTCAACTTTTGTCACCATACCAAAAAAGGCAAACGCAAAACAGTGCACTGACCATCGCACAATAAGCCGAATGAGACACACATTAAAAGTATTCCTCAAAGTGACTCACACAAAAATTTACAGAAAACTAGATGTGGATATTGGTGATACTGAATTCGGATTTCGGAACGGGCTTGGAACAAGTGAAGTACTATTTGCACTTAACGTCATGTGCCAAAGATGTCTAGATATGAACCAAGATATGTATATGTGCTTCATTGACTACAATAAAGCATTCGATAAAGTACGTCACGATCATCTAATGAGACTGCTGGTAGAAAAAAACTGGGATAAAAGAGACATCAGGATTATTTCCAAGATTTACTAAAACCAGAAAGCGAATATTCGAATAGAACCAGAGACAACGGAGGAACTCGAGATTAAGAAAGGCGTAAGAGAGGGATGTATACTTTCACCAATCTTATTCAACCTATACTCAGAGGACATAGGTATTAAAATAAATGGCATCCCAATAAACAACTTGAGATATGCCGATGACACGGTTGTAATTGCAGAAACTTCAGAGGATCTTCAGATACTAATTAACAGAATAGTAGAATGCAGTGAAGAATATGGATTATCACATAACACCAGTAAAACAAAAATAATGGTGGTATCTAAATCACCACAAAACTTCCCTGACATAACCGTGCATGATCAAAGAATTGAACGTGTGAGAAAATATAATTATCTGGGAACTGTTATCAACGAAAATAACGATAGCTCTGAAGAAATCAGAATCAGAGTGGAAAAAGCTAGAGCTACGTCTATTAAAATGAAGAAGGTGTTCTGCAGACGAGATTTAAGCCTTAAACTTAAAATTCGCCTTGTGAGATGTTACGTGCTGTCAGTTCTTTACGAATGGAAGCGTGGATATTGAAGAAGATTGATACCAAGAGGATGGAACCATTTGAGATGTGTATGTACCGTAGAATATTAAGAATATCGTGGACAGAGAGAGTAACAAATGTGGAGGTTTTGCGAAGAATGCGGAAAGAGAAAGAATTAGTACTTACTATTAAAGAACGCAAACTGCAATACTTGGGACATGTTATGAGGGGAGATAAATACCAGTTGCTGCAATTAATTATCCAGGGAAAAATAATAGGCAAAAGATCCATAGGAAGAAAAAGATATTCATGGTTAAAGAACTTAAGAGGTTGGTACAATTGTAACAACTGCCAACTGTTTAGATCTCCAGTGTCAAAGATACGCATAGCTTTGATGATAGCCAAACTTCGGAACGAGGACGGCACCTAAAGAAGAAGAAGAAAATTGAAGTTGACAATAAAGAGTTTTTTAAATAATAGAGTGTGTTCAGTAACACACTGGGTGTTCAAAAATCGGCCGTCCGGAACAATATAATAAATTTTATTGAGCATTAGGCTAGTTAAATTATTTACAAAAATATACAAATATATGGAACTCATAGTCAATTCTTTACAAACTAATTCCCCCAAAATATTCCTTAAAAACTAATTTCCGCAAACACACAGAGGCACGAGAAAGCACACAAAGAAAACGAAAACGAAATTAGACATATACCTCATTAAACATTTCTTAAATGCTTAAAAAGTCTTTTGTTAAACGTTCGCAAATCAGGCGCCCACTTAAGATCTTCACAAAGAACATTATATAAGCACATTTCATCAGAAAACAAAGTTTTTTGTAATGCTCTTGTTCTTACTATAGGAATATTATCATTTTGACCAGCCCTCGCATTATAATCATGAAAATTAGATTGTTTTTGAAGGTAACATTTTAAATAATCTGGCAACATGTTATGTACAATCTTATATATCAAAAATGCCCTTTAACGTACTGTTTAATATATAGTCAGTTTAACGATTGTAATATATCATTAACCGGAATGCATCTGTCTCCCTTCTGTTGTAATTGGAGCTTATTCACCTTTTCTTTTGTACAAGAAATTGATGAGAAACAAGCATATGAAAAGTGGAGGAAACTTATAGAATTGTACACAATCATTTTAGTCCACTGAGACATACAATTTGACATTCGACTGAAGAATCCTATCTTTTGTTTATACATACATAAAAAACATGTTTACTAAAATTTAATTGTTGTTCCAAAATAACTTCCAAATACTGTATTTCGAACGAATCCAATAATATCCTGATTTATGGCAGGAAAATGACCTAAATTAACGAACTTTTGACAATTTATCCTAGAACCAATAATGATTCATTTAATTTTCAGACTATTTAGTTTTAATTTATTTTGACACAGCCATCCATATAAAAGTTTTAATCTCCATAAGCTCATAATCTGTCTCAGACTGAGATGAAAGTGTCATCAGCAAACAAGTTCACAAATGAATTTCTGAGTACATCATTTATATCATTGACATTAATAATAAAGAGCACTGGACCCAAGACACTTCCTTGTGGCACATCCACTCCTTTAATCATTTATTAGAAATGTTATTCCGGACCCTAGTTCGATAGTATATATTCTTTAAGAAAACTTTATTTTTTATTTACTAATTTTTTTTAAGTTTTCCACATCCTTTTATCATCTCTCTAGCAGTTATCAACATTTCTGGCAAAATATTCCTCTTTTTCTTTCTTTATTATTGAAATAACTTTATTTCTTTTCCTGTTGTACTCATTCTAATCACCATCATTTGCAACAAAACAAAATATGTTGTATGCATTGTTCCTTTCATACTGTGCAGATCTAATTTCTTGTGTAATCTATAGATATTTTTGATGATTCAAGTCAATTTTTTGTATCGGAGCTATCTCAACTAACGCTTTTTGTATAGTATCCGTAAACTCATAATAAATTACATCAACAGTATAAGTATAGTTCCAGTTTTGTCCAGTTAGAAACACTATAATTTTTTTACATTTTCATGATCCATAACCATTGGAAAAGTTCATAAAAGAATATTCTATTCTGATTATTGACATTAAAAACCTACTTAATTATTTAAATCTACAATCATTTCAAATATATATATATATATATATATATATATATATATATATATATATATATATATATATATATATATATATATATTTCGGCGAAATATTTTTTTATGAAAGCAACAATTAATGCGTAAACCGAGAAACTAACGAATAAATGTTTTAATTTAGAGTAAAACTCGTACAATTTAACTGAAATTTGCAATTTTGCAAAATATTAAAAGCCTTTTATTACATCCGTTTATTTTTTCGAGCATTCAAAATAGTACTTTCGGCATAAAATTTAATATTTGTACATACCTATTTTTATAGGTAGTTTTTAACTCTCATGTAACAAAGCATTAAATTGAAATAAAACATTTTTATTGTAAGCTTTTGAAAAAATGCAGTCGAGTAATTAATTTAAACACAAGAGAAATTGTAATTTATGTATCATTTAAATTCATTCATATAAAATCTATTGCCGATATATAAGAATTTTTTATATGTACATGAACTCCTGGGCAAAAAAAAAAACAGACTAGTAAAATTTTATTAAAATTCAATATTAAATAAATCTTTAAGTTTTGTATCAGTTTTGATCATTCTTTTTCACATTGTAGGTTCTTGCATCTTGATCATTACCTCATATTAAATTTCTAAAAATTTTAATCGAATTTGGTGTTACTGGAAGAACCAAAAATTGTATTTTGTTTTAAATTCTGAACTCCGTGTAGAAGCATTGAACGACACAACGTTTTTCAGTTTATACGAATTTTAAGTCTCATCATTTCTCAATATATCTTTTCCTGATTTATGCCAATATTTTCATTCTAAAATGATTTTTTTAAAAACTACACAATTATTTAAAATTAAATTTAAACAGAATTTTATTGGTCCGAAGTTTCTGTTCAGGAGTATAAGAACAAACGAACCATTTTTTCGTCGAAAAACAAATGTTTCATTTCTTGACTTCCGCTATTTTGTCGCAAAGGGGAAAAAATCAGGTAGAACGAAATCTAAAATACCAATGAAATTTTCTTCGTTTTTGATTTCAGATAGACGTACTTTGAAAAAACCTCTACTTTATAAATACTAATATATATTTTACAATAAGAATCCAAGTTTATATCAGGCATGCACTACGTTAGGATTCTGTAACAGATCTTTTGTTTATGGTTCGCCTGTTCGCAAGAAGTTGTCGCAAAATCTGCTAGTCCGATTTAATACAACTCAATTGTGCTTATATACCTGTCTTAGGGAGTAATGTGCATTGTGTTCAGGTGGTAATGCCCCGTCAGGACCCCTGTCAGAACTCCGAGTTGATTTTTACTCAAGCTTATGCATTCTTTGAATCTCTTCTGGTCGTAGTTCCCCAGAAGTATCTTGTCTCAATCCTTGCAGTTCCGTCCAATAATTGGATCTATTGCTTTCTTCTTCTATCTTTAGTTCTTTCAGCATTACTCTGCTACTGATTCCACAGAAAGGCTCTGGCCCCAGAAAAGGTATCTCAGCCCCTTTCCTCGCGAGCTTGTCTACTATTTCATTCCCCATTTAGGTGACTTTATTATTCATACTCACATCATTCAGTTCCTCTGGCTGCTTAACTATCCGTCATGATGATATTCTCTTAGCCGTATTATTTTTTTTCCCTATTGAATTGAATACACATCCTAATGGCATGTATTTCAGCCTGGAAAATGCTTAGTGACTTACCCAAGCTTTCGTAGTGTCTGGTGCCGGGTCCATACACTCCTACTCCAGTTCCCTCCGTTGTTTTGGAGCCATCTGTATACCATATAGCGGATTTCTTGCTGAGTTTTTCAGTGGTGTTTCTGTCCCATTCGTTCTTGCGACTCAATTTTGTGCTGAAGTTTTTCGCAAAGTTGAATTTCTTTTTCATTTCATCTTGGGGCATGTCCCAGATTTCTTGATTTCTGGATGAGAGATTGGGCCTTCGTTTCATGACATCATCTTTCATCACCCTATAAATCGTCCTCTTCGCCATGTTCTCTAGACATATATGTAGAGGTGTGAGATTTAGGATTACTTCCATGGCGGCCGTTGGGCAGGTTTCTATTGCCCAGGTTATACATGCACAGGCCCGTCTTTGAACTTTCGAGAGGCTAGCTCTCGTATTAGCCAGACTGATTCTTTTGGTCCAGATCATGTGTGTGTGATTGGTCTCACTATTGCAATGACATCCACTGCAGGATTTTTGTGTGTGTACCCCATCTTTTTCCCACAAAGTTTCTACGGACCATCAAGGCTTCTGTAGCTTTGTTGATTACTTCTTTTTCATGCTTATTCTAGAGAAGTTTGTCATCAAAGGTCAGTCCCAGATATTTGACCTCTGACTTCCACTCAATAACATTTCCATCCATTTTGTTGGTCTTCAGATTGAGGTTTATTTTCCTTGTTTTGGTACCATTCTCTAATAAACTCAAGCTCTCTTTGAACTATGTCACAGAGGGTAATCTCGAATACAATACCCTTAATAACAGTTGAGTGGTGAGAAGGTTTGTATTTTGGTCTTTTTTTATGTTTATATATTTCAATATTTTCTAATACGTTTAACTTCCGTCCTTTCTATTCAAAGTATAATATTTGTAAGCAATTTTAAATGCAGAAATTCATGGTTCGTGTTTAAAAAATTACATGAGAAATTAAACGTTGTTTTCTTAAGTTTGTAACAGGATTTATGTTCAGTAAATCTAATTTCAAAATGTCTTCATCTCTGTTCAAGGTAGCAGCTATTGCAACTTATAAACTAATGATTTTTTATATTTATTATGTCTGTCATTGACATTAAAGATTAGGTTAGATAATCGGGTGAGAAGATTTGAAGGCTATGTTTGGGAAATAATTTGTAAAATTCCCCTCGTAAAAGAATATGAAAATAAAAAGCTCTTACATCTTACTTAAGAGGCAAAATTTTTTACTTTATTTATTTTCCTTGTACCGTTTTGCCTAAAAGGAGGTTAATAAATAATTTGTATAATAGGTTTAAAGTACAAAGAATAAATGAGATCTGGCGAGGTGGTAACGAGAAAAAAGTTATTTTCCTGAAAATAAAGGAAATTATTAACCAAGGATTTAATCAAGCTCGAAGCTTCACCGGTATAATTTTTGAGGTGGAATTTTCTAGGTTGTTTTCATCAAATAGAATAGTTAATTAACCTATGTAGAAACGTGATCAATAAATACTTAAAATTATGAAAGGGGAAAGTGGGATAATCCTGGTAATTTTTATGAATGTGATGAAAATTATGACGTTTTATACAATAGTTAAGCAAACGAGAGGTGGCAGGATCTGTCCCTGTTTTAATCATAAATGGAGTAAAGTGAGTTTCCTGTTATTATTTCTAATATACAAATGATAATCAATAGTCTTTTTAATAGACAAATTTCCTTCTTTATATTTTTATAGCATCTCAAGCTTTTATTAGGACAATCAACGTGGATTTTGAATAAAACCGGGAAAAAACATTGCTCATAAGAAAATCACAAAACTGGATAATTAAGAATTTTATATTACATATTCAGTCGTTACTACTTTTACTGTTTCGTTAACAAATCTGTAACATAAAATTATAAACTTTTAGTTTTGTAATGTTCTATTAAACTAATTTCCTGTTTTTATCCACTTTGATTGTCCTGACGAAGAGCACAATAAATACTTGAAAGCTTGAGTATATATATATATATATATATATATATATATATATATATATATATATATATATATATATATATATATGAATAGTTTGGTTATTCCGGGTTTCAATCCGTTCGTTCAAAAAATCGTTTTCACGACGTTTCGCCAAAATCTCATTTTCAAGTGCGGTTCGTCTCGTTACTCGCTGAGAACTGATGGTGGCCTCTGATGAATTTCGAGTTTTGTTTAGCTGGCTCGCTTCCTGATTGGATGAGCGGCTTTGCAGGGTCCTCCTCTCTGCCGAGTGCGATATATTTTGTTCTTGTATGCAGGTCTCTCGTGTACTAGTTGATTTTTGTTGTTTTCTTTCTTGATTCTTTATTAATGTTTTCCATGTAGTTGGAACATTTATAGCATCGTCGCGTTTATTTAGCTGTCCCGCTTTTTCGATTTCTGGGGCCTCTCTTATGACGCGTACCTTGTAGTTCTGTACTGGTGCTATTTCTTTTGTTTTTTCAAAGTCGATGGTATGTCCGGTTGTTTGGTAATGTTGAAATAGGGCTGAGGTTGTCTGTTGTTTTTGAGGCTATTTTTATGTTCTTGGATTCTTGCTGATATACGCCTGTTTGTTTGTCCTATATAAGTTTGATGGCAATCTGCACATGGAATGCTGTAAAAACCATGATTTTCAAGGTTGGTCTTGTCTTTGGGATTGCCCAGGATGTTGGCTATTGTTTTTTGTGGTTTAAATATGGGCTGTATGTTGTGTTTTCTTAAGATTCTTCAGATTCTGTCTGTTATTCCTTTTATGTATGGTATTATGGCTTTGTTCTTTGTTTGATCTTGGTCTTTGCTCTTTGTTGTAGTCTTCTCTTGTCTTTTTATGGCTTTCTTTATATCTGATTGTGAAAAACCATTCCGTTCTAGAGCTGTTGAAATGTGTCTTATTTCGTCTTGTTTTGTGTCAAGTTCTGTTAGGCGGAGAGATCTTGATACTGCATTGAGATATCGGTCAGTATGCGTGGGTTTTCGATATACGCTAAAGCCCAGGGTATTGTCGAGTTTCCTAGTTAATAGCAGGTCCAAAAAAGGAAGTTTCTTTTCTTGTTCGATTTCTAGCGTGAATTGGATTCTGTGGTGGATATTGTTCAGGTATATGAGGAAATCGTCCAGGTGTTCTTTTCCATGTGGCCATATTATAAAAATATCATCGACAGAGCGTTTCCAGCACCTTTAAAACCGAAATTTTGATTTGAAATCTCATTCACCATTTTCAAAGTCACTGTACGGCGACTGTGGGCGAACTAATGCTTACGACTTGGGTACTGTCGCTCCCTGTGTGTACCTGGCGCGCGTTCGTTGGCTGGATGATTCTGGCCAATCAGGTTGCGAGTCCTGCTGCATGTCATCGGCCCTGTTTCCAGTGTTTGGGGTCTTGTTGCAGAGTTGTGATCCGTTTCTTTACTGGTTGATGTTTTATAAGCGGATTTTTCCAAGTATTTGGCAATCACCGACTATCATCTCTTCTGGCGCTTGTTTTACGGTTGGTTTGGCTTACGTAAGATGAGCTGCATTCTCTTCATGAAATTTCGTATTCTCCCTGATTTTCTAGTCGGATTGTTATTTTAGGTGTTGGCAGGAGATCTTTTACTTTAGGGTCTGTGGTGAAATTGGTTTCAATGTTGTGTCTCTTGAGAATTTTTGCAATTTTGTCTGCAGTACCTCTGTAAGGAACAAAAGCTTTACAGTAATACCATAAATTTACAGAACCTGTAAATCGGCCACTATATTAAGAATGTTGAATCTTTCAAGAATGTTTACAACCAGGTTATATACTACCGTCGATCAGGACTACCCCTCTTTCTCCTGTTTTAGGCATAATGAATAATTAAAACAGAAATGAAACTCCTTTATTAAAACAAAAAGTTTTATGTTCCATGAAAGTTGAGAAATTATTATTGATTATTCCGATAGCAATCTGTCAATAAGTTTTTTATTGTTCAGTAACAGGCCATCATAGCTTATAATTTTTAACAGTATGGTTTCGGTGAGGTTAAGGTATTTATTATGTGTGTTTGTGTGTGTTTGTGCATTTTTTATCACTTTGCTGTTAGAAAATCGTGTGTGGCCTATATACGGGCGATATATACAAATAACAAAATTGATGAGTGGCAGTTCCTTGTTAGCTTAAAGGTATATAAAAACACACAAACATTATCGATTTATTTTAATATTCATTATTTTAGTAAAGTATAAAATGAAATGATTTTATGTTACACAAAATTAAAATAATTTTTAATCTTATTGCACATTTTCGTGAACATTACCGTTTTTCTATTTTATTTTTTGGTGTTTTAGATAAAATAATTTTTACTTTTTGTAGATTTTGATGAAAATAACTTTAACTAAATACTCGAAATAGGATTAGTGGCATATACAATACAAATTATAATAATATTACATAAAAATATGTGTATCGGCAAAAAAGATTGCCAACCTATACTGCCCAAACTATTAAAGATAGAATCGTGAAATTTTGGGAAAAGGTTGGCAACACCTTGTAGGCGTCCACTAAGAAAAAAATTTTCAAAAGTGGAATTTTAAATCGGATTATTTTTGCGTAATTAATTATCCATGTACATCTTTTTTATATTCAAAGGAACGTGTTAAAAGGGTTCAATGAAATTTATCCGGAAATCCTAAGGGTCCCAGCACAAATATACAACACTATAGATAGATATAAAAAGATTCGTGTCTAAACAATATTTTAGATTTTATCAGTTGATTCACTTTCCCTTAATATTCATGTAATATATTGTTACGATTTTCTCTCTCCTTTTTACTAAATTACTTTCAATACTATATTAACTACTTAACACTTCTAGAGCTAAATCACAACTATTTAATTACTACTTCTTAATACCTTTACTATTCAAATACAACTATATATAAACTCATATCCTATCCCTATTTATATACCTACAGAACCTACTAGAATAACAATAAATATGCTAGCATAAAAACTACCAAGAAATATGATAACTCATCGATATAATATTTGTATACAAGGTCGTATCATAAAGTTATCTTAGTCCTTTGTTACACTGTCCCCCTCCTAATTCTCATCATCTCGATCAGCTTCGATACTTCCATGGTATGGCTTCAACCTGTGGAAATGTACTACTTTCATTTTGGCCTTGAAACTTTGTTGGAACAACGTCATTGATTCTTTCAGAACAATATATTAACCTTGCACTTTCTTATCTGTGTATTCCATTTCCAAATTCACCTTGCTGGAACCCTGCAGAGTTTTCCTTGATATCATATGAATTGACTAATGCCTTCGCTACCAGGTATTTACAAGATTTGTTCGAGTGTTAAACTAATCCATCGTGGCTTACAGAACTCTCATCCAATCCTTAAATGATTTTCTCCGTGCTTATTTTTATTCTGATTATTGTTCAACAATGCCTTTGATTAGTTCGCTATAACGGTTCTGGGACAGAATAAATTGTTTGGTGCCAAAATTTAGAATGTTAAGCTTGTTGTCGAAGGAAAATCTATACTGACGAATCAGGTCCATTCCCAATATAAAATCATCTTCTATGAGAGCAACTAAGACCAAATGGTTTAATTTTAGCCTTCCAAGTTGAAGTACCACTTGCATTTCTCCAATCACATCAGCTGCTTCTTAAGTTACATTTTTTAACGTTACTTTTCTGGACAATTGTAGAATTTTAAATTTATCAACAAGGCTTCACTTTACCAGAAATGCTGCAGCACCAGTGTCAACACTTATTAGGGATAGCAGCTAGATCATTATCTTCAAGTTTGTGGTTTCTCATCTGAGCTATACACCAGTCTGGATCAACCTTAAAAGTGACTATTCGAATAAGAAACCCTTCTCTTTGTTCTACTTTGCTACCGTACTTTCATGGTCTTCTTGACAAGGTATCTACGTTGTTATGCTGTCTTCCTGGCCTCTGTTTGTTGTTAAAATAGTACTGTTGCAATTTTTCCTGGTCCTGTTCTGTGCCGTCTCTGGATGGTGAACTGGACCCTAATTGTACCTGATAGTCCCATCTCATATGTCCAGTTAGCCCACATCTGTAGCACTTCATTTGGTTTCTTAATTGCATCCATCAGTCCTTTCTCATTGGTTCAGTTCATCTACATCTGTAGCACTTTATCTGGCTTCCTAATTGCATCCGACAGTCCCTTCTCGTGTGTTAATTTCATCCGTCTGGCGCACTTGGTCTGATTTCTGCTATAACGTGAAATATCACTTATTCTGCTGTTGATGTTAGAATTGTTCTGTTGTAATTTTTCCTGATTCTCTTTTGTGCGATCTCTGGATGATGAGCGAGACCCTAATCACACCCGACAGTCCCTTCTTATGTATCCAGATCGTCCGCATCCATAGCACTCGATCTGGTTTCTTCTATAATGAAGTATCACCTGTGGTGTATAGTTTTACAAGTTTTTCAGATAACATTATTTCCATTGTTTGGTTTGGTAAGTCCTTGTTTTCTTCTTTGGTAACAGATCTTATTCTTGGCCTTGAAACGTTATGAACTGCCTCTATATCCAAAGCTCTGTTCAACGCTCCACTGCAATAACTAAACTTACTTATACGCAACATACGCTGTGTTTCTTGATCTTTGATCCCATCAGATAAGCTTGTCAAGTAAGTTTTTCGCTATCTCTTCTGATTTACAAATAGAATGTTCAAGAGTTTTTTCGAAAATTAACCTTATCTCCTTACTAGATGATAAATGCAACTGTGAAATCCGTTTTCATCCACCTCTTCTTATTTTCAATAGATTTTTCTGGAAACTCGGCGATAATCGTCACTCTGACACCAATTGTTACAATATCCTCTCTAAAATCACTCACTGAGTCCAAAGAATAAAACAAATCACTTTATTAAATTACTTTCAATATTGTTTTAACTACTGCCTAACACTTCTACAACTAATTAATTATTACTTTTTTATCACCTTCACTATTCAAATACAACTATATCAAAACTCATATCCTCTCTCTATTTGTATACTTATAGAACTCACTAGGAATAACAAGAAATATGCTAGCATAAAAGTCGAAAACTACCTAAAAATCAGATGATTCATCGATATAATATTTCTTTCGATACATTGTAATCAAGATGACATCGCGTCAAAATAATATTTGTATACAAGGGCATATCAAAAAGTTATCTTAGTCCGTCGTTAAAATATTTATTTATGAAATTATCGAAGTTATTGACTAAAAGATATAATTCATCTAGAATTAATTGTTTCATTCTTTGAGATTTTCTATATTATATATGTGCTTTATTTAAAGGTTCGTTTTAATAAAATCAGTTTTAAAGTTAAGAATTCTAATGAAAAAAAAGGCATTTTTTCTATATTAAATTTATATTATTCTAATATTTATAATTCTTAAATGAAATAAAGAGTTAAGAAAATATTTTAAATAAAAAACAAGCGTGTAATAAATATATTTGACATAAAAGTGTTACGCCTGTTATTATAAATAAACATTCGTTACCCGATTTACCCCATATTTTTTTGTTGGTAATTTTCGTCACCCTTAAATTTTACTTGATCTCACGAAACAATCTTACGACATGAAAGAAATTTTTTTTACAAAACATTTTTAAATATGTACTTCTTTCTTTTTCTTTGTTCTAGTTATTGACCTTGACACCAGACGCTAATTATATCCTCTAACTTGAAGTAAACACTACGTAAAACAAGGAGGACACAAAAAGTCTCTAGTTTAATAACAAATACAAAAATTATGACATAAATTTACTTTATTTATCCATATTTTCTCATTTTAACCGTATCTACTTGCACCACAGCGCTTTGGGCAGAAAAGTAATTTCTTTGATTCAAAAATCTGCCGCCAAGTTTAATAGTCTCGTCAAAATAGACAAAAAGGTGATAACTTCACAAAAATTTAAATAGAGCTGAAAATTGATATAAGTCTGTAATATACTATTACAAATAAAATATAAAAAGTCACCACCGATCTTACATCTAAAAATTTGATTCAAGGTCAAAGGTCAAAATTATAAGAAAAATGCGAAAAAACGATATTTTTTATCTCTGACCTTGAATTAAATTTTTAGCAGATGTAGGACAGGTGGACACTTTTGACATTTTAATAGTATATTTAAGACGTATACCAATTTTAAAGTTAAATATCTATTTTAACTGGATTATAATCTTTATCAATTTGGATGACTCTTTGCAAGTATCACTGTTCGCGTGCGTTGCTGTGACATTATTGAGAATAGTCATGCATAACCGCCAGAAATCAGTTCAGAGTGCAACACAGTATTTAATAAAAAGTTATTAAGCTTTGACACGCTGAAAAAGATCTATTTTTATTGTGGACTAACGCTTCCAAAATTTGTTAAAAATTTTGGGGAAATAAAGAGGAAATTTTTACTTCATAAAATTACCTATTTATTATCGATACAATAAATATATAAACTTGATTTTTATTCTCATAGAGAGCTTATAACAATATCTAAAAACTGATTTCTGGATTTTTCCATTTTTAAAAAGCTGAAAAAGGGTAATATGTAGATTTAACAGTTGTTCATTGAAATTTAATTTTTTCAGTGAATAATCGCAATATGAACATCACTTTTACTTTCACATATTCTTCATATAGTTACCTAAAAAATAATTTTTACATTTTTCGAAATTTATTGTTTTAAGACTGCAAAGGGTTGAAACGTTTTCTCACTATTCTGTCGAATAACCCAAAAATATTGAATGGATTTTGTTCAGACATCATGAATCTGTAGCAGTTACTTAAAAGAATAGAATAAAGTTCATTTAGCATCTTTATCATAAATACAAGTTGAATATTAATGAAGAAAAGAAGTAAATTAATTACTTTACGCAATATATGTTTCATCGTCCCAAAACGTCCTTACTCCCTCTTCCTTTCTCTTTCTTTATCTTGGACTACAAATATCAGCCATTTCGGATACGCACATATATCTACATATCTCTCAGGAGGGCGGGGGGGGGGGCTCAATACATGTCGACCAAATGTAGTTTATTATCTAGCGCGTGATATCTATAATGAGAGAAAACTAGAATAATTCAGTCCATATCGATATTCAATCAAGAGAAATCGATAAATTTAGGAAATTACAATTTACCACTTTTATTTAATGAAAATGCGATTTTCGAAAAATTCTTTCTTAGTAGACGCCCACGTTGTGTGACCAAAATTTTTCCAAAATGACAAGATTTTGACTTCAATAATAAAAGGAATATTTTTATTATGTCATACTCACTTTTCACGAATTAATGCATTACATTTTTCGAACGGCTCTAAATATAATTTGAAGGTAAATTTTTCTTTACAGTTAGTTTAGTGGCAAACGTGGTGTAGTGGTTACCGTGTCAGACTGGCACTCAGACGACTCGAGTTCGTATTTCAGTCGGACCATCAAAATTTATTTATCCGCTCGTCGCCTCACCGAAGGCAATTACAAATTACTGTGCATTGCAACACAGATATCTGCTAGAGCAGGCGCGGATCCAGGGGAGGGGCAGTAGGGGCGATCGCCCCCCCCCCCCCTATCACGAGCTTTGAATTCAGGAAAATAAACCCAACTTCTTTTTTCTTGTGATTGCCCCTCCACCTGCCTCTTATACTAGGAATGTGTATGCTGCTGCCCCGTCGAAAACTTGTTTTTCCTTGCAATCGCCCCCTTCAAGAGCTTTGAGTTCAGATGCTGCCTTTTATATTAGGAATGTGTATGCTGCTGGCATCTCCTCCCTCCCGTCGACAACTTGTTTTTTCTTGAGATACCCCCGCCCCAAAAAAGGTTCGAATTCAGAAATATAGACCGGACCCTGCATTTTACACTAGAAATGAGAATGCTATTGGTATCTCACCCCCCGTCGACAACTTGCTTTCGTTTGCCATACTGTACTTTTGTGATATGACAAATTCACCCCCAAAGAGAAAGGCTGGATCCGCCCTTATGCGAGAGGTTAGTTCAAGTTAGCACTGCAAAAAGCAAGACAGTTGACAAATAGAAAGATCTAGTCTAATATATTAGATACTTCAAAAACGTATTACCGAAGTATTTTTCTGCTCTTCGTTTTCAAAAGATCATATAGATATTTATTTAGTTTAAATATAGCTAGTGAGCAAAGAGATTTCACCAAATAAATTTTGTTACGTTTGTGGATGTTACGTAGTGACGCAACTTAAAAATTTTGCTCAAGATATAAATAAAGCTTACTGTTGGTATTTTGGATTTGGAACCGAACATTTAGAAAAGAATAATACGTGCTGTATTAATTGTAACATCGGACTTTTGAAATGGATGGATGGTAAAGATAAGAATTCGTGTGTTGTTATGTTCAAATTGGCCCTTAGCATCACAACCAATCTCTCATATAGAGAACATTCCTATGCAATCCACTTTGTCGTCATTGACGCCTGATAAAGAAGAAATTACCCTACATCAGAAAAAATGCCAGACCGGGAGACAAAGTGAACCCCCCCTAAAAGACTACAGTGAATTGAACAATTTGGCTAAAGACTTGGGTCTATCTAAAGAGAAGACTGAGTCATTAGGTTCTAGACTGCAGCAATGGAATCTGTTAGCAAGTGGAATGACTTTAACATCATTTAGAAAGCGTAATGAGCCCATTAAAGCTTATTTTAAAATGGGAGAATCTTTGTGTTTGTGTTACGATATTACATATGTTATGAACGAGCTAGATATACACCATGATCCATCTGAATAGCGACTTTTAATCAAAGTGCTATTTATAAGCAGTCCTTTTGCGCATGACCTAAAAAACCATCTATTCCAGTAGCTAATTCTGTGGTTATGAAAGACATGTACAATAATATGGACTTTTTGAAATCAAGTAATAACAAAAATACAACCCAAAATAATTGCAAAAGTTCTTAGATTGTAGGGTAAATTCATAAAATATTGTTTTTTTTTGTGCTTATTGAACAGCAACAAAAGAGCACCATATTCAGAAAAATTGGCTTGAAAGAAATTCGTATCAACCGGGAAGTGATAATGTCAAGTACCTGCGTCTTGTTGAGTCCAGAAATGTTATATTACCTTCTTTGCATATTAAGTTTGGGCTAATAAAAAAAAATATATTTAAAGCCGTGGATAGGAATGGCGAAGGTTTCAAGTATTTAAAGAACATTTTTCCTTAACTTAGCGAGGCTAAGCTGAAAGAAAGAGTTTTTATAGGTTCTCAGGTTAGAAAATTGATTAAATACAGTACTTTTGTTCAAAAAGAACTAAAATCTTGGGACTGTTTCCTCGCAGTCGCCAAAGGCAATAACGAAGCAGAAAACAAGGATGTATTAATACAAGAACTGATTTCCTCATATCAAAGCTTGGGATGCAGAATATATCCCAAAATTAGATTTCTACATTCTCATCCAGACTTTTATCCTTGAGGCAGTGTCCAATGAACAAGGAGACAAATTTCATCTAGATGTCAAAACAATAGAAATTAGGTACCAGGAACAATGAAAACTACATTTGATGAGCGATTTTTGTTAGTGCTTAAAAATATAGATTTATCACAGCATACACGCCAAAGGAAAAGTCATTAAGCATATTGGATTTTCTTTAATTAGGTCAAAAAAAGAATTACATTTTTTTATTAAATCGATAATTTTTTCCTTATAATTTGTATTATGCATTGATACGTCAGACAGAACAAGTATAGATATATTCGCTTTTCATTTATATTTATATAATATATGTGTTTTATTCCATATGAAATAATACATTCAGTTAAAAGTATGGTATAATAAAAGAACTATGTTAATTTAGGATTTCATTTATTAATTTAGCGTATTGCGTTAACATTACAATTGCAAAATAAAACAAAAGCAGTTATACAGGTCCACTTAATAGGTGTATAGATCGAACTAACGAAACCATTTTATTATGTATAACAAATACTATACTATATACTGTACTAACTCTAAACATTTATCTAATTGATGTATATATTGAAATGACGCTGGCATTGGATAAAGGAAATCTTTAGGGTCTCCTCCATACGCTCTCAGGGGGCATTCCTGCACGATGTGGAGTATCGTTTATCCTTCAGCATCACAGTTGTACTCTGGGGAGAGTGGGAATAATTTGTTTTAATCCTGTTTAGTGCAATATCGTGTCTTGCGATCTAGTTTAAACACATCAGACTTGCAATGGTACATAGAATGATGACATTGTGAGAGTTAGTGTGTACCTTTTCTTTATAGGGTCCTTATTATTGGCTAAGAGCTGTTTAACTGTTTTCAGTTGAGGGTACTCTGAGCGAAGTCTGTCCATGTGTGGCTAATCGCACCCCGTCTGCGCCACTAGTTGCAGAATTGCTATTATCTTTTTCTACTCTGAGCATTTTGTTACGATTTTTAGAAGATGGAGAGTACAGGGAGCTACTCTGTAGGGGTAGATGAGAATGTTCCGGAGATTAAGCGCATGGTATGATTTAGCTACCTATCTACCATCTTTGTGTGCGATTCTTTTGCCACATAGGGGCACAATATTCAGCGACAGAGAGGACCAAGCCCAAGGCAGAACAGCAGAAAGTTATGGCGGAAGAGCCCCAAAATACTAGTCAGTTTTTATATGATGTTATTTCGAGGTAACGAAGGAGATGGTATGTAGGGCTGTGGATTCATTAAAAAATAGGAGAGCAGCTGGACCGGCAGGAATACCTGCTGAACTGTTAAAGAACGTTACTGAAAAACTAACGTTCTTTCCTTAAGAACTATTTAATAGACTCCTAAATAATGATGATCCTAACCCAAATATATGGAAAGAAGGCTGGATAACACCAATCCACAAAAAAGAACGACGCGACGAATGCTCACACTATAGATGTATAACTGTAACCAGCACAATGAGTAGAGTATACGGAAGACTGCTCAAAAACATCGTAGAAACAGAATATGGCCCCCAAGAAATAGAAGAACAAGCAGGTTTTAGAGCTGGCCGATCGTGCGTAGATCATATATTTAGTTTAACCCAACTTAATGAAAAGAAGGTGGCGAGAAATAGAGAGGTTCATCTGATTTTTGTTGACCTCACAAAAGCATATGATACGGTGCCAATCCAAAAATTATGCCACGTGATGGAGAAGTCTCCAATTAACAATACAGCGATCCAAGCCATCAAACAGCTATACGACCAAGCATTCTCCAGAATTAAGATCGGCAATAACCTATCAGAAAGCTTTCATAAGACCTTCGCCAGGGATGTTGTATATCACCAACTCTCTTTAAAATCTACCTTAATGAAGTTTTAAAGAATTGGAAAAGCTCATGCAGTAGAATGGGAATAGAATTAAATAATGACACCCATTTATATACGCTTCATTTTGCAGATGACCAAGTGGTAGTGACCCAAGATAAAGAAGACCTTGAATTTATGACGAGGAAACTATTTAAAGAATACGCAGAGTGGGAATTAACTGTCAACTGCAGTAAAACTAAATATATGTGTATCGATGGAAAAGAAACAGATTTGGAAGTGGATGACAATATTATAGTTAAATCTTGTTCTGATTATACCTACCTTGAAACAAAGATCAGTCAAAGTGGACGAACTGAAGAAGAAATATTTGAGCGAATAACCAAAGGGAAAAAGCTATCGGATGCCTAAACTCACTATTATGGTCAACAAACATCTCCAAAGAAAGAAAACATCTTTTATACAATGCAATATTTAAAAACGTTGTATTGTATGGATGTGAAACATGGCAGATAAATAAAACTTTAGAACGTAAGCTGCTGGCTCTTGAAATGGACTTTTGGCGAAGATATGCCAGAAAGTCAAGGATCGAACGGATAACCAACGAGAGAATTAGAGATATTATGGGCGTAAAGAAAACTATTCTGGATGAAATCGAACAACGTCAGCTGGTATGGTATGGACATGTGGAGAGAATGACGGACGAACGTCTACCAAAGCAAATCCTAAAATGGACACCAAATGAAAAAATAAAAAGAAGAAGACCAAAAGTTACCTGGATTAAGGGCATTAACCGAGCCATGTCCGAAAGAAACTGACTTACAGGGGATTGGGAAGACCGAAAACAATGGAGACTGGGAACCGGAAGGCGTAGAACGCTATGAAACCGTATATATATATATATATATATATATATATATATATATATATATATATATATATATATATATATATATATGTATATATATCGAGTTTTCAACTTTACTGCAGTTATTGTGAAGGTGCTGCTTAAAGGAGTAAGTGTAAAAAGCGTTCTGTCTACGGCAATCCCTAGGTATTTTGGGTGATTATTGTAGAGCAGGCGCCTATTTTCGTAAATCACATTCAGTACCCTATTCGTCATTTTAGTCATTGAGATGGAAGCATGTTACTTCCCTTTTACTTATGTTTGGCTGCAACCTCCATTTGCAAAAAAAGATTCTCAACGTATCTAGATTGGATATAAGAACTTCTTTAGTTTCCTCTATGAATCTGTTTCTAGTTTCTATAGCCCAATTATGAGGATATCCGAATTTCTTAGATTATATTTTGACAACGCTCACGATGTACAATCTGAACAGAAGTGGAGCTAGTACTAATCCCTGAAACAGACTATTGTTTAATGGTTTTTCTTTTTAGCGTTAAAAATCCAAGATGGCTGACCGTTTTTCACCATGTTTCTCTTATTGAAATAGTAGGAACTTTTAGATGGTAACTTTTTCGCAGCAAAAAAAGAGCACTTTAGAAACCTGAAATCTAAGTTACCTTCTTTAATATGAGAAATATTTTATACCAAATTAACATTACTAAATGATATGACTTACACTGTGTTGTGTTTCTATTATTTTTATATCTGTTTAACAGATAGGCAATGACTAATGTTTCTTTAATGTATTTTTCCCATTCTGCTTCATACCGTCCCATTATACTAAAATATACCATTTGATATAAAAAGCTACAAAACAATATAAGGATAAAAATAAACCTAAAATATAAAATGATACTTCTATTAGCCTTTCCTGAAAATATAAGTTCGTCGTCGAGTTTATTCTATTATTTTACCTTAGAGCATTATCAATTTACTTTTCTTCTTTCAAGTCTTTCGTTATTTTCTCGAAAGTTCCATGTTGTATGAAGCATTGTGCAATACATTATATTTAAATATAAGGTCTCTTGATACATAATAATTCATCTCTGTAGGTCTTACATTTCTTTCAATATACATGTAGATGCTCTAAAATTCTCATGTATTATTTAAAAATTGTATTTTTCCTTTTATTTTTCTTTCCTTTTTCCATTTTGTTTTAATAAAACTAAATAAATTCTTTACCAACCTCGTTTTTTCCTTTATGCTTTGATGCAGTTATATAAGCTAAGATAATATATTACATAAATTTTATTCTTAATTTCTGAAACATGATACATTTTAGAGAAATAGTAATCTGTGAATCATATTTTCACTGATTATGTCGTACCTTAATTAAAGTTGTAATTAATCTTCGACCGATATAATTTTTTTAGCCTCTATCGTTAATTTTCTGGCCGATACCGATATACAGAATGGCCTAACTTTGTAGCAAAGTCTAATAGCTCTTAGTATATTTTATATGAAAGTTGTAGAAGATTAATATGATTAAGCGGAGCAAAATATATAATTTTTTAATGGAACCCTGGATACTTTTACATATTTGAGTTTTCCACAATATTCTCCATACAATTCTGAAATTAGTTTTACATATACATTTATATAAGAGAACCTTAGTTCTCAACCAGCTGAAAAAACCTTAACTATCAGGACAAACGTTCTCTGTTCTAACACAGTTGAAAACAAAGTACTATCTCAGATTGCAAGAATACCAGGAAAGAGTGGAAACATTTGGTGGTGTACCGCCATCTGTAGACTGGTTTCAAACTTGATTGTTCTCATCAGTATATAAGCGCACCTCAGCATAGGAGAAATAAATCTTTAAGCAACTTATATTGGACGAAATATAAAATCTAATGCAAGCAGCGCCATATCCCAGCATTCTACTCAATCTGAATATATAATCTCGTAGAGATCTGTATATACACCAATAGTGGATACAATATACTTGCAGTTGGTTGTATAAAATACAATTATATAAGAGAAACTTAGTTCTCAACCAACTGAGGAAATTTATTCTATAAAACACCACATCCAACTTTAAAGTAGCATTTAGGCGTCGTTTCGAAAACACAGTTAGTTTAGTTTTAGATATATTCATATGCAGGCCGTAATTTTCACTATGTTAATTTATATTATCTGTTAATTGTTGTATGACAGCTATATTGTCTGTTAAAATTACAGTATCGTCTGCATACTAAATATTGTTGAAGGCGATGCTGTTTATCTTAATTCCCCCTATAACACCATCCAAAGCCTCTCTGACTAGACATTAAAAAACAGCGATGCATCATTGTTTCACCCCTCTCTGCATTCATATGGTTTTCGAAGTTGCCTGTTCAATTTTAACTTCTGCAATTTGATTCCAGTATAGTTCGGAAATTATTTTTATTTCTCCCGCATCTATTCCTATTGTCTTTAAGACTTCGGCCATTTTTTAATATTTGGGGCGGTCAAATGATCTACGGAAATCGATGAAATATGCAAATACATTAATATTTATATTCTTACATCTTTGGGTATGTACATCTAGGGAGAAGAGTGCTTCACGTGTGCCGACGCCATTTTGAAATCCAAACTGAGTATCATCGACGTGATAATCACATTTTCTGTAAATTCTGGTATATATTATTCTTAGAAGGATCTTAAAGACATGAGGCTAATCATGCAATAGTCGTCACAGTGAGAGGCGTTAGATTTTTTGAGTAAAGGTACAAATTTTTATATTAACCAATTAGAGGGAATTGTGCCATTGCTATATATTTTATTAAACAGCGTTGCTAAAAGTTCCAGTCCTGTTTCATCTTCTTCAGCTGTAGCTTGATGACTTGGATGGATTCTGACGGGCAGTTCTATTTAGTTCATATTTGTTTGTGCTGATAGTGATTGAGATGATCTGTTATCATTGAAAAGGTGTTTGATATATTTTTCCCACCTTTTCAGCTTCTGAACCCAGAATAATTTCTTTATTAGTATCTCTTAGAATTGTTTTATAGGGCTTATTGGTCATTTCTTTTCTTTATTGTGTATGTTAAATTTGTCGTATTTTTCTTATAGTGCTTCGATTTCACTGCATTTCCTAGACATTTATTTCCCCTTCGCTTCTCTGCATTTTCTTCTAACAAATCTATTTATTTCTCTATATTTCGGTGCTATTAATTTATAATATCTTCTTTCATTCATGAGTTCTAGGGTATATGTCATCATCCATTCTCTCTTTTTTAAATGTTGCTGAATGTCAATCTTGTGTTTTTCAGTTTCTATTATTGTCTTCCTTATCTTATTTCAAATTGATTTCATCTCTGTTTGTTCATTTTTTCTAATTTCTTTTATTTTTTGATTTTATAAAATCGCTCCATCCTAAATTCCATGACAACTGAGTTGTGGCCTGTTTACATTAAACTTTTTATGAAATGTTGCCTCATCACAAAATAATACATAATTTGAGAAGTTCCGTTGCTCCCTTATTTTATTTTGAACCCACTCAGAAAAATTTACCATTCTCTTGTAATTATTAGGTTCTTGTAATAACTGAATATGGTGCATTTTGTTGCCTTAACAAATTATTACTTATTTTATGGCTTTACACAATCTCTTTAACCTTTCACAATAACAGTTATCGGTGTTATTGTTCTCGTTGATGTTAATTTCGATTAAAAATTTTATAGCACCATGTTTTTTCAAAATTCGTCGATTTCCTTCATTAATTTGGCAGCACCGCAAAAAAATGAAAAACTAATTTCTGGATTATATAGAGAATTTTATGGTGTACCGAACTATGTAAAATTATAAGATGTCCTATTAAAAAAAAATTAAATTTTTGCTCTCCCACTTTTCCATATCATCTTTATAACCAACAATAATTTTGGAACACCGATATATGAATCTTTTACAGCTTTTATCTAAAATGTTTTTCTTTCTTTTATAATTGCGGAGCTATTATACTTGGCCATACTATTGAATCACCTTATATCAGTATCGGCCAAAAAATTAACAGTATCAGCAAAAAATATTATATTGGTAGATCACTAGTTGCAACCTTATTTAAGATATAATATAATCAATAAATGTATGATTCACAAATTATCATTTCTCGAAAATATATCATATATCAAAAATTAAGAATAAAATTTATATACTGGCTTATCGGTAATTCTTTTAAAATAATTTTAATGTAACATTCGATGTAAAACCATAATAGTAACACGCGAGTAATATAAACATGACTCCTTTGCAACACCCCATGAACTATATAGGACGTGCAAATATACAAACAATTCTTTCTTGTCCCTTACAATTCAATTTTTCAATACCGACAATTTCCATTATAGGTCTTTTTTTATTTGCATTTGCAACTTTTTCTTAGATCTCATACGAGAGAAGCTTTATCAGAAGCACTCAACTCTTTGTCCAATAAAAAATTATTAAGGTAGTTCTCCAGATGTTATTGCTGTCAAAAGTATCACGCGTACTTCAATGCTCGACATGCCCCTTCTTCTGCCCTGAACTTTTAGCGCTGGCTACACACTCTTAACTGTGTATAAATAACGAAACAATGATTCGTCAGCATTTCTTATCCCACGTTGACCCAATAGATCATAAGTCCCTACAAAGTTTATTTTATCTTTGTCTTCTTAGTCTAATACCTACATACTACATATCTTTTTTCAACCGGTATCTTGATCTAATACCATATGTCATAATCCACCAAGACTTATGTATATGCTATATGTAATGTGGCAAAGTCGATAACACATTATTAATAACCATTAATTTTTAAACCTCAATCGATGACATATCCACCATCAGTAAAAAATACAACATCCACCCTTCTGTTTGAAGATTGTAGACAATGTTGAAGATTAACTAAAATGTAGTTGTCGGACTTGCATTGTCTTTATTTTTGTTTATTTTTACGACGTTTTGATTAGGTTGTATCTCTAATCGTTATCAAGTATATACTGAATAAATAAAAGATCTTATAGGTTGATGTGCTATAGAGAGGCAAAAGAAGCATTCACGACCCATCCGCAATCTACATTGAATATATTCAAAACATTTTTTGATATGGTTAAATTGTGTTCCACAGATTTAGCCTGCATTATATTGCAAAAATTTTATGAACCACCAGCATTTACGAATTTTGTATACATACACCTCATTGTAAGATTTATTGAAAAGTAAATAGTAAATATCACCCTGCGTTTTACTAACATTAGGCGTATTGTTTTTATTTAAACTACCTTTATTAAGAGAAGTACATCATATGATTTTATATTATAATTAATTGAGTTACAGCGCTAGCGAAAGGAATAACGAAAACACTACATCATAAATAAACATTTGTTCTGTTTACAAAATAAGCTGAAATATTATTTCAACCGATGGAACAGAAATTGTTTATTAAAATAAAATATAAATCCAATTTAAATTGTTCGTTGAATTACTGCAAAAATAAATTTACTTTATTTTGTGGGTATTATTAAAAGATTTTTTTGTGTTTTTTAAAATATTTTCTAACAAAAAATAATTGTATTATGTGGAATCCATAAGTGCATTCTCCATTCTATTTTAAGCTTTCGCCATTCAGTTTTTGCAGTGCCCCAGGGATATGCCCTGTCCACTTCGTGCCATCGTACGAAATACTGATGGGTGTCTTTATACGCATAAAGACAAAATTACCTCCCCCACAACTTATTTTTAAAGTTCAGAGTTCAAATTTATGAAAAAATCTTCAACTTCTTACTCAACACTGTATAAGGTATCCCAAATTCGATACTTTTATGGGGTTTCTCGGTAACTGTTAAAATAAGTAAAAAGCGAATGTAGCAATCACTATCTGTTTTTTATGAAAACTAAAAATGCCTCAAACAGAACTTAAAAATTTTCTTTTGGTTTTAAGATACAGGGTAAAATTCAAAAGTTAACAATTTCAATAATGCCTTTTAACGTTCTTATTTAAAAATATATTTCAATATTCTAGAGACTTATTTTTATAATACTTTAACCGTAATCTAACGGTTTAATCACAACTGTAATACGAGGTTAAAAAAATAATTCATCCCAATTTGATTATTTTAAATATATTTATTTATTTTTAAATGATAAGGTAAAATTTTTAATTGTATTTATAACAATATACCACACTCTATGTCAAAATCGGAATGAAAGCTGGATTTTGCGATGTTTTCATTAAAAATCGTCAAAAGCCGTGAATAAAAAACAAAAGAAGGTGTTATGGTACTTATATTTAAACTTAACAAAGACACTTACTAATTTATTTAATAACAACACAAGACAATGACAAAACAGTATTTAAAAAACAAAAACATCAACAAAACATATTTTATTTTAAATAAAAAGCTATATCCTTTTAAAAAAAATCTAGCTCAGAAACTCAAAAGAGCCCCCGGTATTGTCAATACACTTTTAACAACGCTTTCTTACATATTTTACTGCGTTAAAAATATAAATGCTTCTTACTTTTCCAAACGAATTGTGAATTAGTTCAAGTATTAATGGTTTCCTTATATATTTCATTTTCTAAAAATCTTCATAGGAAAAAATTCAGTGGTGCTAGGTCCGAAGAGCGTGGCGGACACCTCACCGGTTCATACGTAGTCACCCATCTATCGGGGAAATTACTGTTTAAATACTCGCTTACTCCTAAGGCATTATGATTAAGATCACCATCTTGTTGAATATAATGTTAAGTCGTTCTTCCAGTGGTTCATCATCCAATAAATTCATAAGATTAATTTCTAATATATTAATGTAAACCTCTGGACTAAGATTTTCTTCGAAAATGTGATAAACAAGCTTATGAGCTTTTAAAAAATAACTTATGTTATAAGAATATCTACCCTTGTGACGAACTTCTAGCATTATATAAGGATTATTATTGTTATTTTTGCTTCGTCAGACCATACAAATTTATTATAAAAAGTAGGTATTTCGTTACATTTATTTAAAAACTAATGGCGAAACTGCAGTGTTCTTTCGCGATCTTCAGGGAATAGATGTTGCATCATATTTATTTTGTAAGGAAAATTCTTCTTCAGTATTTTTTGAAACTTTGCTTTTGAAACTCCTACTTATTTTTCTATTTTAGCTATAGACTTTCCTTCTTAAAAAAAGTTTTCAATTCCTATAATTTTAAAATACTTAATTTAAGGGTTGCTTTTTCTCGCTTTCTGTATAGGCACATATCATATCATATTTTTCGTAATTTTCATAACTCATTTTAAATAATTATAATGAAAGCAGAACTTCACAAAAATAAACATCTTCATTAACTTAAATGACATATTTTGAAACCTTTTTTTTTTGTTTTTCATGACACATTCAAATTATTTGAAAATATATCTTTGGTTTAAATATAAGTACGAAGGCAGTCCCAGAATTAACCGGCCTGACACATAGATGGCGGTAGTTGTTAAAAGATAATGACTATGTTAGATAGTACCAACCTTAGAAAGATTAAGCTTTAGGTTTGAAGACGCTACGTTGTTTATTACTTGTTTGACAGCCATCAATAGTGAACGTTCTCAGTGAATTTGTAAATATGGAAAAAATTACTCATCATTATGTGATTCAATAATTTCATTTAAAAGCACAGTGCAACCGATATCAAAGTCAAGCCAGACTAGACTTTAGGGGAGTCTGCGCCTTCGTTTTCAACAGTGAAGTATTGGGTGGCAGAGTGTAAATGAGGCCATACGAGCTGGGAAGACGAACATCACAGTGGTCGACCAAATGAGATAACTATTCCACAAATGGTGAAAAAATCACAAAATGGTGTTGGATGACCGTCAACTAAAAGTGTGCGAGTTATCAGAAGTGGTAGTCATTTCAAAAAGTGCTGTACATTGGACATGAGAAAGTTGTGTGCAATATGGGTACCGCGTTTGCTCATAATCGAACAAAAACAGCGTCGTGAGGATGTTTCAATCGAGTGTTTGGCCTTGTTTCGCCGCAACAAAGCAGAGTTTTTGCGTCCATTCATAACTATGAATGAAACGTGGGTCACTACACATCCGAGATGAAGGAACAGTCAAAACAATGAACTAAAAGGGGAGAGTCGGATCCAAAGAAAGAAAAGACGGTTCCATCTGCAGACAAGGTCATAGCTTCAGTTTTTTGGGATGGTATAATGTTTAATGATTATCTTGAAAAAGGAAAAACCATCAGCGGTGAGTATTATGCGAACTTATTACAGTGTCTGGGTGATGAAATTAGGGAAAAAAGGCCTCATTTTGCGAAAAAGAAAGTGTTGTTCCATCACGACAATGCGCCTGTTCATATATCCGTTATTGCAGTGGCCCAAATCACTGATTTAGAGTACAAGTTACTTTTTTATGTACCCTATTTGCCAGATTTAGCACCTTCGGACTATTTTCTTTTTCCAAACTTGAAGAAATGGCTCGGCGATAAAAGATTTGCCAACGTGATGTCTGCAGTAGATGGCTATTTTGAGGAGCTCAACGTTTTTTGGTATAAACAAGGTATCGAGGCTATTGGACATCGCTAGGAAAAGTGTATCGAGCTCAAAGGAGACTAGGTTGAGAAATAAATAATGTTTTTGCCAAATATTTTGTATTTCCTGTGTCAGGCTAATTAATTCTGAGACTGCCCTCATATCATAACACCGACATTTGTTTTTATTCACGGCTTGCTATAATTTTTGATGAACAAATCGCCAAATCCATCTTGCCTTTTCATGATGACATAGAGTGTGGTTTATTGTTATAAATATAATTAAAAACTCAAATTTATCATCTAAAAATATATAGGGTGTTTCATTTGAAATACTCAAATTGTGATGAATACCTCGTATTAAAGTTGCGATTTCACCATTTGATTACACTTAAAATATTCTAAAAATAAGTTTTTTAAAATGTGTGTAATATTTCTTCGAATAAGAACGGGTATTATAAAAATTGTCAACTTTTGAATTTTACCCTTGAAAACAAAATAAAATTTTCAAGTTCTGTTTAGGGCATTTTTAGTTTCCCTAAAAACAGATCGTGAATCAGTTTTTTGCTACCCCCATAAAAGTATCGAATTAATTTAGGATACCCTGTACCAGGGGCGGATCCAGCCTGTCTCTTTGGGGGGGGCGGGGCGGTGATGTCACAAAAGTACAGTATGGCAAGCGAAAGCAAGTTGCCGACAGAAGGAGAGGATGCGAGCAACATACACATTCCTGGTATAAAAGGTAGAATCGGTTCTATTTTCCTGAACTCAAAGCTCTTGGGAAGGGGAGGGGCGATCGCAAGCATACACATTCCTATATTCTATTCAAGAACTAGAGATAGTAATAAAACTGTTACCGAAACCTCCAACGTACCTGCCCAGTACCGCAGGTAACTGAGGACTGCCGTAAATCTAGTTATATTAATTATATTTAAATATTATAAGCTTTTATAAATTTACTGCAACAGTGATTTATCTTGTTTGTACTTGTTTTCATATATTATTTGAGTTTAGTGAGATACCCAAAAAATATGGCTTCCACATCTATATTTATTCCAAAATCGTTAAACCAGGGCATTTTTTCCTCAACAAAAAACTTATTACGATGAATGTTTATGATGCCTTAAGACATCAATATCTAGATAATAATGTTAAAAGCTCTGTTAACATTTGTTCCAACATGACAGTAGTTGGAAAATCTACTATGTACCGAATACTGAAGGAGAAAAAACTACTGGAATTGTTAGTATTCCCATGCCACCATCGATCACAGGCAAATGGAAAACCTCGTTGGAAGCAAAGATATAAACTGCAATAAAAGGAGTTGTACATATATTTTATTATTAGAAGCAGATCCCAACCGTCGACAAAATTCTAACTAAAATCAATGAAGATCGGGATTTTCCTGAAATTAAAAGAACTGAGCTCTGGAAATTGCTCAGAGAACTTAATTTTTGCTGAGAAAAACCAGATATGAAATTTGTTCTTATAGATCGTCCGGAAAATGTCCGTTGGAGAAGAAAATATCTCCCTCAAGTAAAAAGTACTTACAAAATTAGTAATTTAACTGAACTTTTGAAAGAATTTTTTGTATAAAGTTACTGTGAAAAATTGGGAAAAATCCATATAATAAAAGAATAAAAGAAAATGTGGAAACTCGATCGGTAAGATAAAGGAACCAATTATAATTAATTTGAGTGACGATAGCTTCACAAACTTTGATTACGAATTAGATACTTAATGTTTACCAGCGTAAATACAATTTATTATTTCTGTAACATATAAAAATTAATTACATTTAATCCAGTTTTAGTGTTTAATTGTAATTCTGCAGATCGTTTAAGAAATAAATGAACTGAAACGTCAAATGTCCTAAAAATGTTTTTAATTAATAATGACCGATAGCCCCAAAAAATTTTAATATTATATGGACGAGTTTATTCTTTTCTATATGTTTAACTTCTTGTATTTTTGACAATAGGTATTTTGTAAGTATTTATAAATTATAACTTAGAATTTTTTGAGAGAAAAAACTACGTTTTAATCTGAATGTGACTAAAACGGTTTCTATGCCATAATTAAAAATAATAAAAATACAATTATGATTTGTGTTAAGTATGTCAAAATTATCTATATTTTCTAATGTATGTGAATTATTAAGAAATCATAAGAAATAGAATAATATTATAAAAACTTTTTAGTTTATAACCGAAATAATATTCTATGCCATAAATACTTAGTGATAAAATAAACCTCCTTCCGACGCCTATGACAAGGATTAAAATCCTTTTTAACACTTCACACATCCAAATATCTATTGTTATCCAACCCAAATAGTCCATTATTATAGATCGGTATTTTTGATTATAAAATTTCTAACCCATTCCTATGAAAAATATATGTGTCTAACAGATTTTGCCAAAGACACCGGACTAAAGAACACAGGTAGTTTGCGAAGGAAAAAAAAAAGGATAAAAATGATTTATTACTCTCTCTAGTTCTTGAACAAACTATAGTATAAGATGCAAAATCGGATCTATTTTCCTGAACTCAAGGCTCTTGGGGGGGGGGATCGCCCCCCCCCCCCCCGGATCCGCGCCTGCCCTGTACAGTCAAAGTTTCTTTTTAGATTCAGATATGAGGAAAGGCGGTATCAACGGTACCCCTTTATATTATTTATTGTGATGATTGACTTATATCATGTATCACTTAAACATAAAGATTAATGGCAAAGTTCACAATAAGTAATGAGACTAAAAGGTTTCAGCGCCCACTGGAGGACTTTTTTATATCTATTATTACAATATGTCACAACTCTCAACGTAATTTTTCCGTACATCAAAGCGTTTAATTCTTTCAAAATCGAGAGCTCTAATCTTTTTTATACTATTGAAATTGAATGGATCAAAGCGTTTTCCTTTAAAGTCAAAAAAAAACAGCGTGATAAGCTCGCAAGCTCAATTAAAAAAAATTTTTGCTTTTCGGATACGGCTGATATTTCGAACAAAAGCCATATATTTTTGTCAAAGGAGATCTTTGGGGTATAAAAATAATGGCTTCCTAAAAATGAAAGACGAGTTTCACGTATAATTTGTGGAATGCCTTTTGGAACGTGCGGGGATTAAATTTTGGGGCAGTTTATTCGTTCCATTGTTGGTTTAACTTTTGTTAAGTCGAAGTATGGCATTTTTTATATAATGCAACAGAGGTTGTGTAAAAAATCTACGTCAAAAGATAACGAATCATTTATTTGTTATGTCATTAGGTACTCTATAAAAAAAAAAGGATATAAACTGGAAAATTACTTGGTAATTTAGAACTCTTACATTAAATTCTATATTCATTCATATTTAAATATGAATTAAATTAATTGAAAAAATTAGATTAAAGTTGCTGTTATGTATATATATATATATATATATATATATATATATATATATATATATATATATATATATATGTATATATTTATATATATATATATATGTATATATTTATATATATATATATATATATATATATATATATATATATATGTATATATTTATATATATATATATATATATATATATATATATATATATATATATATATATATATACAGGGTGATTCAAAAATCGATCACGAAACTTAAGGGGGTGATTCTACTTGACAAAATAAGGGTAGAGCTTCATATAATTTTTTTTCAAAATGTCATTCGTTTTCGAGTTACAAGCCGTCCAAGTTCAAGTTTTTATTTTTTGTTTTTTGAATTACTCGCTTACAGGAAAACCGATTTGACTAATATTTGAAAGATAGGCTAAGTCTTATGCGCTTCATCATTTTAGTAACAATTCACATTGATTGTTTGCCGCTAGAGGGCACTTTACCTACATTGAAAATTGTTTTTTTGTCATAATTTTTTAGTGTTAACAGCTACAGTAGTTTTTGGCATAATTTCTGGAAGACTGATGCCAGGCCTTTAAAAAAGGTGCTCTTTATTTACATCGCTAAACCCAACGGTTTAGACGTAAATCACCCTTAAAAATTAAGTGGTAAATTTACTTTTCTCATTTCATTACCACCAGCTACCAGGTAAATAGCTATCAAAGTATACTAGAGCTGTCAGTTTAACATCAAATAAATTCGCTTTTTAAACTATTTAATTTATAATCTTAAAATAAGTAATAATGGCTAATCACCAATATTCAAATATCGAATATTGTGATATCCATTTTTGTTATGGAAAAGCAAATGGTAATGCAGAGTTGGCAAGAAGATATTATATGGAGAGTTATCTGGAAAGAAATATCCCTCATGCTCAAACATTTTCCAGTGTGCACAGGAGGCTTGCGGAATGTGGTTCCTTTAAAAGTTATAATGGAAATAGGGGAAGACCTAGAACTGCTAGAAACGTGCAACAAGAAGAAAGAGTGCTTGAAATTATTGAAGATAATCCAGGTATTAGTACTAGAAAAATTGGGAATGAAGTGCGGCTCTGTCAGGCTAGTTCATGGAGGATACTAAGAGAAGAACAACTCTACCCGTTTCATTCAAAAAAGGTGCAGGCTCTTTATGACGATGATCGGCCGAGACGGTTGGAAATGTGCAATCAGATCCTAGCTAAGTATGAACACGATAATCGATTAATTGGCGTCATATTATTCACTGACGAAGCTGGTTTCACTCGTGATGGCATAACAAATCTACACAACATCCACACATATGCTTACGAGAACCCAAACAATGTGGTAGAAACGAAACATTAGCGTAGATTTTCACTAAATGTGTGGGCAGGGATAATAGGAGATTACCTTATTGGTCCTCATTTCTTTGATGGCCCATTAACTGGTGACGTATACTTAGATTTTATCCAAAATCGTCTCTCATTGTATCTGGAAGATGTGCCATTGGAAGTAAGGGCCAACATGTGGATCCTCCAAGACGGAGCTCCGCCCCACTTTAGTATACGTGTCCGACAGTATTTGAATGCAACGTATCCTGAGCGATGGATAGGACGAAGTGGACCATTGGCATGGGCAGCGAGGTCACCAGACCTTAATCCTATGGATTTTTTCTTTTGGGGTCATTTGAAACAATTGGTGTACGATATTCCAGTAATCAACGTCGAGGATCTTCGCTTCAGGATAATCGAAAAGTGCCAAATTATTAAAGAAACACCAGAAATTTTTCATCGAGTTAGGCGACATTTTTTGAAGAGTGTTAGGAAATGTATGGAAGAAAATGGGGGACATTTTGAGAATCTTTTTTAGTTTGTTTAGTACTGTTTCATTAATTTTTATCAATTAAATGTATATCGCAATAATCCATAATATGAATATTTACTGATTAGCCATTATTAGTTATTTTAAGATTATAAATTAAATAGTTTAAAAAGCGAATTTATTTGATGTTAAACTGACAGCTCTAGTATACTTTGATAGCTATTTACCTGGTAGCTGGTGGTAATGAAATGAGAAAAGTAAATTTACCACTTAATTTTTAAGGGTGATTTACGTCTAAACCGTTGGGTTTAGCGATGTAAATATAGAGCACCTTTTTTAAAGGCCTGGCATCAGTCTTTCAGAAATTATGCCAACAACTACTGTAGCTGTCAACACTAAAAAATTATGACAAAAAAACAATTTTCAATGTAGGTAAAGTGCCCTCTAGCGGCAAACAATCAATGTGAATTGTTACTAAAATGATGAAGCGCAGAAGACTTAGCCTATCTTTCAAATATTAGTCAAATCGGTTTTCCTGTAAGCGAGTAATTCAAAAAACAAAAAATAAAAACTTGAACTTGGACGGCTTGTAACTCGAAAACGAATGACATTTTGAAAAAAAATTATATGAAGCTCTACCCTTATTTTGTCAAGTAGAATCACCCCCTTAAGTTTCGTGATCGATTTTTGAATCACCCTGTATATATATATATATATATATATATATATATATATATATATATATATATATATATATATATATATATATTATGTCAGATATTTTTACGGGTGTAATGTGTAATTGAATCGATATATACATATATATATATATATATATATATATATATATATATATATATATATATATATATACATCACTATCAAAAAATATTTTTATAAATGTTGACCTCGTTCTAAACACAAATTACTTTCCTTTCATATATTCAGAGGAGACAGTTTTGGAAAAACTAAATTTTAATATAATATTTTTCAAACGTGCCACAGGATAAAATCAATTCTCCAAGAGTTTAATAGTTTCAATGAAAAATTACAATTCACGTCCGAAACAGAAAATAATAATAAAATACATTTTCTGGATATGACACTTATACGCAGAAAAAACAAAATTTTGACTGAATGGTACATCAAACCAATTTGGTTTGGTAGATATATAAACTGTTTCTCTAATCACTCAAAAACTCAAAAATAAAGTTATAATCAGTCTGTCTGATCGTACTATCTCTCTAACGTCTCCAGAATTCCAACCAAGAATACTGCAAAAATAAAAAAGGCACTAATAAATAATAATTTCAACAAAAAGACTGTCACCGAAGTAATTAATAAACGAACATATAAATTTTGTAATAACTTAATAACAAGAAACATAGAACTGCAAAAATATATATCATTACCTTACTCTAGTGAGCTGTCAGAAAAAATAAGACACATTTTAAAAAAAGAACGATATTGCCTTATGCCACAGGTCTCATAACAAACAAAATCCACTATTCACTAACTTAAAAAGTAAAACTTCTTTCATGAATAAATCAGATGTAGTATATTCGATCCCTTGCACAAATTGTCCCAAAAAATATATAGGTATGACTAGCCAATTACTAAGGAACAGATTGAATGGCCATAAATATACGAAAAACGCCTCAACAGCGTTAAACAAACACACACAGGACGAAAAAGATACCTTCTATGATAACAGTACCATAATTAAAAACAAAGATATGAATTATCAAAAATGGCAGATAAAGGAAATGATTGAAATTGAAAAAGATAAAAACTGTGTTAACGACAGAACGGATATAAAAAATTAGAGCCACATTTACACCAGCCTAATTCAAACAAAAATATTAAGTATAAGATCCTGTTAATAAACATCAAAAATAGAATATCCTCTTAAACATGAAATTAAATGTATCCGGTCTTTCGGTTTTTTAGGTGCATTGTAAAACATAAAAAATAAAACAAACTCGCGTTCCATGTATCCTCAGTACCTAAATAGACGTTATCAAAGTTTCATTTTATTATTAATAAATAAACAAATGTCAAGGTATGTACCGGTAAAATTAAATACTTTTTTAAAAATTTGAATATTTTTTAAAGTGTTTGTTTTTTAAAATTGTAGATATGTTTTTGTAGATATGTTTGTAATTATATAAAAAATATTTTTAGGAAATTCAATATACAAAAAACAAAAAATTTTTGAAGATGCCTTAAATAAAGGGCGAAACATTAAATTGTTTTGGATTTTTTGTTAAATAAAAAACCTAAACCCAAGAAAAGACAAAATAACAAAAAATTATATATATATATATATATATATATATATATATATATATATATATATATATATATACACAGGGTGGGCCTTAACTGCATTAGCGTTTTGTTTTGTCTATAATTCAAAAACCGTTAGGGGTACGGGGGCACGAGGGGTGTCGTTAGACGCGCCATTTCGTGGAATTTTTAGTCACCATGGACGCGTTCTCGGGAGCACAGCGTGCGTTTTGTGTTCGCGCATATTATGCCAACAATAATTCTGTGACTGTTGCTAGGCGAATGTACCGCGCTCACTTCGGTTTACGTGACATCAGAGAAGCACCATGCGCAAATTCTATTCGCAAATGGGTTAAAATGTTTGAAGAAAACGGGTGTACAATAAGAATTAATAATGCGGGCCGCCCGAAGTCAATACGGACGCCGGAGATTATTCAACGTGTTCATGAATCAATCAGAGAAAATCCTCGGCAATCGACTCGTAAAAGAAGCCAAGTCTTGAACATCAAGAGGACCACTTTGCGCAGGATTTTGCACCGTGATTTACATTTAAAAGCTTATAAAATTCAGTTGACACAAGAGTTAAAACCTAATGAGATTAATCTTCGACTTAATTTCGCTAATGTTATGCTTAATCGCTTTAACAATTTTTCTAACACAATCTTCAGTGATGAGGCTAACTTTCATGTCAACGGTCATGTTAATAAGCAAAATTGCCGGTTTTGGTCTGAGACTAATCCTCGCAAGATGCATCAAAGACCTCTTCATAGCCCTAAGGTCGTTGTGTGGGCTGCAATATCGGCCAGTGGAATAATTGGGCCATACTTTTTTGAAAATCAACGAGAAGTGGCTGTGACAGTGAGAGCTGAGAATTATTGTCAGATGTTGCAAGAATTCTTGGTCCCAGCTCTTCGAGAATTTCAAGGTTACAATTCTAGGACCTGGTTTCAGCAGGTTGGAGCCACTTCCCACATTGCTACAGTCTCCATAGACCTACTGAAAGAAATGTTTCCTAGAAAACTCATCTCACGAAGAGGTGACATTGAGTGGCCCCCAAGGAGTCCAGATCTGTCTCCGAATGATTATTTTTTGTGGGGATACCTAAAATCAAGAGTGTATGAAAATAATCCAACAATAGTTGAAGACTTAAAGCAAAACATTGTGCGAGAAATGAACACTATTTCCCGAGCAACTTGTCAACGTTTTCAAAACCTGCGAGTGCGACTTCAAGAATGTCAAGAAGATGGAGGCGGTCACTTAAATAACATTATTTTCAAATATTAGATGTTACTTTAATTTCAATTTCTTGTACTTTTTAAATATATAAATAAAAAAATAATAAGATTTATAGTTTTTTTTTATTGCATATTGAAACCACTCACACAGTTAAGGCCCACCCTGTATATATATATATATATATATATATATATATATATATATATATATATATATATATATATATATATTTATATATATATATATATATATATATATATATATATATATATACATATACGTAAACGGATGGGTGGAAAGTTTTCGTTTAAATATAGGCTTGGAAAATAGCAGAATTTTAAATTCTGTATATTTTTGAATATTTTTAGTTGAATTAGTTGGCCGCCAGACAGCGGAGAGCTCGCCCGTTAATATTCAAATAGTATATTTGCTGTATACCATGTCGAGTTCCGGGCGTCCTTTTAATACACTTACTGTTTCTTCCTTCAGTTTCCGGGCGTCCTACGTTCGGCAACGTTGTATGCCTTTAATATCTATTCTTGTTCGGAAAGTTTTTATTGGGCTTCAACTCTATACGGTGCGCCGCGTACTGCCTTTAGGTCTGTCGGGGTCCCGCATATTGTTAATTTTTACTACGATATGGGGGAATAGCTAAAGGCTTTGTAATGCTTACCTTTTGAAGAAATTATGTATATCCATTTTAAGAAAAAACTAGTTTGAAAATCGCTTTAGTCAGGTAGTTCTTGACTATGCTATTAAAATTGAATGGATCAAAGCGTTTTCGTTTAAATTAAAAAAAAACATTTATTGCCAATTTTTTCCATATTTTAAAATGCTCTCCAAATCTAAAGTTTTGTAACTATAAGAATTTTGAAGAAAACTTTTTCTTCGTCTCGAAAAGACTTTACTAACCCATTAATTTGTCAGAAAATATTTTTAATTTGAATGGGCATTTTTGCAGCACTTATTGTGCAGCGGTTTTTCTGTAAATTTTTATGATTTTGAGTTTAAATTCACATAAATTATCAAATTTTAATTCTTTTTCGACTGACAAGATTTTGTTCTTTTCGTTTTATTGAGATCTTCAATTTCTATTTTGGAAAACTGAGATTGGATAAAAAGAACTAAAGAAATCAGCCTTTAAAATGAGGTCGGCTTTTGAAAATTTTAAAAATTACCTCTTTTCACGAGTTTAATGCAAAAAAACATTCGGTGTTATTTTTTATTTGAGTCTAAACACTTACCTTAATGCACAATAATCATTGAAAAACATTATAGCTTTAATATGAGAGTCCTTATAGTTTCTTTCAACTTGAAAATATTCTTCTTCTTCTCCTTCTTCCTCTTCTTCTTCTTCTTCTTCTTCTAGGTAGAACCAAGTTCTGTTATCTACACAATGCCTCATCGATCCTCGTTTGAAGTCGAAATCCAGCTGTCTCTCCATCTTTTGGGGAGCCGTCCAGGCGGCCGTTTGGTGTTTGGTTTCTCTCTCATCACGGTTTTTGCTAGTCTGTCATCGTCCATTCGTTCCACATGATGTCTCCACTGCCAACGACGGTTTCGAACCCACTTCACAACATCCCCCACTCCGCTGTCCTCGCATATTTTTGCGTTTCTTATTCTATCTCTTAAACTTGTTCCCGTGATCATTCTCAGCGTTTTCATTTCTGTGGTTCTCATAATTTATTTTGTGTTTGTTGTTCCATTTCTTGTTTCTGCGCCGTAGGTCAGTATCGGTCTTACACAGACCTTGTAAATTCTTGCTTTGCTCTCAACCGTCATATGTTTATTGTTCCAGATTATGACTCTTAGTTGGCCTGATATCATGAAAATATTGATTTTCCAATTTTTAACATTTTTTACATTATTTTTTGGATTATTTACTTTAAATGATAGCCAAGTTTAGAGTTTTGTTTTCGATTTATTAGTACCTTAGACTTTAACACATATAAATGTAATATATTTGCGATTAGACATTGTATTGATTGGCAGCCTTACATGTGTCATTCCATCAGAATTAAATACCTTGTAACATGTTTCATAATTAAATAGAACTTTTACGCACTTTTCTACTGTAAAACTTAAATAACAACATGGAAGGTAAGCCGTGTAACCCTATTTCTTCCCAAAATAAGAGGCTTGTTGCCCGGGCTCCTTCAAAATAGCTTTAGGTCTATCTAAACTCTTCGTGGGATAACCATCAATGCTAGAATTTCAGAAATAATTCTAGGTGCGGACTTCCAATCTCTATTGTTCCTTTCGTTATAACATGAAACTATTTTGGATTCGCTGTATCTATATAAAATCAACTGTCAGGAAATTGCGGCATGTTTTTAGCATCAAAAGATGCATTTACTACTCCAAGCTTTAATACTTTTGAAATTGAAATATCTCTTAGCAATTATTCGCATTATTATTTTCAGAGCTACCCCTGTAAAAGACCAGTTGAAATCAAAAAGATTACACTAATTATTTCTATAAAAATTAAAAAGAAAAGGCAAATATCTATTTACTCAGCACTTTTTCGAAATCGAAAATAAATTCAAAATGATAGAAAATACCTCACAAAGACACTCCTATTTAGCTAAAGTAAAAAGAAAAAGAATGCAAATCAAAAGTTTTACAAACAAATTAATAATAATATGGAAAAAATACCAATTTAATTAGACTTAATTTAAAAATAACCATTCCCTTGACTGTTGCGGCACCCACTTCAAAAACGTGCTAAATAAATAAATAAACCTGCATTTATTTTTAAATTAATTCCATTATGAAACGTTGATAAATTTTAAGTATTTAATAAAATTTTTTAAGACAATCTGTCTCGTTAAAAAAAATTTATCTTTAATTAATTTATTAAATTGAAAATTATCAGGTAGCTTACCAAATAAATACTCTAAATATTTCTAATTAATTTTATATTTTGTGTTTTTACCCATCGTTACAGTCCTTCACTTCTAATAAAAATATTTCTCCATATTCACGTATTTATGATTATTATTATGAAATGAGTCTTTAGAAGCAAATATTCAATTTGAATCTAATTTTAGGACCTGTGGTTCAACTGACCCATCAGGTATTTTACTTAAAATGTGATTTAGTTGAATGAATCTAAGTTAAAATAAGTAAAAAGAAATAAGGATGAGCTGGCAACAAATACTTGGTTAGCAGAGGCAGGGGCGGATCCAGCCTCTCTCTTTGGGGGGGGGGGGCGGTGATATTCCAAAAGTACAGTATGCAAGAAAAACAAGTTGTCAACGGGGGTGGGGGGGGGGGTGCAAGCAGCATACACATTCCTAATATAAAAGGCAGAATGGGTTCTATTTTCCTGAACTCAAACCTCTTGAGAGGGGGGGGGGCGATCGCAAATATACACATTCCTATACTCTATTCAAGAACTAGAGAGAGCAATAAAACTGTTACCGAAACCTCCAACGTACCTGCTCCAACTGCCGTAAATCTAATTATATTTCATTATATTTAAATATATTTTATAAATTTACTGCAACATAAAAATTTTGATAGTTTAATTTAATTTCTGTCAGTGAGCAAAGTACACCTTACAGTTTGTTCTTAGTGATTTATCTTGTTTGCGCTTGTTTTTATATATTATTTGGGATTAGTGAGATACCCAAAAGATATGGCTTTCACCTCTATATTTATTCCAAAATCGTTGAACCAGGGCATTTTTCCTCAACGAAAAACTTATTAAGATGAATGTTTATGATGCCTTAAGATATCAATATCTAGATAATAATGTTAAAAGCTTTGTTGAGATGTGTTCCAACATGACAGGAGTTGGAAAATCTACTATTTACCGAATACTGAAGGAGAAAAAACGATTGGAATTGTTAGTACTCCCAAGCCACATTCGATCACAGGCAGATGAAAAACCTCGTTGGAAGAAGAAATGAAAACTGCAATTAAAGGGGTTGTATATACATTTTATTATGAGAAGCAGATCCCAACCGTCGACAAAATTCTAACTAAAATCAATGAAGATCGCGATTTACCTGAAATTAAAAGAACTGATCTCTGGAAATTGCTCAGAGAACTTAATTTTTGCTGGGGAAAACCAGATAGAAAATCTGTTCCTATAGATCGTTCGGAAACTGTCCGTTGGAGAACTAAATATCTCTCTCAAGTAAAAGATAGAGTTGCTAGAAATAACACACCGTACAAAAATTAGTAATTTAACTGAACATTTAAAAGATTTTTTTGAATAAAGTTACTGCGAAAAATTGGGGAAAATCCATATAATAAAAGAATAAAACAAAATGTAAGAACTCGATCTCATGATCGGTGAGATAGAGAGACCAATTATAATTAATTTGAACGAAGATAGTTTCACTGACTTTGATTAGGAATTAGAAACGTAATGTTTACTAGTGTAAACACAATTTATTATTTAAATTTTTGTTTTTGTTGTATTTTATTGTTTAATGTTGTTTATATGTTTTTTATATATTTTTGTTTTAGTGTGTCCCACTCTTTTATTTTATATATATTTAATTCTAATTAGCTGTAAGTTTTTTATTATTTTATTATTGTATTTGTATCTTTTTCTTAAGCGTATAGAATTAACATGTTTATCTTATTTTTTGGGGCTATCGTATTTCCATATAATAAAGTAAATTAAATTAAGATATCAGTACAATAGAAATAAAAATAAGTAGGTCTAATATTAATTACAACATAAAAAAAGTAATTACATTTGAATCCCTTTTTAGTGTTTAATTGTAATTCTGCAGATGGTTTAAGAAATAAATAAACTGAAACGTCAAATACCCTAAAAATGTTTTTAATTAATAATAAAATGACCGATAGCCCCAAAAATATTTTAATAATATATGAAAGAATTTATTTTTTTATATATATTTACCTTTTTGTATTTTTGACAATGGATATTTTGTAAGTATTTAAATTATAACTTCGAATTTTTTGTAAGAATAAGGCTACGTTTTAATCCATTATTATAGACCGATAGTTTTGATTATAGTATACTGTAGTATAACAAGAAAAATTTTCCATTTTCCTAAACTCAAAGCTCTTGGGGGGGGGGGGGGGGGGCGATTGCCCCCCCCCCCGCCCCCCCCCCTTGGATCCACGCTTGAGCAGAGGTAGGGTTCTGTAACAGAAATACACATAAGTAAAGAGAAATAGAAAGCATCTTTCTCCATTACCTTTTTTTGGTTTTGAAATCCCGGCCCAAATCCCACTTTAACATTTTTCCTATGTATCCTTAATATTTTCATATTAATAAACAAGATATTTGAATGAAGAATTAAATTAATTTATTTTCTTTTGTTGCAGGTAAAATAAAATATTCGGAACGTGTATATGATGCGTGCATGGATGCATTCGACTGCCTGCCCCTTGCGGCGCTCATGAACCAACAGTTCCTCTGTGTACATGGCGGTCTTTCCCCTGAAATACACAATCTAGACGATATACGAAAGGTAAGTGAATATTGTTATATTAAGCTGGTAACACGTAAAATTCTATTAAGTGACTAACGTCACGGTACTGGACAAATATCTTGACTTGAACTACATCACCACATAATCTAAGTTTCTTAATATTTTAGACTGATCAGAAAGTACCCGGAATTTGTTCTTGAAACGACGCTTATTTCACCAAACTATACGTGTTATGTCATTTAGTTTGTTTGGATGGGTATTTATATTAGTCCATCACAGAAATTTTCTTCTGATTTTACTATGGGAATATTTATTGAGCACAAAATGTGTTTCAAATTTTACGTTTCTAATGAGCCACAATGCTAAAGGTTACATAAAACATGAGGAGGTCAGACTCCTTTAAAAATACCAACATATGGGTAGTATAATGTTTTTGAAAATGCCTTAAAGTCGAAGGAGAGTTCCACCTAGCGTTCTGAGCATCTATCGGAAAATAACGTGGAAGAAGTGAACAAAATAATGCTTAAAAAGTCATCGTGTGAGTGAAAGAGAGATTGGAACCTTTAGTTCCCTAATATGTCATCTTTTCGAAGAATTTTTCGTGAATTTTGTGACGCTAGTAAAAAAATTTGTTTATTTTGGTCTCATCTGTTATCTTAAATATATTCTTACCTTAAATGGGGTAAAAAAAGGCGACTGATTAGAGATCGGATTTCAATAACCGATTGACAGTGATAGGCCGGTGGAGTTAGCCTCACAATGAGGTGATTTTGAAATTTAATTTTAGTAGACTTCTAACTACGTAGGAACCTTCAGAATGATAATAGTAGTTATGTAGTATCTTCTTTTTGAGGGAAAATTTTTTATTTGACAATTAAGATGTGAAAAAAAAACACTTTTTTCGAGTTCTGGGAAAGGCTATTCTTTTTTAGTAAAAAAGTTTGAAACAAATAATTAGTTCTCTAGTTATTGCAAAAAAATCTGCTAAAATGGTTGTTTTTTCAATTGTTAATAAACAATAGAAAAATATATTATATTAACTTTATACTGCATTGTAAGGTGCTTCTTGTTGCATACAACAAGTGTGCAAAATTTCAAGTAAAAATATTCATCAGTTTTTTGCACAGTGAATTTGTTTATAACTGTTTTTTGATTGTTTATCTAAAGCTCGTACGGTGGTCTGCGGGTGCACAAATGAGCGCTAATTCGAGACTTATACTAACAATAACAAAAAAGAACCAAATGAATTTTTGAAACAGATAAACAAAGGTAGGGTTGGTTTTTTACCGTTATAACTCTTCGAAAATTGTTGATATAGAAATGCCGATAAGTGGACGTGATAGCTGAGATTTTGGCTCATATTTTGAAAAAAAAAATTCTGTACGACCACTAGAAGCTGAAATAGAGTTGTTTTTTCAAAAAACCGTTGCGACGTTATTTATTAACATTAAGGGATTATTTAAGTAGGAACTCATACGGGAATGGTTAAACGAATGTATGCAGCAGTTTTGAACTCAATTATTTCAAAATTGTTGATGTTGCAATAGTTTTAAATTGCACCTACTCCGAGAGTCAGAAAGTGAGCAGTGGAGGAGGGCATTCTTTCAGCCTGCGGCGCACAGAAAAAAAACGTGACTTCAAATTCGTTTCGCCGGAAAAATTTGGATTATCGCGGCGAGTATTGGTCGTAGAACTTTCATTTTTCTTAATATTTGGTTTCTCGTCGAGATATGAACAATGAATGATATGCTTTTTTAATAAATTATTGTTAAACATTGCAATAAACAAATTGTTGTACTTTTATACATTTTATGCATAATTATAATTGTACCGTACTTACGTGCTTTTCAAATTACGAGAAAATTGTTATTGCCATAACTCGATAAATATTAGTGATACATTAAAAATCAGCATGATTTTTAATATTCCTAATTAGTAGTGTACTCTTGACCACTGTAACAATTTTTTCGCTATTTGAAAAGGACGTATGTTCGGTAAAATTGTAATTATGCATAAAATATATAAAAGTGCAACAATTTGTTTTTTACCATGTTTAACAATATTTTGGTCACATAAACATGTCATCCATTGTTCATATCTCGTCGATAAAACACAAATTATAAAAAAATAAAGGCGCTACTACCAATATTCGCCGAGATCATCCAAATTTTTTTGAAGGTTTTTTGCAATAACTAATGAACAAATAATCCTATTTTGATGGGCCTTAGCTCGTTTTGTAGGCATTTTCAATGTGCACAACTTTTGTTTGAAGGTTTTTTACTGAAAAACAATAACTTTTGCTATAACTCAAAAAACTGTTTTTTCACATCTTAATTGTTGAATAAAAAATTTTCCCCAAAAAAGAAATAGCCGCAAAAATATATTGTGAAAACCTTAGCTCATTTTATTTCCACTGCCAATATAGTGTTTTCGAAAATAAGGAACTCTAATGTTCGTTATAGTTTAGTATGTTTCTATCAAATTTCGCATCCTGTTCCTGAATCCACCCCTGGTTTTTACGTAATTTGTTTCAAATCCGATATCTCCATGCCATCTAACAAATACCTGAAATATTAAAAATTAATCTTTTTATTTAGCTCACTTTATTTATAAACATCGTACTTTTGATAACATAATGTCCGGAGAAAAGAAAAAAAATTCATTTTACTAAGTCGTATGAGCTGTTGCTTAATTATATTTAATCCCGCAATCCGGACATTTTAATCTCTTTTGAAGCGTACCATGACATTTTTAATAACACCTATTTTTAATGCTTTTGAATAATTTTGTGATAAAAGCGTATGTTTTTTTTTAAATGATTTAATGACTTTTTAAATATTTTTTTAAATGGGGGATATAATTATTGTTGATTGAACTGAATTCGTCATTTTTTTTTCAAAAGGTCTTTTTATATCAATAATTATAAAAAAAACATACTTTTTAATAGATAATTATTATCTCTTAGGCATAATAGTAATAACTTTGGCGTTAAAAAGGCTATAACTAGCTCCCGGCTACGGTACCAATGTCTGGCTTGGAATCACGTTACTCAGTGGTGTTTAATCTTTCAGTATATCTACTGAATGCAGCATGCAATGCTCCGCATTCGCTATAAGAAGAGGGAGAGGGAGGACGAACCGCGATTGGCCGACGTGCTCAGAAATCACGCGATTGTTAGGAACGAGAGAGATAGCATGATCCCATATTCGATCTCTCTCTCTTTCTCTCTTTACCGTGGCTCAGCTTTACCTTGTTCCCCACATTTTCTTTATTACATCTGCAACTATAGATTTACTGCAATATATATATATATATATATATATATATATATATATATATATATATATATCTGTACTATTTGGGCAGACGCACTCTGTTCTACCACTATAGAGACAAAGCACTATCTCAGATTGCAAGGGAATACCAGAAAAGGGCAAAAGCCTCTCCCATGGCAGTGGGAGTGCATACCAATGAGTTTGAAACAGGTTTTCAGATTAATAGCACTAATGTTGCACTAGTATCTACACACCATTACACAGTTGAGCAGTGTTTCAGCCTAATTTATTTGAGATTACACTGCAGTCTTACCATCTAAATAGTAGAAAAACCTAATATTATATTATTTTTTTGTATTGTAATGATAATGTCCCAATTAATTTCGTAATTTCGTTCTTTGGGCATTGTTTAACTCTTTTTTTTTTATCTTTTTAAATATTAAGATATCATCAGCAAATATTCGGTTTTATAGGTGTTCAGCTTGAAAGTTTATTTCTTTTGCTTTCTTAAGATCTAGGAAGAATAGAATATATATATATATATATATATATATATATATATATATATATATATATATATATATATATATATATATATATATATATATATAATGTCGTCGATCTACGTCGCTTTTTTCGCAAGTATTTGATTTTCGCGTCGTATGTGTCCGCCGTTCAAAAGAATACGAGCCTCGATCGAACATATCGCTATTTGAAATGTCGAATTCTCTGTCGACGATACCGTAACGTTTAGCTAGTTGATGCCTCGCCCGAATGTATCCTAATTTGTCACGTTCTATCATACCATTCTCAACCAACGTCGACGAACTGTCGAGAAAATTGCTATCTTTTTGACTACTGTGTCCCGTTCGTGGATTTTTCTCACCAGGTTATAATTTAACTTGAACAGATTTCTGGATTAGGAGATTCAGTACTTGCAAATGATTTTTGTTTGATGTAAAGATCATATAAACTCATCTAGTCAAGTGCGACTCCTAAAGAGATCGCAGAGGTCTCACCAAAACCACCCGAGTTGTCTGAATTGATGCACACCACATTTGATTGCAGAAATGAATGATGGTGATGATTCTGGAATTCGGAAATTTTACAAGAGAATAAAAATTCTGTGTTAATTCAGAAGCGAATTGCAAGATATTTTTACTCACGGTGGGCTTTTTGTTTTTCTTTCTGATAATCCAGGAAGGTAGATTTTTCAGAGACATATTTGCTTTTAAAGGGTTTTACGGGAGGACTTCTTATTATTTTCTTAATGCGACAACCGTTTTACTCTTATGTGACTCTCTGTCTCTATCCGTTGACGTCGAAAACACCAGGTTTTTCGATATCTAAACGCATAAGCGGCTAGATTTTCTAACACTACCCGTAAATTTATGGTTTGAATGTATGACGATGATTTTGATCCCGAAATTATCCGTTCAGATCTGAATTTCGCGGATTCTAAATGTTTGAAGAGTACTAAGTGTGGTTTCTCCCCTGATTCTCAAATACCAGAGTTTGCCACCAACAATTGTACCCTCTGAGAGACGAGATATTCTGACCTTTCTCAGCGAAATTCTTCGTTAAGTCTTCATTGCTTGAAACGAACTTCGTGCTGTAGCCATCATAAACAGAGCGGACTTCTACGTTGAAGTAGCGTAAGCAGCTGAGTGCTGCTTTTGAAGCTGAAAGGGACGCTCCAGAAATATCTCAATCACTTGAATTCCCTACTTGCGTGTTGAGTATTCCCGAATTCTTCTGGTAAGGAAACTGAAACGACAATTTGTTTCCAGGTTGCCGAGACAGAAACGTTTCTCTGATACAGTGCAAATGTCAGACTACTGAGCAACGCCAGAGAGTTTCGCGATTTGAACAAGTAAAGGTCGTTTGACTCGTAGATACTTGTGAATTCGCACTAGAAGAACTTTGATACGCTGACGTTGAATGCTTAACGATTTATCAGTAGCCGTCAGGATCATACTGTCGTCCTAAATGTCCTTGTCATCTTATCAGGTGACCAGTCAGAACGTGCTTCGTTTTATAGAATCTATTGTCCATGTTTTCCGTTCTTTCACTTTGTTTTTGACTATTTTACGGGAATGTTAGGTCGCGAATTCTACGTAAAACCGATTTTCATACATTTTTCTAACAATATATATCTTTAATCGAACCTGGTATTCCTTATTAATCGAATTACCGCCCACCTCTATGGTATCGAAAGCTTTCTTAAAGTATTATCCTAATGAGTCTTTGTAGGCTACTTAGTCAGTAGTTAATAAAATTAATCAGATTTCTTTTCTTGGAAATTTTTTAGAATACGCTACTTCGTCTTTGCTTGTCGTATCTACCTCTTCGACCATCTCTGAGACCACTGTGGTAAACAAATATGCCACAAATAAACTAAATGCTAGAAAGCGTTCAAACTAGGCATAAATATCAAGGACAGTTGTACAAACTTAACCAAAAAAATAATAATTAAAAAGACTTCGAAAGTAAGCCGCTCAAATGAGAAATTTCAGTTATTTTTTAAACATAGTAAATTTCCTATTTTATCCAATTCTTAGATTCCATGTAAATTTTTAGGATATCGTCTTATTGTGTGTTATTTCTGTTATTTCTCCGTTTCCAACATATTTCCGTCAAATTTTATTATATATTTCCAAAAACTATATTAAGAAGGTAATTTTTATCCGAAATTATTAAAAATAATTAGGGTTTTTATTCGGATTTGCTTCAACTTCAAACCCCAGATTAATGATCTTAATTGACAGATTTTTATTACATAATGTTATTTAAAAACCTTATAATAGGTGTTATTAAAAACGCCGCGGCATAAGTTTGAAAAAGATTAAAATTCCGGATTGCGGGATTAAATGTAATTAAGCAAGCTCATGCAATTTTTTGCCCTCCGACCCTATTAAGTTCGTTATCAAAAGGGAAATATTTGAGGCGACAAGTTGCGGAGTGCAACGAACGACACAAGATTTATGTACAAGTCACGAAAGTTTGTAGTAAAACAGTGACATGCCTCACGCGCCAAATTTTGGACAAGGGCAGAATTTATGTCCGCAAAGGGTGCCAACTTTTACCCTAGTTTTGGCTCGGAACATTGCTGCGACAGATAAGGAAGTCTAAATATTGTTAGTTTGGGGTATTTGTTTTCAAGATGTGAAGGATAATGGTAAGAAGGCAATTTTTTATAGATTTTATTGCGGTAGATTGTTCGAACGTTCGATAACATTATGAGGCCCGGGCTAAAAACGGTTTGTTATCGAAGATAAGGAAGGGTAATTGTTATTATTTAGTCTGGGAGCCCGGTTGGTTTTGGTCGCCGATGAAAAGACATGGCTCAACCAAAGTTTTTATATGTATTTGGGTTCCTGATTACGAATATCGAGTGTGGATTCCTGAAAATGGTCAATTAATTTGTTATAAAGAAAAAAACTACAAGCTGGATGTAATTGTAGTGCGAAAATATAATGTTTTTATTGCTTTTTAACAATATAAACAAATATTGTTTCATCAATTATAATATAAGCACCGCTTTGTATAAAGGGAAGTAGAAGTCTACCGATAGGCCCTCACCTAGTGCACATAATTCATCATAGCCTCCGCTCATCGTCGCATTAATACTTTAAGCACATTTTAATACATTTCTATCTTTGTCCTCCTAATGAGCCTTAAACTGCAACTTGCTCTAACAAAACCTAAAGGCAAACTAAGAAAATTAAACGTTGCTAAACTGAAACACGAATAGGGTGAAACAGAGCTAAAAGTGAAAATAAATAACCTTGTTTCCAAACTAGAATGTCGATCGGATCGAAATTATCGGATGAACACTTTTTAAAATACAATGTGTTTGTATCGAAAACTGCTTCATCCGATTCAGTAACCCCTATTTCAATTCATTACAATAAAACAAAGAAATTATATTTAATAAACAGAAATGCCATTTATTTTTCTCTCTTTAAAGATGGTAATAACTGTAAATTACTTCAGAAAGGTAGACATGGTCAATTACTTTGGGAAAAACAAGAGTTAAAAAATATTCAACATCCCTTTTCCAAATATTTAGTTTCTTACTTTTTTCTTTTCTTTCTACTTCTGTTTGTGACATTTTGATCACGAAAATATATAAAACTTTTTCAATTGCCTGTTTCATAAATATTATTGGTTAAGTTTTGCTAAAAAAAAAGAAGAAATTAAATACTGACATGCTTGTCATTTCAATTCGAATCTGTTTTTAACGTGCAAAATGTTTCCCATCCGATTTACGTGAATTTCAAGTGGATATAATTGCATCGGATCGGTCCAATCGAATCCGAAAGCTACATTAGTAACAAGGTAAGAGAGATAACACATAACTTAGAACTAGCGGCTGTAGAAATGTTGAATAATGCAGAAGATATAGTGAGAAGCGCTGCGACCGATAAATTGGGATACTGTAAAAGGAACTTCAAGAAAAAATGGATGACGGAAAATATATTGGAATTAATGGAACAACGACGTAAGAACAACGGCAGTAACATCAACAAATACAAAAGACTGAACACATTAGTACGGAGAGAAATTAGAAAGGCTAAGAGGAAATGGCTGTAAGAGGAATGTCAGGTAATCGAAGGATTGCAACAGATACACGATACACTGGGAGAACATAAAAAGTTAAAGGAAGTCGCTGGAGAATATAGAATACAATCAACAGTACTGCTCGTGAATGACAACAGTGAAATCCTAGTAGGAGCAGAAAACGAAAACAACCTGTGGAAAGATTAGATGGAAGCCCTATTTGCGGATGACTCACGACACAAGCTCGAGCAGAGGTCTACAGAAGTAATTCTGTCAGGACCACCAATAACAACGGATGAAATCAAAAAAGCGCTTAAAGAAGCTAAGAATAACAAGGCTGCACGACTTGAGAGACTGCTAATTGAAATTATAAAACTAATTGATAATAACAACATCGTTCTTCTAAGGAAAAAACAAAGATGTATGTATTTGCTTTCTTGATTACGAGAAGGCTTTCGATCGCGTACAACAAAAACTCATGAATATCCTGAGAACAACGGATGTAGATAAAAAGAATCTAAGATGTATATAAAATATGTATTGGTACCAAACAGCACACATAACCACACAACAAATCACATAGGATGATATTGGCACACGCAGAGGCATGCGACAAGGATACGTGCTGTCGCGACCGTTATTTAACCTATATTCCAAAGCCATATTCAATGAAGCTCTTGAAGATCTAGAGATGGGAATAAAAGTAAATGGATTACCAACCTCAAATATCAGGTACGCAGATGATACTGTCTTGATTGCAAACAACATCGAAGAACTACAGAACATGTGCAGCAAGCATTATGGATTAAATATGAACGCCAAAAAAATAAAGTTCATGATTGTCAACAGGAAGAAAAACCTATATACTGATGCTAAACTCGAAATAGATAACCAACAAATAAAAAGAATAAACCAGTACAAGTACTTAGGTTATTGGCTGCATACAGACTGGGATTCAGAGAAAGAAATCATATGCAGAATTGAGATGGCATAAAATATTAAAAAATAGAGTTAAACGGCTGTCATTTCGCGGGCGTTATGCAAAATGTTATGTGTGGTGTGTACTGCTGTGTGGTCTTGAATCATGGACTATGAAAGTGGATTTAATTAATCAAGTGGAAGCTTTTGAAATGTGGACCTACAGACACTTGTTAAAGAGCTTGGACTAGCAGATTTACCAACGAGGAAATAATTAGAAGACTGAATAAAGACACAGAACTCTTCACAACATTCAAAAAACGAAAAATGCTTACCTTGGTCATGAGTGGTGGAAAATACGAACTATTGCAATTAATACTGGAAGGCAAAATTAAAGGTAGAAGAGGAGTAGGCAGAAAACAGATATCTTGGATGTTTTAAATTTAAATAGGAAATTTAGATTATAGGGACTGTCAGTATATATATATATATATCATTTTTTTTTTTATTTTGTCTTTTCTTGGGTTTAGGTTCTATATTTAATAAATACATAAAAACTGTTTGACGTTTCGCCTTTTATTCAAGGCATTTTCAAAATGTTTGCCTCCTAAAAATATATAATTAAATTACATCATATAAAAAACATATTCACAATTTTCGAAAAACAAACAAGACACTTAAATAATAGTTAAAACTTTAAAATCTCTTAAAAATACTTAATTTTACTGGTACGCACCTTGACATTTTGCTGTTTTATTTCTGAATAAATTTTAATTTTGCATCGTTTACTGAGGATACGTGGAATGCGAATGTGTTTTATTTTTTTTAAATATTTTTTATATTTTACAATGCATAAAAAAATAAATATGGTATATGTTTGGTTTTATGTTTAAGAGGATATTCCATTTTTTGATTTTTATTTGATTGGAACGAATACTTAATGTTTAAATTAGGTTTGCGTAAATATGGCTCAAATTTCCCATATCTGTTCTGTCGTTAACTGTGTTTTTATCTTTTTTAATTTCAATCATTTCTTTTATCTGTAATTTTTGGTAATTCATATCTTTGTTTTTTATAATGGTATTGTTATAATCAAAAGTGTGTTTTTCGTCCTGTGTGTGTTTGTTTAACGCTGTTGAGGCGTTTTTTGTATATTTATGGCCATTCAATCTGTTCTTCAGCAATTGGCTCGTCATGCCTATATATTTTTTGGGACAATTTGAGCAAGGGATCGAATATATTATATTTGATTTATTCATTAGAGGAGTTTTACTTTTTAAATTTGTGAACAATGTATTTAATTTATTATGTGACCTGTGGCATACGATGATATCATGCTTTTTTAAAATGTATTTTATTTTTTCTGACAGCTCACTAGTGTACGGTAATGCCACATATTTTTGTTGTTTATGTTCTATGTTTTTTGTTTTTGTTTCGCTAGATGTTATATCTTTGTATACAAACATACCAAATCAACTTGTCCACACTATTTTAGCAGAAAAATGGGAAATTTTAAAAAAACATACATCGCTATCAAAAAATAATTTTATGGATGCTATTGACCTCGTTCTAAATACAAATTACTTTCAGTACGAAAATACCTTTTATAAACAACTTGATGGATGTGCTATGGGATCACCAATTTCATCTACCATTGCTCAGCTAGTAATGGAATATTTAGAGGAAAAAGTTTTAGAAAAATTAAACTTTAACATAATATTTTTTAAACGTTTTGTCGATGATTGCATAGCAGCTGTACCACAAAATAAAATAAATGAAATTCTCCAAGAGTTTAACAGTTTCAACGAAAAATTACAGTTCACGTCCGAAATAGAGAATAATAATAAAATAAATTTTCTAGATATGACGCTTATACGCAGAAAGAACAAAGTTTTAACTGAATGGTACACCAAACCAACTTGGTCAGGTAGATATCTGAACTATTTCTCTAATCATTCAAAAACTCAAAAAAATAGCGTTATAATCGGTCTATCTGATCGTGCTATCTCCCTAACGTCTCCAGAATTCCGACCAAAAATACTGCAAAAAGTAAAAGAGACACTAATGAACAATAATTTCAACGAAAAGACTATCACCAAAATAATTGATAAACGAACATATAAGTTCTATAATAACGTAAAAACAAAAAACATAGAACATAAACAACAAAAATATGTGGCATTACCGTACACTAGTGAGCTGTCAGAAAAAATAAAATACATTTTAAAAAAGCATGATATCATCGTATGCCACAGGTCACATAATAAATTAAATACATTGTTCACAAATTTAAAAAGTAAAACTCCTCTAATGAATAAATCAAATATAATATATTCGATCCCTTGCTCAAATTGTCCCAAAAAATATATAGGCATGACGAGCCAATTGCTGAAGAACAGATTGAATGGCCATAAATATACAAAAAACGCCTCAACAGCGTTAAACAAACACACACAGGACGAAAAACACACTTTTGATTATAACAATACCATTATAAAAAACAAAGATATGAATTACCAAAAATTACAGATAAAAGAAATGATTGAAATTAAAAAAGATAAAAACACAGTTAACGACAGAACAGATATGGGAAATTTGAGCCATATTTACGCAAACCTAATTTTAAACATTAAGTATTCGTTCCAATCAAATAAAAATCAAAAAATGGAATATCCTCTTAAACATAAAACCAAACATATACCATATTTATTTTTTTATGCATTGTAAAATATAAAAAATATTTAAAAAAAATAAAACACATTCGCATTCCACGTATCCTCAGTAAACGATGCAAAATTAAAATTTATTCAGAAATAAAACAGCAAAATGTCAAGGTGCGTACCAGTAAAATTAAGTATTTTTAAGAGATTTTAAAGTTTTAACTATTATTTAAGTGTCTTGTTTGTTTTTCGAAAATTGTGAATATGTTTTTTATATGATGTAATTTAATTATATATTTTTAGGAGGCAAACATTTTGAAAATGCCTTGAATAAAAGGCGAAACGTCAAACAGTTTTTATGTATTTATTAAATATAGAACCTAAACCCAAGAAAAGACAAAATAAAAAAAAAAATGATATAATCTATGGTTCAAGAAACAAGAAAATATATATATATATATATATATATATATATATATATATATATATATATATATATATATATGTATATATTGCTTCGGAATGGCTTCATTGATTTGAATGAAATTTTTGGCGTTATATTCAAAGCTGCTGCTGTACAAGATCCAAAACTAAAATATTTTTTAATTTTCTCTAAAACTGGTATGATCTTATTAAAAATTGTTCACTAATAAAATATGTCGCAATCTTAAATGGCTTATTACGTTAACATTCTGTACGCGATAAAATTTATTTTCATAAAATTCCATAACTACCAAATATTTTAACACATGTCGTTATACTTAACGTTAAAGCCGTCATTATATAAAACGAAAAATCTTTTATGACATCCAATGAAAATATCTTGGAAAATTGCTTCGCGTCTTTATTCGAAGCTTCCGACGAGTGACAGAATTATTATCAGCAATAATATTTTCTCGGAAATATATGAATTTACGAAATTTGACAATAATAATGGTAAACATGAGATTGGTATTTTTTAATTTAAGCCCTTTGAACAAAGTAATTTTCATATTCATTTTTCGATGCTTTGGCAACAATAAGTTTTTAAATCTAAATATACTTCCACGTTAAAGCACGAAGATTCCTCATTCCCTTTAACATTTTTTCTCTATTGAATTTTACATCTATGTAATTTGTCAAAATATCACTACAAACTCTTCACACTGAACTATTTTTGGAAGAGAATTGGGTTGACACCTTCTCGATGTCAAGAAAAGCTTCAGCTGGCCCAAAACCGAGTAAACTTACTGGGTATATTAGTTCTGCTGTGGACGTGTGAGATGTGAGTTATTTACAATGTCGAGAATCCTACGAATTGTTATGTTTCACGTGTCATATTAATTGCAGTAGGAATGAGATAGATAGGCAAAAAGTGTTGGCTGATATAATTTATTGATTTATTTTTATATATATATTTTCATATATATATATATATATATATATATATATATATATATATATATATATATATATATATATAGTAAAATGCGAACAATAGATGCAAACTTCTCTCCATCATATCCTTTCTAAGGTTGCACAGTTAGAATAAATTGTTATAGACCGCAATTTATCCTATTCCACCACCAACGAGATGATGGCCTACCTGTACTACCATACCGAGAAGAAAGTCAGAACTTACCCTCCTTGCCACAGTGATACGGCAGAGGTACATGTTTCGTCTCTACTAGACTCATCAGGGTACCGAAATGCACCTGGCTGTGCAAAGGACAGATCGGAAGGAAGCATGCAAATACCGAACGCGGCTTCGTCGACCTCCCGCCGGATGGCGTATATATGTTTATGCGGCTTTCACGGATTCCTCTGTGTGAGATGCAATAGTAGTAGATATATCCACATTATGCCGTTGTAGTGCTGCAATCACATTCAGCAAACGTACAACTATATGCAACTCCGTATATTAACGAAGTAAAATGTGAACAATAAATGCAAACTTCTCTCCATCATATCCTTTCTGTATTAGAGGTTGCACAGTTAGAATAAATTGTTATAGATCGCAATTTATCCTATTCCACCACCAACGAGATGATGGCAACCTCTAACACAGAAAGGATATGATCACGGGTGTGATGTGTAATCGCAGGTTTTCGAGCATCCCGTGTGTGTGCGGCGTTAGTTCGCTTTGTGAGTGAGCTTTGAAAATGATGAATGAGTTTTCACCGAAACGTCAACTGCCTTACAGTCCTGTGAGGGACTCGGCACATATACGGGATGCCCGAAAACTTTGGATTACATACATATGTTCCAATACTTTTTAAACATAGACTCGTGGTCAGATCACTGATATGTTCTAAATTAACGTATGATTTAATAGCTGATAAAATATGAGCGCTCCATAAATTTTGGCGTTTACATATCGCTCCTCAAAGTTGAAAAATTAGCTGCTTTTTGACGTTCTGTTTCGCAATTTTCAAACAGCTGCCAAGAATCAAATTTTTGATTTATAGAAACCAGCAGATAGCTTTCTCTTCGTCTTGGTCTCTACTTTCCAACACTATAATACATTGGTATATAAAAAACTATAGTTTTCATAGTACCAAACGAGAAATACTGTTTTTGCCATAGCAGTGCTACGTTTGAACAGCTGTAGAACTGCAAAAAAGTGCTAAAAAAGAAAATACGCATCCCGAAAGCCTCAGAACTGACGATTCTACAGCGATTTGAAATTTGCAAAAAATTCAATCATGCCATTTTCAAACTCTCGTAACTTTCGTTTATATAATACAATATTTTTGCGTTAGCTTTACAAAAGGGGTAGTTTTGACCATTTGGTATTGCAGGATCCATAAATATGTATGCATCTTTTGTTTCATAGAAGTTTTTTAATCGTCTGAAAGTTATGTTATTTTTATCCATTTGACAGATTCATTATCGAGTCTTACTGCGGCCCCCTGTACTTGGCATTCAGATCATTCATTATTTTAATGAATGTATATAAATAAATTGATAGTAGAAATACCTTCAAAATAATGATCGCTCTTCGAACTTTTTTTAATCCGTATCAAAAATCAGATCTTGTTGAGGCAATTTAGTATCAGATAACCTTTTTATAACAAAACATATTGATAACACATTATGTAATAAAATTATTTCTTCCCATGATAACGATGAAAACAATCTAAAATTGTTATATATTTTATTCACTCCGGAAGTATATAGGATAATTGCAGATCATTGCTACAATCAAAAATTTTTTTTGGGATAGAGTTAGGTCAGAATAGTTGTTATTTTTCAATGTTAATTCAACGATGAATGTCAGGAAAATACGTTTATAACGTTTGATAACACACGTCAAAATAGGTCAATTTAAATCCACTTAGTTATATCCGATACTGCTTCGTTAAAGCGGTAGAAAAATTTAAAAAAATATATCGATTTTTCGCAAATTTCTTGAAAACGTGGTGAATGAATTTAATGATTTTTAGTGTATAATATGATCTTGTCTAATAATATAGCGACCAGCTATAAAGTAGCGTAAGTGTAATTAAAGTGACGTCACTTGTAAAAATCGCGTCGGTTTTTTTTTTATTTTATCAACGTTATGAGAACGTAGATGTTTCTATCGAATAATTGCATGTATTTGGAAGCTTTTTTATCGTTTGAAAAATTTTCGTTAGAGAAGCGGTTTTGCTACAAAAAAATATATTTTCTATTACATTGCATACACTGTACAATTGTAATATTAAGAAATACCTAGAATAATAATTTTTCAAATGACTTTGTTGCTATGGCATTTAATAATTTGACGTCGAAGAGGTAGGGTTAACATGAAGAGATTTTCTAACCTCCGAATATCAAACCGTCAGCATTTGCCAATATTGAGCGTCATCTCCGAGAAACGGGTGGCTTTGAGAAAAAATTTGAAGGTAGGTGTCATATTCTAGCAACTCAAACAATAAAAAAGAAGAGGAAATTCTGGAAAGAATTGAAGAAGAACCAAGTGTTAATATCGTTTAGAACGTGAGTTGGATCGCCCTAAAACTATTGTAAATGATATTTTGAAAAAACAATTGTTATATCCATATCACATCTAACAGGTTTAGAAACTTTTACCGATTGGTCCCTCCTTGCATCTTTCATTTCGTGAATTTATTTGAAACAAAAGAATTTATGATCCAAATTTTGGTTGAAAAATTTTGTTTGCTGACTAGGAATCTTCACAAGATCTGACGTCACTAACCTGTACAACAAAAATGTTTATGCGGATGAAAATCTATATGCCATTGAAGCTGCACACCATCAGTATAGCTTTAAAATAAATATTTGCGCAGGTATTACTGATCGAAACCTTAGTGATCCTGTTGTGATTCCAGACAGGATAATTGCAATATACATTACCAGGTCTTCTGGAAAGTTAGCCCATTTTACTTCGTCGAAAACTATGGTATGATGGTGCCCCATTCCATTTTTTCGTTGCTGTTCAACACAACCAATATCCCAACCGACGAATTGAAAGAGGCAATGAGGCACCAGTAAGATGGCGACTACGTTCTCCAGAATTAAATCTGTGTGACTTTTTTTGTGGGGCACTCTAAAAACAGAAGTATACAAGACTCCGGCGAACACCCGCGAAGAATTATTGATGCGCATTTTAAACGCTGGCAACCGTTTTAACAATCCTGAGATATTAGATAGAGTTAATGTCATTTTTTAAAAGAAAAATTAGAAAAAAAAAGAACTAAATGTATTTTAATCTCGTGGAGGAAAGATCCCTGAAGATTCTTTGTGCAATCCTAGGCAAAACGTTGGATAATAATTCCAATTTGACACGATCTAAACACAAAAACCATGCCGTGAAAGCGTTCATTTTTTATTATATTCTTGCACGTTTTAGGAAATCAGAAATACAACCATTCTCAATAGTATAGAAAGCCTTTAGGAAATCGATAGAAACCATGCAGATTGGTATGTTGTATTGATGCACTTTTCTATCAACATACTTATGGTATGCAAAATATCTGTAGCGCTAAAGTATTTTCTAACACTAACTGATTCAATAGTTTGGTAAGAGCCCATCGATCCTGATAGTTGGTTCATTATTACCTTGGTAAAAAGTTTATCGAGATGTGATAACAGGGATATCGGTCGATAGTTTTCGATATTAGTGGTGTTCCTTCCCTCGTCTAAGAATTGACTGAGTACGATCTCTAACGCCTTTACTACATGAGTACCTCCAAATTTTAACATTTTCACCATGATTTGATCCTCATCAGGGCATTTGTTCATTTTTTATTGGTTTAATGCCGTTCCAATTTCGCTCCTTAAGATTTTTGATATTTGTTAAGAGCCTGCATTTCAAATTGTTCTTATTTTATGCGGTTGTGGTAGAACTTTTAGTTTGGAAAGAGAAAAAACACAAAAATTACCACGTACAGAATCATGTGAGTTTATTTATTTTATCGAAATAGGTAGGTTATATGTTTTTCACTTAATATTATGAAAAGTAAAAGCAAGTACTAAGTGTTCAAAATTTGTTTATTTATCAAAGTTTTTTCTACGTTTTGAAAAATCCATAAATATAGGACTTTATTCTTAGGAACTATGATGCAATAAAATGGATATTGAAAGTTAATATTAGAAACTTTCAGACTTATGAAAGAAAACAAACTCTCATTCTTATTTATTATCGATAAATATTTACCCTATTTTATTTATTCAAGTATTAGCCATAAATAAGATGAATAAATAAAAAAGTAAAATGTCCTGAAGATTTTATTTCAGTATCAAAATAAATCACCATTTTGCTATATTTTTTGAAACCAATCGCCTTGACTAAGTCATTGACATATTTTCAAAATTGAAGACACTCTTATCCCAGTAGTAGCTTCTAGAGCCAGGTTAAAAGTAAATTTACTCAAGGTTATTGGTATTTAACAACGACTGAAAACACTTTAAATTTGAAATCATTTGAACCTCTTGATATTAAACCGAATACCAATCTGAGTTCTGGAAAAGGAACTAAAAAAACTCGAGAATTTTAGAAGATGAACATATTTTTCAAACTAATAGTTCAATGATATCCATGCCAATAAATGAAATGATTTACAAAAATGCAAAACAATGAAATAAACGGCCTTTATTTGATATGCAACTCTAATTTATAAAGGTATTGGAAATATGTCAGTCTCGGGGGAACCACATAAAATGCTCGTTCAAATAGGACTTCAATAGCTGTATTTTATGGAATACCGACCAAATACGCGGATGGATTTAAAATTTATTGCATTGTTTGATTTAAATGACTACTTTTCAGAGGCAGTGGTTTTGTCGCAATTTATTCATTGTTATTACTACATTGTACTTGCATTCACTGGTATGAAGCGTTTAATAATGCAATAAATTTATTTTTTGCATCTTTCATTTTGTTCTTTTAGTCATATATTCTGTCATAGTTTGAGCGTCTAATCAGCATATTTATTATTGATATTAAGGGTTTCTTATTTTTAAACAAATTATTAAACTAACTTTTTGGACAAATTTTTGTTTTTAATTTTAAAGAATTTTTACTGTTTTACTATACTTGTGACTTGCTCTGACTTGTAAAGGTACTATTAAGGTTCTAAATAACAGGTATGAGTGAAAGTATATAATAGATTTTCGATGACCCCGACCGACGTTATTATAAATGTAGCTCAACAAGAAATACTGTAACAGTATTCGATTTTCATTTAACTACTAATGGTTTTTAAAAAATCTAAGAACTTTACCCTTTAGCATTATCCAAGGGTTAATGTGAGTAACTGTAACAGTACAGCTTAAACTCCTTGTTCTCTATTATAAGTTCTGGGCTATATTCGTAGTATGGCACTTTTTGTTCCTGCGACAATTTGAATTTCTCTGCCATCTCTTGATAGATAATCTTCGCGGCTGAATCATGTCTCTTCTTATACTCCGATGCGGCAAATGCTTTTCATCTTCCTTTTATGTGCTAGAGAGTCTATGAAGAAGACACCCATATCGGCATTGGTCATTCTGGATCGAGTAGTCTCTGCTTATGTATTTAAAATAATTTCTCGTGGGGATGCTTTTAGACAGCTAGTAGAAAGTCTTCAGTTTCAGGAAAGATTAATCCTGACATCTATCAGTAATTCTATGCTAATTTGTCAATATTTTCATGGTTAAACTCATTGGGATGTCATCCATGAAGGAACTTCTATAGCCAGGTTTGAATCTTCTTTTAATCTATTTGGTCATTGCTAGCCCGTGAAAATATGAACGTAGTTTATTGGCTGTTGATCCAATTGCATACAAATATCCACCAATCCTCTTCCTCCTGGGTATCTTGGTTGCATTGTCTGCTCAGTATTATCACGAGAATAATGTTTTTGTACCTTTGCCAGGGTTGTTCCGACATTCTATTACAGACTTTCTATGTCCTGCTCCATTTCAAAATTCCAAAAGAGTAGCTGAGTGCAGAGCACGCATAGGTCTAGAGTGCCTTAAATAGATTTTTACTGTAGGTTGGTTCGCTGTACTTGCCTCACCCGTCTTATAAACTCGTTGGTTAATTCGGTCTTCATAGTTCGTTGGTCACTTGTTTATGACTATTTCATTCCCAAGTATTTATGGGTCCCTTCTGCCTCCATTGCCACAATGGTTTGTTCGTTCTGGACCTGTAGCAAGTTGACTTCTCCAGAACCTTTTTATCTACTTTTTATTCGGGTATCTATTTTCTGCATTGTTTGGTAAGGAGGTTAACTTCCAATCTTTTTTTACGGTTGTTGCTGGCTTTAACCTCCTGTTGTCAGGGAGAGTTTTTGTTTTAGTGGGTCGAGACATTGTTCGGCAGTTCTGTTTATTGGATCAGGTTGTCAGTATTATTGGGCCCATTTCAATGTCTCTTATACTCGTATCTGCAGTTTCCTAGTTCTAACACCATTAACGTACTTTATTAGCTGTCGTATATCTTCCCAAAGATTTCTGACCGTTTTAGTGAGTCTTTTCTTCCATTTCGGTATCCAGGTTGAGTAGTATTTTCGCTGCATCAAGGTGATCATGACCACTATAGTTGTGGCTTATGCAGTTGCGGCGTAGTAGATCATGTTGATGTTCCAGCGTGTGAAACATAAACTGGCAAAACTCTGGAGTTTATGATATCGAATATAATATGGAATTTTGTTACTAGCAGTGGTGGCCTGCCCTACTCATTTTAGTGGATAGTTTCTGGCAGAGTTCAGTGATTGTATCTTGAATGTCATTGTTTGGTTGTTCTTTGACATTAGGTTCAGGCTGTGACAGATCCAGCGGTTTGTTCACGTTTCTGAGAAAAAATCTGTATTTGCCTGCTATTCTCTGTTGCGACTCTTATATGTGTGGTATACTCCCATAGTCTGTAGCCGATCATCTCTTGTCCTAGATGAGGTATTCTGTAAAAAATGCGCATTACTGACTTGTTCATAGACACAGTCTATGACTATTTTTATTATATAAAATGTTACTAAGCGATGGCTCAATATATATGGAAAATCTAGTATTTAATTAGGGCTTTAATGTAACAATTTTTACAAAATACGGAACCATGGCAATATATTTTATATTTAATAACACAGTCCGTTGGCAACGTAATAGCAAGTCCGGAACAAAATTTCGCCCCTAATAAGCACACCATATACCTAATAGAGAATTTTATCTTATATAATAAACTATCCGGAGGAGAAGTCTAACTATAAAGAACGAACCTTTGCCAAAGGTCGTTTCAAGGAATTATGCTTCCTCTCAAAGAAATTTCGCATATACTCTAAACCAGAATTTCTAACTTCCTTCTATAAAATAAAATCTTTATTACTGTCTGGCCAACGCGGGGACTTTAATTACTCCATTCAGTCTGTAACCTTTTATGACAATCTGACAGTGGCTGTTCGTGGGAAAAGGCACCAGTCTATTGTCATCGCAAAAAATTCAAAATCCCTTGAAAGTCAAATTAAATAGATATATTTTTTAATTACTTCTAATCACGTAAGTGCAATTGCTCTGCAATTAATTAATCATATATATATATATATATATATATATATATATATATATATATATATATATATATATATATGAGCATCTGGAGTAACATAAAAAAATTCCTGTGTAAAGTAATCATGCTAAATATTATATCAATCAGGACATTTCGCTTCTTTCAAACCTTCTTCAACTGTTTGTATCTAAGGCCTCATTAAGAACAAGGATTTTGGTTTTATGTTCAAATTTACGTCACCAACATATCAAAAATTAGTTATAACTGAAGTTTCTTATGCTAATGTATTGTTTTATACCACTAAATTTATTAAGAAAACAGTGACTGCAGTTTCAACTCACAGAGTCATTCAGGAAATCCCATTCGCCCAGTCGTTTTATACATAAATAGCCCCACGAGAGAACTCAGTATGAAACTAAATTCATTCTTCAAACAAATAAACAACTTTAAACCAAGTCACAGTTTAAATAATTCAGTAGATCTCGTCCAAAAACTAAAAAACATAAAAATCTCAGATAAATCCATACTAGTTTCTTTTGACATAAAAAGCATGTTTTCTAATATTCCAACAGATGAATGTTTTATACTCATCCAAGAAATCTTACAGGAACGAAATATAAATCCAATAGTTACTTCTGAAATCTTGTCCTCTTTCGAACTTTGCCTATCACAAACCTATTTCCAGTTTAATAACAAATTTTATTTACAAAATTCAGGCCTACCAATGGGTTCTCCTCTTAGCCCTCTCCTAGCAGACATTTTCATGTCGAACTTAGAAAACAAAATTCTTAATTCCCCTTTAAGCAAAAACCATATTCAATTTTGATGTTCTAGTATGTTTTAAAGGCACTACTAGACAGCTTCAAAAATTCTTACAATTCATTAATAATTGCCATCCAAAAATTTAATTTACTCTGGAAACTGAAAATAACCATAAAATAAATTTTCTTGATCTCACCATATCTCACCTCAATAATCAGTTTAAATTTAAATTTTTGAAAACAAACGTTTACAGGTAATACTTTATCTAATGATTCTGTTCACCCCTTACAACACAAAATGGCTGCATACAATTCAATGATACATAGAGCATTCTCTTTGCCTCTTTCTGAAGAAGATCTTCAAGAGGAACTAAATATTGAAAGAATTGCAGTATCAAACAATTTCTCCCAACAAACCATAAAGAAATTAATAACTAAAAAAAAAAAACAAAGACAACTAGCTTTTAATTCAATATATCCTAAAATAAAAAATTATAAAGATAGTTCATCTTATATATCTTTGTCATACTGTGGTGCTCTATCAGAAAACATAGCTAATACTCTTTCCAAACATAACATAAAAGTAGCCTTTAAATCTCAACACAATATGTCCACTATCCTTTACAATGCTAAAGATAAAATTAATAAATTTGATAAATCAGGAGTTTATAAGTTAAAATGTTCAGAGTGTGATAGCTTGTATATCGGACAAAGTGGTAGAAGCTTTAAAACTCGCTTTTCAGAACACCACCGATCATATAGACTACAAAAAACATACTCGAGCTTTGCCAACCATTGCTTAGAACACAGCCACAGTTTTCCTGATTTGGACAACACTGACATATTACATTATTCAACAAAGGGCCAAAAGTTAAATATTCTTGAATCTTTAGAAATATATAAACAAGTAGAAATAAAAATGTAATATTGCTTAATGACCAGACAGAACTTGGGTTTTTCCCGTTATTTGTTGTCGCCAAATAATAATTAGTTCCCAAAATTTAGTACCTCCCCTTTGTAATAATAATAAATATCTCAAGTAGTTTTTATTTATTGTTAAATTTTCTCATGTTTCTGTATTGAATACTTACTCTACCTTGGTAATTCAGTTTGAAAATGACTCTGTGAGTTGAAACTGCAGTCACTGTTTTCTTAATAAATTTAGTGGTATAAAACATAGTAGTTCCTTTTAAACATTTCCCGAAGATGATTAACTATACGTACATAGTAACGGCTACCAGCATCAACTTTTTAAAAGATATATATATATATATATATATATATATATATATATATATATATATATATATATATATAGCTTTTCCCTCACATATTCGTAGCAATTTTGGTTCTAAACGATTGAAGGGTTTAGAATAGACTCGACGGTCTCTATTTCAATTATAAATGTCTTTAAACCTTGTCTTGTTTTTTTTTTAATTTCACGACAAATATCCACATAAATACAATACCTCCCTTTCAAATTATGATAAACATATAATACATGACAAAATTCAAGAGATAACGGTAATTTTACATTTGTATAATTTCAGTATAAGATTAAACTTCTCTAATTAACTTACGTACTTTAATATTTTGAGTTACTGATGTGAGACATCTATAAAACAGTTGAAACACAATATTCATTGTTTTCTTGTACTCAACATAGAAGCCCTCTTAGAAGCTACATTCACGATCCGCCACTGAACATTTTATGACAACCTAATAATGAAATAGCACATATGGCAACGTTTCTGCCATAACCGTATCTTTTACAATAAAACGCTCATTCTTTGACGTTTTGTTGTTATCAAAAGGACGTTTCGCAACGAAATAATGAAAGTTTTAATGGCGGCACTCGACATTTTCTTTTAAACAAAGTATAAAATTACTTTTCGAGTAAGTTGGTTTTATCGAAGTTACTGTCAGTTCTTGTGTGGCTTTTAAAAATATTACATGTCGGTAAGGTTTTTTTTGTAAGCATTTATTACACGTCCCAAAAGAGGTATATTGTTTTCGCACTGACAAAATTCGAAGATTCGTGTGAATTTTGCGTAATAGACATTCTGCATTTTAATTGAACACTAAAACGCAAAAGATAAGTTTTTAAAGTAAAAATATCGTAGAAAAAGCCTCAACCTTAAGACAAAATATGGATTTACATAAAAAAAAAACTAGTTAATATTGGGGTATGCAGCAAGTGAAAGAGTACTCTTTAAAGTTAATCCAAGCTTTCGAAAATCTTTATTATCATTTTCATCTTCAGGGAGACTAAAATAATTACAAAAAAAAATGGGAAATTAGTGAGATAAATTTTCCCTAATAGTATTGATAACTTACATCTTTATTTGAGGATGTTCACTAAGATGTTAAATGGTTTTATAACAAAGTACATTGGTAAAAGATACTAAAAAACTACGGTCACAGACTAATTCACAACAAATTATTACATCAAATTGATTTTTAAATTTAAATTAAAATAAAAAATTTTAACACAGGAAGAACCATTTTGTTCCTTCCCGAGTCACATGTAACTGTAAAATAAATTTGAAAATTATGAGGTTAGAAAATTTGTCAGCTGTCAGTAGGGCTGCCAACCTTATCGAATTAATATTAAGTTTAGTTCGGATGAACTGCATTTAAGGTTAACTGCATTAAAGGTAATTATGCAATGTTTGGTTAGATATTGACGATTTAATAATTCAGTATGGCTGACCAAACATTGCATAATTACCTTTAATTGCAATCTCAACCTAACAAAGTTACATTAATAGTGGACAGCTCCGCTGACTCCTAATATAAAAGTAATTTTTTCAGTAATTTTTTTCATATTTTTTGGAAGGAAAAAAAATTTCATTTGTCTATCCTAATAACTTCAGCATGAGTGGCCATTTACTGTATAGTTAACCTTAAATGCAGTTCATCCGAACTAAACCTAATATTAATTGGATAAGGTTGGCAGCCCTACTGACAACTGACAAATTTCCTAACCTCATAATTTTCAAATTCATTTTACAGTTACATGTGACTCGGAAAGGAACAAAATGGTTCTTCCTGTTTTAAAAATTTTTATTTTAATTTAAATTTTAAAATCAATTTGATGTAATAATTTGTTGTGAATTGGTCTGTGACCGTAGTTTTTTAGTATCTTTTACCAATGTACTTTGTTATAAAACCATTTAACATCTTAGTGAACATCCTCAAATAAAGATGTAATTTATCAATACTATTAGGGAAAATTTATCTCACTAATTTCCCCTTTTTTTGTAATTATTGTAGTCTCCCTGAAGATGAAAATGATAATAAAGATTTTCGAAAGCTTGGATTAACTTTAAAGAGTACTCTTTCACTTGCTGCACACCCCAATATTAACTAGTTTATATATATATATATATATATATATATATATATATATATATATATATATATTTATATTTATATTTATTTATTTATTTATTTTTAATTTTTTCTTGGGATTAGGTTCATATTTAAAATACAGTTTTCATTGCTCTGACGTTTCGTTCTTTATTTAGAACATTTTCAAAAATAATCGTCTTGAGATTTCGAAAAAACTATCGCTAACATATATATATATATATATATATATATATATATATATATATATATATATATATATATATATATATATATATATTCCGAATACCCATACGCCAGCAATCTCGGTCCATCCACTGATCATCCTCTAGACCTCTATTTCTCATTTCTCTGTCGATATCTTCTCCAGCTTTTCCTTGGTCTCCCTCGTTTTCCTCTCCCTTGCGGTATCCAGGTTAGTACTTATTTAGGTAGACGTTCCTCTGTCATTCTCTACACGTGGCCATACCATAGCCATTGTTTTGTTCTTATATCATCTACTATTGTGTGATTGACTCCCATTATTTCTCTGATACGGTCATTGGTTTGCTTGTCACTTCTGGATTTTCTAGCTGATCGTCTCCAGAAGTCACTTCAATGGCTAACAGTGTCTTCTCAGAGGTTTCTTTTAGCTGTCAGACTTCAGAGCTTTAAGTGACTATGCTTTTAATAATAGCATTATAAATGAGCGTTTTGTTTTGCTTAGATTTATTTGGGTCCCATAGAATTGGGTTTAGAAATGTAATTGTTTTTCTACCCTGTGTGTTTCGTCCTTTTATGGCTTGATTAGCTGTTCCATTTTGTGTGAACTTCATCCCCAATTATTTATAATTCGTGCAGTGCTCGATGCACTGACCGTCTTCCAGAATAAGGTCTCTGGTCTCTCCGCCTATACACATGTACTCAGTTTTGGGTATGTTTACCCCGAGCCCCTATTTCTGGTATTCTTGTATTAATTTCCTTATCATGTATTCCAAGTCTTTGTAATCTTGTGCCAGTACGATCTGATCATCCGCGAAATATAGTATTTCTAAGTGAGATACACATTCCCTGACATTTTTTTTTCATGTGTGTAATGTTTGATCTAAATATATTTTAAAATGGGTTGAGGAGAGGCGGCATCTCTGTTTTGAGACCTTTATTGACCTGAAATCCACCTGTAAGTTAATTTCCTATTCTGCTTTTTGACGTGGAATTTTCATATAATGACTTGATAGCTTTTACAAGTCCTACACTGACGTTGCTTTTTCCGAGAGCCTCCCATAACTTTTTAAGGAATATTCATATATATATAATATTCATTTTCAGTCATATGCTTTCTGCAAGTCTACAAATAGCATATGAATCTCTTGGCAACAGATTTTCTATTATTTGGCTCACATTTTTTCTATTATTTGGCTCACACAGAATAAGTGGTCTCTAGCTGATCGACCAGCTCTCAATACCGTTTGTTCTTCGGATTCCATATCCTTGTACTCCCGTTCCATTTTATTCTTCACTATTTTACCATACATAAATTGAATATAAATACATGAAGAAAAAACCATTCCGTCAGAACAGAGTCTGGTACTTCACACATAGGCGTGCCACAAAAAGTGATTAGTTATTTAAAATAAAATTTATTTGAAAAATAAGAAAATAAAAAAATTTTTACGTACAAATAAAAATATTTGAAAATTCTTAATTTACTGTCTTGATAACATTTATTTAGATAGAAAAATGTTTCGAAAACAATAGTTTCAAGCATTATTTTTTTTTTGCTTCACGCGAATATAATAGTTAATTGTTTGATTTGAGAAATAAACTTATATTTCGCCTTACTTTAATCTGAATATTAATAAAGAAAACCTAAAACGCCATATAAAGTTAACAATTTTGAAAAATAACATATTTATAACCCGTTAGTGTGACCTGATAAACAATGATTATTGGCAGGAGTTATGATCATTTATGTTCAAAACGTGGGCCTCCATTGCAGATACTTACTCAAGTCCTTACTTTCATCACCATTATTCTCAACTGAACCTTTTTTCGATTATGATACACTCAAAAATCAACCGGCGTCAAATCTGTCGAATTTGGAGACTAGAATATTGATTGGGATAACTTCTAAATCTAAAATGAGCTTATCAGGTTTAAAAGTTAAACCGTTTTAGTGTGTTCGGTTGTGAAATTGTTGCGTTTTTTCCTCTTATTGTGAAAATTTGGCACACAAATATTTAGACTATTCGAGGTACGTATGACGCTTGTATAAAAAAGACATAGAAGTGTTCAATTAATAAAACTCATTTTATTAAGAGTCAAAATTTCTGAAACCGGCCATTAAAAATCGACTAGTCGATTTTCATGATTTTTTTTGCAGAATCCTAAAGTGTTGCAAGTCAAAGTTAATGTCTTAAAACATTTTCTGAAAATTTAAATTTTTCAAAAAGTTATAAACAAATGAATTTCTAAGCAACTTTTTATTAAAATTGCGATATCTTGGTGAATATTTAATACAAGTTAATGAAATTTTATGGTATATTCATAAATAGTAACGGAATCGAATAAGAGATGATTTAAACTGAAAACTTATAATTTGTTAATAAACAAAGAATTTTGCAATAAACCAATAACAGTTTTACCAACTTCTCCTTGTGCTACAAATATTTTCTTTTCACATTTGCATTCCTTCAACTCTAGCCTCGATAACTGTGAAGTGAAATTTTGGTGATCTCAACTTGGAACAAAGTTATAAATTTTTAAATATTATCATGAAGACGCTTGAATGCGGTCGAGGCGGGCGCGCCGCGTTGCGTTATGCGAGAGATACCTACAGTACAACGTATACTTTTCTCCCCTGTTTTTAGTGTTAATGTTTATAATTTTATAAAATAAAAAATACCTCATACACACAAGTAGCCTTTATCCTCTTTTAACATTTTAGCTGAAGCAACTATATGTCTGCTTAAATTAAATGTTTTTGCCGGTTTTCTAATAGACCACTGTATAGGTATCGTTGTCAATAAAATTATTTTTTGCTGTCATGTTGATGTTCTCGATAATGCAAGTTTGAAATCACTGATCCAACTATTACAATCCACATCATTAAAAATATTTGAACTATTATTATTAAAAGATTTTCGTAGAAGCTTGTGGTCTGTATTTGATAGATTTAAGCTTAGTTTTTCGGTAGGAGGAGCGATTAATACTTCTTGTAACGCAGTTGCAAGTTTTAGTCTTTTATTCTTATTATCCATAGATTTAATAAAAACATAATCTTCATCTTTTTCTTAGAAATCTAATTCTATTTCATCTTCAGTCTGCGAATTAGCTTTTGTTTGCAAGCTGCTCTATTTTTTTTATATAACTGTCTTTTACATGAAATACAAACGAATAAACCAAAGAACTCACTAAACTTTTCATCGCATTTTTCAGATAAGAAACATAGTTTATTTTTTACACTATTGTGACCTTTTTTTGAAAAGGATTACAACATTTTAGCGGTGGTGTCATGATAATAATTAACGGATCACTGCTAGCGAAGTAGCGAATGCACATTGACGTGTGTTATATACGATTTGCATAACATGTAACAACACAACAGCTCAGAATTATAAGTAATAAAAACTCAACTAAATCGATTAGGCATGACGAATAAACATATTTCTTTTCTAAATAATAATATAACTACAAATTATTTAAAATAAATTAATTAGATTGTAACATCATTCGCAACATATATATTTAAAAACGGTTATAATGAAAGTAGATAAAGCTGTAAAATAATAAATGACAAGTGTACACATGTATGAATAAGATATTTTTTTTATTTTATAAAGTTATAAATATTTACATTAAAACCAGGGGAGAAAAGTATACGTTGTAATGTAGGTATCGCTCGCGTGACGTGGCCCGGCGTGGCCGCATTCAAGCATCTTCATGATAATATTTAAAAATTCATAATTTTTTTCCAAGTTGAGATCACCAAAATTTCACTTCACGGTTATCGAGGCTAGAGTTTAAGGAATGCAAATGTGAAAAGAAAATTTTTGTAGCACACGGAGAAGTTGGTAAAACTGTTATTTGCAAAATTATTTGTTTATTAACAAATTACAAGTTTTCGGTTTAAATTATCTCTTATTCGATTCCGTTACTATTTATGAATATACCATAAAAATTTCATCAACTTGTATTAAATATTAACCAAGATATCGCAATTTAAAAAAAAAGTTGCTTAGAAATTCATTTGTTTATAACTTTTTGAAAAATTTAAATTTTCAAAAAATGTTTTAAGACATTAACTTTGACGTGCAAGGCTTCAGGAATCTGTAAAACAATTCATAAAAATCGACTAGTCGATTTTTAGTGGCCGGTTTCAGAAATTTTGACTCTAAACGTAACCCATTCTTTACAAACCCACATTTAAGAATCATACAAAATGACTTTTTTATTACTCGACATAATAAAGATCTATAGAGAAAACAAAACACCACAATGACTTTTTTATTGTTTTTTATCGAAAATGTCTTTTTTACGACGACTATCCCTATTTTGAACGAATAAAAGAGTAATAATGAAAAAATTATAGAGTTCATATAGCGTGTAGGTATGGAATTTGTAAAATTCCCAGGTCATAAAGATCCCTCGGATTTACTAATGCTAGGTAAATTCAGTGATGCATATTTTATCCCGCTTAAGAGGAACTCTATATTAAATTTGATGGGTAAGTAAATTTCACAGGCAAAATGTTGGTTAACAGAATGTGGTGTTTTAGGAATAATTATTTAACTCGGTGAAATCCTATTATATCTTAAACAATGAAACTTTTCCCCTTTCAAACGCGTAGGATATTAAAATTTACAACTATTGAATTTTTAAAAACTTTGTTGTTCTTCTACAATGAGAGCATTTCGATTATCTTTTATTAAATCTTCTTATATATGCCCTTGATTTATTCATATGGAAGTGTGGTGTAGCTAATGCCTAGAGGGACTAAACAAATTAGGTAAGAATCATAAGGTCACCCTCGTGTGGGTACCGGGACACACCGAGGTAGAGGGGTATGAAATAGTAAACGCGCTCGCGAGAAAAGGGGCTACGAAACTGTTTCTGGTGTCAACCAATTACTGGACGGATCTGCAAGGAATCAGACAAGCGAAGATACTTCTTAGGAACTACGATAAGAAGAGGGTCAAGAAATGCATAAGCCTTAGTAAAAACCAATTTAGAGTTCTGAAAGGAATCCTGACGGGGCATTGTCACCTGAAAGGATACTTCAAGAAACTCGGATTGGTAAAAAGAGAAGAATGCAAATTTTGCGAGGAAGAGGACGAAATATCTATTCGCATCCTTTCAAAATGCAGCGTTTTAAAAAAAAAACCTAGAATTCGGTTCTTGGGACCACACCAAATAGGAGAGAAATTACTCATTTTAAAGCTGTCCTCATTCTATTGTTCCTAAGAGAAAAAGGACCGGAGGACCTGCTCTTGTCGGCAAGGTATTCCTACCGACTTAGCAGTAAAAGGGGAACACAATAAGCCTATTACATCGCAGTGTACTAATCCCTATATCCACACACATATATACATTGTGTAGGCAGGCCCCCCCAAAGCTTAGAATTCAGGAAAATTCACCCGATTGTGCCTTTTACACTAGGAATGTGTATGCTCTTGGCTTTTACCCTCCCGTCGACAACTTGTTGTTTCTTGCGATCGCCTCCCCCAAGAACTTTGTGTTTAGGAAAATAGATCCTAGGTTCTTATACTAGGAATGTGTATGGTGTTGGATTTCATCCTCCACTCCCATCAATAACTTGTTTTTTCTTGCGATCTCCCCTCCCAAGACCTTTGAGTTTACGAAAATAGAGCTACTGGCTTCTACTCCCCACCCCCCGTTGATAACTTGTTTTTTCTTGCGAACCTTTGAGTTTAGGAAAATAGACCCGATTCTGGCTCTTCTACTAGGAATATGCATGATGCTGACTTCCACCTCCCCGTCGACAACTTGCCTTCGTTTCCATACTGTACTTTTGTGATATCACCGCCCTCCCCCCTCCCCAAAGATAGTGGCTGTAGCCGCCCCCCGGGTGTAGGTAGGTACTTTTATTACCTAATTGGGTTTTCCTTGCAGTGTTCTTTGTTTATTTCTAGTTTATGGTATGAAGCCATTTTGTTTAATAACTTTTTCTACGAGTTGTACATTTTTTCTTTTCCAATGTCATCCATTAAACTAAGGGATCTTGATGTTAGAGATCACTGATGCTGGTTACACCCTATGTTTGTGAGGGCTAATGTAGTATTTTGATGTTTCTGCAAACTTTTTCTACAGTATTTTAAGTAATCAGAAGAATTATTTATTTTTCCCTTTTTGTAATTATGAATAGTTGTGACTGAATGAAGTCCGAAAGTATATGGGCGATATTCCTGAGTTTTAGATTTCCGCTTTTAAAGCTGTCAAAAAGCCTCTTTGAGATTTATCATTTTGGAGAAATCAAAGCCCTTGTAGAAAGCAGGTTTTATTTAAAAGGTGGTGCATCTTCCAAATCCCATTTTTAAAATTTTATTTTAGAGTTGGCATGTTTAGGTTTTCGATTATTTATTGTTTCTCATTTTCACTTGAATTTGAATGGTTGATTTAGCAAAATATTCTGATGGTCTGCCCTTAAGGGAACCTCTCTGTTTTCAGTTCCTGTTCCAGGCCTGTGTAACTTCAATATCAAAAAGTAACCAAAAGCTACATGTATTATCTTTTTATAAGTGCATTATTAACATAAATTACCTTAAAAATAAATGTGAAGCTATGTCATTTGATTACTATTTAAATTTCAATTTTCTAATACTTCAATGCATCACAAATTTAATTCATAAATATTACAGTAAGAATTTTCCTAATTTAAAATTGTCTTAGTGACGTAGCTGTATATCCTGTTTTTTTTTTAAGTTTCCAAAATATTGCTATTACGTAAGAAGATGTTTTAATTATTTTTACTAAAACACCGACCTTCTAGCCTCCACAAAAATGATAAGCTTCCATAGGCATTATGATGTTAAAAAGTTAATACAGTTGTGATTTCTTCCATCTCTGGTCCTTGCAGTTCTACTATAATTTATAGTGATATCACTGTTTTTTCTGGTATTATATTGGTGGAAATCACAGTTTAAAGTGTAATTATCAGTGTTTTTCTTACATGCATGAGACAACTAAGAATATAGATACATGGCAAAGTAAGGATCGTATGATATCTTTTCTCTAACATTCTATGTATCCCAAGTTTACAATCACTCTCAAGCAGCATCTCTGCAGAGCAAATACAGCAGCTGCATGCCCCCAGCATAACATAGCATAGGATAGATTAACATTTATAGATCTCTAGCTTATTTTTATACTAGAGTTGTTAATATATTTATACTTGCTTTTTTAGATTTTTCAGTTTTATTACTATAATATATATTTCTAATATTTTCTTGGGTATAGGTTTTTCCATTAGAGAAAACAAAGGACAACATGAAGATCTTCATACAAAATGGTACACGAAAGATACTTGGTCGGGCCGGTATTTGAATTTTAACTCTCAACATCCAAATAAACAGAAAAATAGTGTCATAATCGGCTTAGTTGATCGAGCTATCAAATTATCTTCACCCGAATTTCGCCCAAAAGTGCTAAAAAAAGTGGAAGAGACCCTAATAATAAACCATTTTCCCAAACTACTCATAAAAAAAAATAATTAAACAAAGAACCTTTTTACATTATAACACAAACAAAAAAAATAAAATTAACAATACCAAAACACAAAACACTTTCATTGCATTACCGTATGTAAACCAACTATCTGAAAAAATAAATAATATTTTGGATAAGCATAACATAACGGTATGCCATAAAGCGAACAATTTACTAGGACCATATACGAAATTAAAAAGCAAAGTTCCCACCAAAAAAAGATCTAACGTAATATATGTAATTCCATGCCTAAACTGTCCTAAGAAATACATTGGCATGACCACACAATATATTGAAAATAGAGTGAATGGACACAAGTATACTAAAAACGCATCGACATCTTTACATAAACATGAACAAACATCTAAGCACGAATTTGATTTTAAAAACACCCATATTTTAGATACTGAGAGAAATTATCATAAATTATGGTATGTAAAAAACGTTGTCCAAAGTCCTTATCATACATGGCGTAGAAAAAATAGGGTCATGAGTGTCACAGCTAGTCGGTCCCTGTAATTTGAAGGGTGTTGCTTGGTATACATCATATTAAGAAAAAATCGAAATATACGTAGTGGTTCAATAATTATGTGTAAAAACTTGATTCCACTGCATCTCTTTGGGAACCCATATCTCCGAAGAGGAGGCTTATACGAAAAAAGTTTATATGAACTTGAAGTATTTCTTTCACGTATTTTTTTCATATCCGGGAAACTCTGTGTATATATATATATATATATATATATATATATATATATATATATATATATATATATACATATATATATATATATATATATATATATATATATATATATATATATATATATATATATATATATATAATGCAATCATAGTGTTTCACGGATCACTAAACATTGTAATGATATGTTTTTTAAGGGGATTAAACTTCAACGTTAAAATTTAAAAATATATTGCTTTATTTACTCGATAACTTATTTAATACTCGTTCGATCCTTAGGGAAAAATAACACCTGCTTTACGATGACATTTTTATTACCTTCTTGTAGAAGATATTTTTACGAAGCTATCGCCGCTTTCGAACAAATAACGGTCATTTTCATACTCCACGACCTTTGGTTTCTAAAAAAGTCAAATGATAGTTCTTACAAATCAAATCTATTCCATCACATGGGTTTTTGTATTCTTTAGGCTAATAAGAAAAAATCTATAGCTTAAAATAAGCATTTACCAATAATAAATGCAAGCAACTGCAAGTATATGGTATATAGATCTCTACGAAATTAAATATTTAGATTGCGTATAATGCTAGGAGATGGCGCTGCTTGTATTCGACTTTATATTTAATCCTATATAAGTCACTTAAAAGATTCTTTTTTTTCATGTGTTAGGTGTGCTTGCCTAGCATGTACCAATGAGAACCAATAAGTTCAAAGTCGATCTGCAGAAAGCGATGCAAAACCATTTAAGAAATTTCCATCCTCTTCTGATGTTTCATTTCAATCTGGGTTAGTGCTTTGTGTCTAACCCTCTTAGAACAAAGTACGTCTTCCCATTATTGTATCAGGTTTTTCCTGATTTCCTTAAATTAATTTCCGGATGGGATGACCTAGTAGCAGGCCTTGAAATTATCGACCAGAAAAGACCATTATTCCATCCGACCTTGTATTTATGCCGTAACTGCCACTTTCAATTTAAAATAACTTTCGTTAGATACACCACATAAAGTAATTCAATAACAATATTTCGCACTTTTGGCTTGCCAAACTAACAGTCTATTCACAACAAACAACATGCTGGCGTCGCGTTATAATGTCAATATAACGTTGATTTAGAGGTGCAAATCTTTTAACACGCGTTTCCCATTGTTACTTTATGTTCTAGATTTGTGTTCACTGAGACGAAAACAATGTTTATTGAACATCAGACTGGCATATTGTGCCGAAAAGCGAACTATTTGCAAACATTGTAAAATCTGATGGTGTTTGATACAGCGATGCTGTGAACTAGCTGTCGTTTTTCTTGATAAAGAGCTTATATTTCGTGTAGAATTTTTTTTTCAAAACGTAGTACGAGAATAAGTTTACATTGATAAAGATTGATAACACTGGTTTTTTTTGTAATTTTACATATTTTTTTTTGTAATTTTACATATATTAAAAAAATATGTATTTTACAGATAGCAAAGTGTCTTTTTGTAATTCTATTTGCCGGCAGTTTTAATAAAAAAAAAAGTGGTCGCCAACAATTTATGATAGTTTGTTATATATGTAATTCTCCTTTTTAAAAATTTCACGTTACTCCGTTGATTCATAGATGTCGTTCGACTGGCGATATTTTTCAGTCTGACATCGAAGTTGGTAGATGGCAGGTGTAATATCCTGCCGACATACCTTGAAATTTATGGTTCATATATCAGTTGTTTCCTGCTAATGTTGCTCTCGGTCCGCTACAGCTCCACTGATGAGATCATGAGGTGATGGAAACGCTTATGGAGAGAGGACCAGAGCGATATTTGCAGGAAATAAACTGTTTGTACATATATTTTTCATATTCTCTGCCTGAAAGGAGAATTACATATATAACAAACTATTTAAATACGGCAGAAAGATTTCTTTATTTCTTACTGAAATTTTGATTTTTTAACAATTTATGATTATATTGATTCCAGTAAAAATGTCAAATATACATCAGGGCCCGTATCCTCGAAAGCGTGATGTGAAAAGTGATGTAAATGCCGATGTGAATCATCAATTCATACTTTTGACAGTAAAAGCCATATTCTTGAAAAGGCAATGTTGCCAGATATGAATTTGTTAAGACCCGCGGATTTCAAAAAATAAAATGGATGACAGATTGAATTGAACTATCAGACCGAAAATATTTTGTCACCATTTTAGGCAAAAAGTAGTTTTGATACATCAAATTAACCGTCACAAGAAAAAAAAATAGTGTTGTTGTTATTATTGTTGTGAAGTTATTGATTGCCATTAAAATATTTGTACTTTCCTGGATTAAATTTATTTTATATCACTAATCAATCAAGAAATGTAGACCAAGCCATCAGTCAAATATTTAGGTGAAAATATAGCCCACAAAATTATCTTAAATTGACACTCTAGAACTGTTAAACAAAAATACATACAAAGAGCCAAATACTTTAGGATTCTAGTAAATAAAGAAAAAAGATATCGAGAAAACAGCCTATATACAGTAATTGCAGGAAGCCAGCCTGATAAACCTTGAAACGGTGGAAATTACAGCTCTACGTAGTATGACTACAAGCCATCATCCCAATCCACTACGGAAACTATCCAATCAGTTATTTATTGTATGAATTCACAAAATATCCTCTTATTGCAAGACGTCCTGTCCTTACAATTAAATTTGAAAGAAAACCTGAAACATGAACAATGATAGAGAAACTGTTAAGACCAGGGAACGAAACCAAAGGCCAGACAGAAGACGTCCATTAAAGATAATGGCCGATCTCACATTCAACTACTAATATTTTTTTCTTTTTTATTTTATAAAATTTGTAGAGACTTGAAGATCAAATGTACGATAAATAAGGTCTGTAATGTTCATATTTATATGTCCCCAATAAGTTATAATCCTAATATTTATTTAATTATAGTGTAGTATAGTATTTAACACAGTTTAATTAAGTGAAATGCTCTAATCTCAAATTTAGTTAATATTTGCGAGACATATTCAACTTTCTAAGGATATTTTTAATTAAAAATTTGAAAATATTAAAAATATCAGGGTACCACCTAATTAACATTTCAGCTGTTTATTCAAAAAATAAAATGTCTTAAAGAACCGGTTCGTCAAAATATTTCTTTTTAATACTAATCGTCAGTTATGTCATTTAACGGCTGACATTTCATTTGCGCATGTTTCACCGTTCGCTTGCCTTTCACCAGGCAAACAAGGATATAAGTGATGAACGCGTTAAAAATACGCATTCGCCACGCTTTCACCGTTCACTTCACGTTTCCCAGTTCGAGGATACAACCCTAGACCTCTCAAACAAGTCTAGCAAACTTGATAATCTCGGCATGTCGTTTACGTGAGTCACTTCAGTGTAGACCTGCGTCTTGAGTTAGAAAGATGTTTATATTAATTTATTTTGAACTACTAGTCTTAATTTTATATGTGTTTATTTTATACGAACAGATTCCCTAAAATGCCGCGAAATTGTGAAAACCATACACAAATTTTTTTTGTGTGTATGTTGAATTAACTTTGAAGCCCCAAAGTACGAATATTACTCCGTTGATAAAGTAAAGGCATTTCGGGAGTAAAATCGGTGATTAGGATAAACCTTGGGCCCTTTGTATTGATGTGCATATTGCGTAACTTTACTGGCTGTATTACAAAAATTGCTGGCATAACAGGAAAGACAAAAAAAAACATCTCGTCAGGTATCAGGCCTATTCGTCACAGCGACGAGTTTCCAATTTCACCTGAAATTGAAATTTACACTTACCAAGGAAACCCATGAAAAATGTATGAATAATCATAAAAAATAACAACAAATGGCCTTAGAATACAATATACAACTCAATAATCTACTAATGTAGTTAAATTTAGGTATTTAAGAAAAAATAATTAGAGTTCAGATAGTATACTCTGACCAAATTCAAATTAGACATTAAATTCACTCATTAAGAATTAAGTTTGAGCTCACACTTTAATAAGTCAAACCTCAAAAGAGATTGCTTCAATAAACTTTAATTAATGGATCTTACTTTGAGTTTTTATTGGATTAAAAGAATTCCTTCATTAAAATATGCAGAACTGTTAAAATTCCCGTCTTCGGGCTTATTCCAGTAAAAATAATTCAATTACAACAACACGGGTAAAAGATAAGGTAGTAAACAATTAAACTCAATTACCGGAATAATTTAAACTATTTTACCACCCCAAAATTCCAAAAGATGAACCAAATATATTGAGATATAAAATTTACAGCTTCTTTAGTTGTTTCAAAATCAAGGCAAGATAACTTCGGCCTTATTTTTATCAAAGATTCATGCATGTGCACTACGTTTCTTCCTTTTAAACGTCAAAAATTTAAAAGAGAAGACATCTCAAAATTACTCAAATACGAGTTCCTGGGTAACAACAGTCGGTTGAAATAAATGTGTTAGATAAGCCATCTATTAATTAACATTTTCGACTCAAAATTAAATAAGTAACATATCAGCTATTTTTTAAAGTTATAGAAATATACAGCCATTACGACGCAAAACATATAATTAGTTAATTTCCTATAACAAGGTAAAACAAACGAAAAAGATTTTAAACTGAAATTTAAACCGCGACAACATATGGCAACATGAAGATTTTGCTGTCGAAGATACAAAAATAACAGAATTCTCAGAATATATGTGGCGATTTAAAAGTTATAGCACTTTTGTTAGTTCTGCAACATGGATATACTAAATTTTGTTGTTTTCTGTGCGAATGGCATAGCAGAGATCGCAAAAATCACTTTGTCAAGAAGCAATGGCCTAAAAGAAATCTGATACCCGTAAA